>WOXC01003069.1:0-99149 GCA_011680675.1 Gymnobelideus leadbeateri
AGCAATACGTAACTGAACGAAGTACACTGAACATGTATTGCTCTGCATACCCTAACTTTCAATTTGCACCTCTTCTGCCTTGGTCCCAAAGCAGGTCCCTCTCAAAAGATTGGATTTTACTGTAGCCAGTTCACTATTGTACAGGTCTCACAAGCTGGCAGTGTGGAGCCACATGGACCAGACTGACCACAGCCACATAATAGAGCCACAGCCCTGGTACCACTTTCCACGTAAGGGACATTGTATCCACTGGCTGCCATGACTATGGGCCCAGGTAAATAAAGCACTTTGTAAACCCGCATTATTAAGACAGAGCACCTCGTTGTGATACAGAAGTAACCCATGGGACCCCAAAGGATGCGCCAAAAGAGCCCAGACTCTCTCGGGTCCCAGCAAATTCCAAAGCTTTCAAGCATGGAATGGCAGAAAGTAAAAGGTGAGACATTAGTGGACTGGCTATAACACTGTTATTCTCTTTGCCACCACAATTTACTAACACTCTCTGCTGAGGAAGCAGGGTCCCTCCACACGTTTACTGCCATGTTGTACCTAGTGTTTGTGCTGACCACCAGCCTCTCAGCCATTCCCAGCATCACACAACAAGATGGGCTAAGTTCATTTTATGCAATTTCTTCTTCTTTCCATTTCTGGTCATTTCTGGTCAGTATAGTACAGCTTTCGGATGTCTTAAGCAAGAGGTCTCTCAGGGGTAATAGAGGGATTTTTTAAAAAGTGTGCTGGCTTCAGCAAACCCTTTTCACATAGCCATAGGTCACATTTACTAACCTTTTCCCTCAATTTCTCAGCCAGCTGAGGAAATGAGGGATTTAACCTGAATTACACAGACACAACCCCAATCTGTGGTCTAAAGAGTGTGTTAAAAGACAATGGTCCACTGTGTGTGATATCCTTAAGCAAGCCAGTTTGGTGCTACAGAAAGCAAAGAAATAGGACACATGCCTGGGTCTAAAACCTAAAGTTGGATGTTGGCAGTGTTAATTACTGGGTGCACCTGGGTCACTCTGTCTCCTCATCAATTTCCTTTATTAATATACAAAAGTGATGGAATTGGAACCACAAGGAGGCATACAAGCTGAGGACGACTCCATCCCTAGGAATTGAGCTTGTATGAGAATTTTTTTTAATCTGCACCTGCTCCCTGTAAAACATAGCAAGCCATTCAACATATGAAAATATCAGTGTCGGGAGTCTGAGCAAATGATAAAGAAATAAGGACATCAATGATAAATGGGATGAAACTAAGTAACCGACATTATTGAACTGTCATCAAAATGGATTTAGATGGGTGGGAGCCTGATTTTCCCCAAACATGAGACACTGACATCTCCTTAGAACTTTTGAAGGGGGTGAAGCAATTCAGAAGCCAGGGCTTGGCCTTTGAGTATCCATATTTGGTCATTTTCTCTTCGGGCACGTAAGGGGCAGTAAATCCAAATTACTAGCCCTATACAGATCCCTATATGTACTCCTTGCTTTTTGTTCTTCTAACCCATTCATTCACTGCACAAAGGGGCTGGGGCCTACAGAAGGAGGGGATTGGGGGCACCCAGAGGCATCTCCCAACAATGGCTTTGAGGCGGTGGTTTAACTCTTCAGCTGATTAATATTCCACATAGACAGAAGCCAGCCTGACTCAGGGCCTTGGCTTAAAGAGCAGATGGACTGTGGCCACTGCTCCTCAATTGATTCATTATTTAGGCCATTAATTTTCTTCTCACCAAAAACATCTGGCGTCTGATGCTTGGGGATAAACTGATATGAGCTGCAAGCAAGTTTAATAACAGGTTCATCTTCTGTAATTGCAGGTTAAAACCACAGACAAAAGTTCAAAAAGTATTTTAAGGAAAGAGACATGGGACACACTGCCTGGTTTAGAAACATTTTCAGAAAAAGGATTCATCTTTTTTTCTAGTAGGCATCCATTCACTTTCTAATAACCTGACATTACAAGTATTTATTCTGGAGACGAGTATTGCTGGCTGCAGCGAGGTTCAATATTTCTCATGTCTCTATCCCACGATATCCCACACTCACGGTCTCGAGTCCTTGAGTCTACAAGACGCCATAGCAAATCAAGCTAAATCACATTTTGGTTACCATGGCCAGCTCACAGCCCAGTTTGTCTTTGGCTCCCCCCTACCCCGGCTCGCTCTCCTCATTCTGGGCCCCTTTCCAACGTCCTTTGTTCCCCTCTCTACCTTTTTGAATCTTGTAGGTGTCGATTCAATTTCCTGATTCTCATTTATTAGCTCTTTTATTGATCTAGGCATTCAGGGATTTGAATTTGCCACTAAGTACTGTTATGTTTACAGGCTGGGGATTATTACATGGTGTATCTGTATTCTCTTTCTCATATCACAGATGTTTTTAGCTGAAAGGGCCATCTGAGGTCATCTATTTTAACACCTTGATTTATTTTACAGATGAAGAAAGCAAGGCCCAGGAAGAAGTAACTTGCTTGAGGCCTCACAAGAAGTAAAAGAGCAAGAGGTTTTCTGACTCCACATCCAGTCCCTTTTCTGATGAAATCTGGTTGTTTTTATCATCTCCTAGTTCATCTAGTGGTTGTCTTTAAAAAAAAAAAAAAAAACTTTTCACAAGAACCTTTTCTTCATTTCATCATTATTTAGTATAGGTTTTCTTGCATTTGACTTGATAAATGTGGTATATGAGGGCTGTGCTCTTCTGTATTTACTCATGTTAGCTCTATGGCCCAAAATGTTATTGGGATTTGGGGGAGTTCCAGGAATACTTGGCTTGTCTCATTGCGTTTCCTCCCTCTCTCTTCTCTCTCCCCCAACTTCCTCTCCCCAGTGTGTGTGTGTGTGTGTGTGTGTGTGTGTGTGTATGTGTGTGTGTGTGTGTGAAGTCCACATAGTTAAATAGTGTTTACCTCTGTTATCTCTTGGTGGTTTTTGTCATATAAGTAGGAGCATTAGATGCTCCCAGTGTTTTTTCTGTCTCTTCTTGTAAGATTTTCCTCTATTCGTTTAGCTGTAAAATTATTAGCTTAGGTATGTATATATATATATATGTACATGTATTACATATATGTACACACATGTGTATATATGTCTATATTTAAAGTTGCCATACTCTAATTTCGAATAGAACCTTGGAGCATAATATTTGTCTTTTTAAATCCTTTCTTTCTGGTTTGACCTCAGCCTTATCTGACATTAGTACCAATTGCATTGCTCAGGATTTGGCCATAGGAGGGTAAATTTTTATTGTCAGTCTATGTAAATTATTCTAAAGCAACTATGTTTTCTGTAAAATACAACTTGTAAAATTCTGCTTTTTAATCCACTCCATGACTCTTTGCATTTTATTAGAGAGCTTAATACTTTTGCCTTTGGTATTTTGATTGGTAGGTTTGTCTGTTTCATGGGAAAGACATATCCATTGTCATCTTTTTCATTTTTCTATCCCTGTGAATTTACTAGGTCTAGGCTAAAGGGCCCTCCTCTGGCTGACATGAATGTCTCTCAGTTGCTTGGTCTTGGACTTCTTTTTCACAAAGGAAGGAAATTCACTTTCTGATTATTTCAAGGCCTTCTGCCTTTTAGGGGGCTGGTGCCCTCTCACTCTCTGTCCCCCACTTCCAAATCTGCTTTCAGCAAAGCTAAATAGAAGCAGGACTCACCAAACCCTACATAAGGATCCATGTTGGTTGCATATTGACTTGGTTTTAAAACGTAGTATTATATGTGGTTCATTATGTTTCATTTCATTAAATATTCCCAATTGCATTCTCATTTGGCCATCACTTGGGAGTGTTGTAGGTTATGTATTTGATATCTCTGCAATAGAGAGTATGCTTCTTGAGGGCAGGAATAGTTTTGGGTTTGTCTCTGATCCCTGTTACCTTAGTACAATAGGAATCTAAGAAATATAAAAAAGAATACACATGACTGAGTTAAGTTAAACAGAAGATGACGTCAGGGAAATAATTTCACCATCTGATTAACTTTATAACGTGAAAATGTATGCATTTTACCCAACAAAGCATTGTTAGTCAGGAAAACCAAACCAAACCTCTATCACTGTGTATCTGCAACAAGAGAGAAAGAACAATCATGTACCTTGTGTGATTGATGCCAAGTCAGATCTGATCTCTGTCTAGATCAGAGATGCGAATGCCGGATCACCACCCCCCTTCCCAACTGGGCCGTGGGTTCTGGCCTCTTTACCTTTGGTTGCTCAGCTTTGTGTACCTTTGGAATACAAGAGAATGAATATCATTTTTCATTTGGCACAGTGCTCTCTAATTTCATTATGCTCTAGCCTTGGGAACACAAGGTACAGTTTCAGTTTTGGACTTTGACATTTCTGTTAATGATGTTTTTTCTATCATCATATAAGGGAAGAACCTTAGGTTGATCTTCAAAATTGAAGTCAGAAGACATCAGTAACCAGATCTTTGGGGACCTCGTCAGCCTTATGGCAGCTTCTGAAGCAGAAAGTCAATCAAGGGAGCGTTATCACAGAACTACCCTATCTCTGAGTGGAAAGGGACCTCCAAGGCCATTGGGTCCAACCTCAATTTCAACTAGATTATAGACTACAGCATCTTCAACTACCAGCTGAAGAGGTATGGTTTTGAGGGCCTCTAGTATAGGGGAGATTGCTGTCTCCAAAAGTTGCTCATTTCACTTTGGGAGAGCTCTGATGGTTAGGAAATTGTGCATGTGCATGTACACAGATACATGTGCATGTGCATGTAAGTACGTGTATATGTGTGCACACATGCATGAGAGGGAGAGAGTCAAATGTGATCATTACATCAAATGTTGTTATCTTAAAAAGTTTTCCTTTTCACAAGGAAGTTTCAGTCTGGAGGAGGGTGAAATGACTATGACAGAAAGACATAAGGCATCAAATAAAACATATTTTAGGCATAAACTCCAAGGCAGTCAAAGGCCAGAGGCACATATTTAATGGAATATTGCCAGTAGCACTTGTCATTGAGGCAAAGAACTAGAATCCACGGAAAGTGGCTCACCATGGTGCAGCACATCTGCGTAATGAATTTTACTGCCACATAAGAAATGATGTCGATGATGAACACAGGAACGTATAGCAGCACTTACTGAGGCAAAACAAAGCAAGCAGAACCAGAGAAATAACCTCCATGATGTCTTCAACAATGTAAATGGGAAAACAACCCAAATCCAAATTGAAGACGGAATAATACCAGCAATCAAACTTGGCACTGAGGAGTTATAAGCCAGTATCTCCTCTCCTTCCTTGTACAGGTAGGCAACCAGAGAAGCCTAACACTGGTGGATTATATCACTTAGTCTGGGTGAATAGGGTTTTTCCCCCTTGCTTTTTTAGTCTGTTTTTTTGGATTTTGGAGAGAGCTGATGCAATAGTATTAGGCTACAGGGAAAATGTCACATGGTTACAGAGGAGACCAGGCCCAGGTCAGGCTTCAAAAAATAAGTGATGAAGGCAAACTTCAGTGAGAAGCAGAATCAGCCTTAAAAACTGCTAAGTCATGGGTGGTTAGGTGGCACAGTGAATAGAGCACCGGCCCTGGAGTCAGGAGGACTTGAGTTCAAATCTGGCCTCAGACACTTAACACAAAAACTAGCCATGTGACTTTGGGAAAGTCACTTAACCCCAATTGCCATCCAAAAAGCAAAACCAAACCAAACCAAAACAAAACAAAACCCTGCTAAGTGGATATGCTTCAGGTAAACTGAATAGGTTAAGGGCAGTAATTCCCAAAGTCCTGTTATCAGAGAGAGTTTGAGGAAGGGCCAAAAAGTCAGTGTGAACCTCAAACCTGAAGAAAGACTCCTTGGCATTTGGGTTAGAAAGATGCCATCCCCAGGCAGGGGGCACAGCAGGACAGCCAAAGAAAAGCAAGGCAGACAACACTTCAGATGGCTTAAGCCACTGCTGCAATGCCTTGGGCTCTCCAGCTCTTTTAATAAAATGGAGCTGAATTCCTCATTCACAATCCAAGTGAGCAGTGCTGATAATGTGGGACTTTGATTTCTTGCAAAATCCCCATTCCTAACCCGGCTTGATGTCCATGCAAGGGCAACTGAAATTGTTGCCATCAGATTGAAACGCTGAGAAAAGTATCAGCTTTGGAAATCGGCAAATGAAAGGCTTGTCAGGGCAACATTGTGTGGGCTGATGCGGCTCTTTAAAACTTCAGGGCCTTCATTAAAAGATCCCTATTAGAGTCACTAATTGGCAGATTGGTTTCCCCATGAGGAAAGCATCTAAAGCCACAATGGGGAGAATGACAAGCCTGGCATTGCAGCATTTATACTTTGCTACCACGACAGCATAAGACAACTGAAAAGCAGTTATCATTAGATGACTATCGGGGGCATGAATGATACACCATTAAATGTTTATAATTAATTACAAATGTACCAGATAAAGCCTTTTTAATGAACGTAGGTAAATAACACCAATATTGTTCTTAACCTTCACCTATAGTTCTTGCTTTCTTGGTTTTGTACATGCATGTGTGAACACACACGCGCGCATACACACACACACACACACACACACACACACACACACACACACACACACACCAGACTCAGAAACACCAAACAATCCATCCAGAAATTTACAATAGACCTAGGAGGAAAATGAACTATATGTTCCCATACATGGAGAATGTTCGCCTACCCCCAGCCCCAATACCTTCACACTGCAGGACACAGATCCCTGGGGGAGGCATAAACAGAAACCAAGTTATTAGAGTGACCAAAATATTCCTGAGTGCTTTTCATAGGAGACAAAATAGACATCCATCAATTTGTCAATGGCTGAAAAAAACTGAAATATGTGACTATAGTGGAATATGACCATATCGTAAGAAATGACAACTCTACGAACATTCGGATAAACATGGAATGAAATGCATGAATTGATGCAGAGTAAAGTAAGCAGAAGCAGGAAAACAAGGTATAATCATCCAATTTTATAGAGTTGTGAAGGTCACCACATTGGAATCCCCAAGATAACATCCCTAACGATGGGACATGGAGCCTCTGCTTTCCGCCCTCCCTAAGGCAGCCCATGTCACTCTTAGACAGCTCTAATTGTTAGACAGTTTTCTCCTGACACAAAACCCAAATTTGCCTCATTACAACAACTAAAGAATATAAAAGAAAAGACTAAATCCAAATCAAACATTGTATAGTTTGAACTTCCAGCTTTGGCCCAGGAGAAGAGAAGGGAAAATTACTTCCTTTCTTTCCTTGGAGAAGATGAGGACAATGGGAACAGAATCCCACATGTCAGATGCTGTCACCGTGTTGGTCAGTTGTTTTTCTTTGTTATATATAAAAAAGGCTCTTTCTCGAATGGATAAGTAAACAAAGGATATGACCAAGTACTTCTCAAAAGAAGAATGGCCAACTATTAACGGCCATACGAAAGATTGCTCCAAATCACTAATAAGAGGAATGCGAATCAATGCTGAGGTTTTACCTTTTGCACAGCAAATTAGCAGAGATGACAAAAGATGAAAATAGTCAACTTTGGAGACAGGCACACTGATACATAATGCACTCTTGGAGCTACGAATCGATCCAACCATTCTGACAAGCAATGTGGAACCATGCTAAAAAGAAAATGATTTCCCTTTGACCCTGAGATCCTACTTCTAAGTAATATACCCAAAGGAGATTTTTTTTTTAAAAACCCAGGAAGGCCCTATAAATACCCAAATCATATTCATAGCAGCACTTATTTTTTTGGAAGCAAAGAATTAGATACAAAGTAGATACTGCTAAATTGGGCGATAGCTTAACAATTTTTGGTGTATGAATATGTTGGAATATTACTGCACCCTAAGAAACAACAGGAAGAAATCACTGAAGACTTACATGAAATTCTGGAGAATGAAGTAGCAGAACCTGATGAACTCTGCAAAATGACTAGAACAATGCTGGCAGAAAGAAGAGAACAATGAAAAAAATCGACCACAATCTTGGTCAGAAAGTAGAAAAAGTGCAAATGTCCCTCCTTCCCTTCATTTTGGAGGCTGGGGACTACGGCCGTTGAACAGTTCATACGTTGGCAGACATGGCCAACATGTTCGTTAGGTTTGCTGAGCTACATTTTCCCCCTTTTTCAGTATTTGTTGGCGTAAGACAACTTTTGGGTGAGGGCAGGGGAAAGGATAAATCTGGAAATGACTGTGATGTGAAAACAAGAGGTATCAGATTAATTTGATAAACTTTCTTTAAAAAAAATATTTCACTGGTTGATAGGTATATATGCAAATGATTAGGAATTTAAAATAAAATGCATCAAAAATTTAAGTAAGTGATAAAAAAAACCCCACAATTTTTAAGAAGAATGTTCCCATGAAAAATGGGGTCTTGCAATTAAGCCTTGGGAACATCTGCCTTTGAAAAGCTAAATCTCAGAATGTAAAATAAAATAAAAATCCTGACAGTCAAGGGAAGCTGTGGTATAAGGCCACCTGATCTGAGTGGGAGTAACTGGAGGACCAGAGAGGACGGTCTCAAGGGGAGAACAGGGATTCCAACTCTACTCTTCTGGCAATGAGCGTAACAGGCTGCATTCACACTGTAGCCCTCATAAAAGGGGCCATTCATCCACCATAAAAGGACACGTTTCATATCGTCTTTTAACCAGCACTTTATTGCCATCTACAAGAAAAATTAGTGCAAACTGGGTCACTCTCTCTTGACCCATGTCTCTGATTCTTAACTGGAACACGCCCTTATGATGTGCGGCAGCCTCTTCCTGAGGGAATAAGGCCTATAGGTTTTCATTCTTCAGATGATGGAAGCTCCCTAAACATATTCAATCAGTGCAGAATTTGAACTTTAGCATGATCATTGAACATATAGATATATATGAAAGTACTCAGCAATAGTCAAATCATTAGACCTATATATATATATATATAGTCTTCCAGGCCTCCTTCCCCATCCTCATCCTCAAAACTCCAAATCATATATAACATTATTAACCAAATGGCAGGAATTAGGTCTCGATTTGGTTAATTATATCCAGATTTGCCCAGGGATAACATCAGGAAGTATATGATGATATGCCTTTGAATATATATATATATTCATGAATATATATTCATATATATGAAAAATGTATATTCATATATATGAAAAATATATATTCATATATATTCATGAATATATATTCATATATTCAAACCCCTATGCTTGGAAGCATGGGGGTTAGTACCAGCACATGCAACCAGCTACACTGTCTGAATGAAACTGAGAGAAGGTCTGGAAGGAGCTCTGAGAACTCCTGCATTCACATCTGGAAGGGACTGCAGAACAATAAGTAAATGGAAACTGTTTTTCATGATTATAAATTGCCAGTTTCTTCCTTAGAATTAGTCAATATTTATAATAAGAAACTGGTAGTAAACTGTTTAAAGAAAACAACACTGATAGACCAGGTGCTTTATTGAATGAACTTTTCCCCCTTCAAATCACAAAACTCAGTTGACACTTTTGAAAAAGCTAGCACCTTGGATCAGGTAGGAAAAAATACGAATCACAATTTCTCCCAAAGATTCCTCATCTCATCCTAGAAATTTAATATGTCTTTGCTGTCCCATCTCTTGTCTCTTCTGGAGCGTTCATTCTCCATTTTCTTCTATTAATCCTCATTTTGATCTTATTGAGAAAGGGGCAGTTGCCACCTTTTTGTGATCCCTGCTGAAGAAGCCTCCCCTTCCCCTTTCTTGGCTTAGGCCCTCAAACCCCCAAGAGGGTCTGTAAGAGAGTTGGAAGTGGGCTTGCCCATGCCTCATGAGCCCCTGTCATCACACCAGATACTAGCAGAAATTTGTGAGGAACAAACCAACCATATAGGAAGTGGGGAAAGACCCAGGCCCTGGAGGAAAGAGGCCCAGATCTAACCACTGATGCTCTTAGTCCTGTGGTCTTATTTTATCATTACACAACCCCAACTCTCGTAGAAATTTTTCAAGGAAAAGATGTGATTTTCAAGGGAGAGGGAGAGAAAGCCTGAACAAAGGACAGGGAGAGGATAGTACAATAAACCAAGACCAAGACCTGGCAATAGCCAGGCCTGTGAATCCCCTTTGGGCCAGCTCTTTGAGAACTACTTGGGTGGAAGGAAGCCCACTCATCAGCAGGGAGTAGTTACCTGAATTATAGATGAAACCACTCTGCTGATGCTGACTCAATACCTTCCTGGTTCACCCTCCCAAAAAATGGAGGGCCACTATGGCCCCAAATTTAAATCCAAGGGAAGCTCGACGGCACATGGCTCTTGCCAGTCTGCCAGAGCTCAAGGCTGAGTCACCCTAGCTTTAATTCTGCTTCCTATTTTATCTGTTTCTTTCTCTGACTCCCCTGAGGGCAGAGGAAAAATGCTCCCATCTCCTGGTCCTACGCAGCAGTAGGCACTAGTGAATAGTTCATTCATGGGGAACCATTTGTCTGGGAAGTTTTTTTTTTCCTTGGCCTGCTCTTAGGCCCTGGCCGTTAGGGCCCAGGATGAGATGTGATGAGCCTTGCAGGAAAAATTAAAGAAGATGTAAACAGTATATGCCGACATTTTGCAGCATCGCTAAGAATAAATTGCGCGAAAGGCAATTATGCAAGTTTTACTGGATCCATTAAAAAGACATTAAATGCACAGCTGTTTTAAGTGTCTTTTAAGCTGATAAATTAACTGTCTAATAAATTGTAAGATTTGTCAGCTAATAATGCTATTTTATCTGCTTTAACATATGCCTTCCTAGTTCATGAAGCGTTATTGTAAGTGCCAAGTGGAGATAATGTGCATTTTACAGTGTTATGTCTTAAGTGGAATGGATCATTGGCCATGAAGAAGGGGGTTAATAAATCTCCTAGGCTTTGTTAATTGCACTCAATGAAGTGTCACTGTGAAAACACAAAAGATGGGCTAGAGAAAGCTGAACATAATGTCTTTCAGTTTTACAATTAACAGTTCACTAGGCAAATCGACCAAAAAGACCATAATTTGTTGAAGCCTTATTAACTTACATTTTCCTGGCCAAGGTCATAATTGTGAATGGCTTGAAGCTATCTTTGAATGCTCGTTGCAAAGAGTAACCTTGCTGGAGAGAAGGAACATGTTTCCTCTGAGTGGCATGAGCGGCCAACCAGGTTCAAGAGAACCGAGGCAGTGCTGTATCCAACAGCAAACGTTTCCATGCCTTTCCCCAGCAAGCACGTGGGTTTGTCCTTGACTTGAGAAAAACACCATTTTGAATAGCTTGTCTCAAGATGCTAAGTGGAGAAAAAGAGTATACACATAGCAGTGTGAAATTAAAAGACACTACTTCAGCAGCCATTAAGTAGAAGCCCCTGGAAATAAACAAGCTCTAATTGATATGAAATTGGCACATTCTTCCTTTTTAAACTTGAGCACAGAGACTTTAGTCTGTTCTCAACGTTAGAACCATCCGTTCAAATCTGTTTTCCACACGTCAGGAAGTAACAATAATAGTTCAATTTCTTTATCTGCCAGAGGGAGATGGACCTTGCTCCCCAGTCTGCCACTAAGAAGGGCCAGAGAGCAAATGCCTGTATGGCCGCACTTTGGGCCAGACAAACCTTGCAGAGGCGCGACTTGCTTTTGGGGTAATCCAATGGCAATGAGACAATGGAGCCATATCCTTGGCCTTTTCCAAAATTCAGCCTTCACATGTCTGGACAATTACTCCATATTTCCACTGTTGCTTCTGGTACAACATGAACAAAAATGCATAGATCCCAAGAGAAAGTTGGCCAAGAGAATCTGGATTATCTGCTTTATTGCGCTACGTCCACCCCATCTCATCCGATACTTTCTACCCTCTGAAGTCACTAAGAGAGACATGTGAAGTCAACAAACATCTACTAATTGCCTGCTGCATTCAAGATGTTGCTATGCCAGAGAATAACAACAATGCTATAAAACAGAGTTCCTGTCTTCAAGGGGATTATAATCTAGCTACATTCTTATGTCTTCTTTCTCTCTTCTTCTTCTTCAATTGTCTTCTGAATTCTTACCATCTTCTAAGACCCAGCTCAAAAGCTACCTCCAGAATAATGCTCTAGCCCCCAAAGGCAGAAATGGGTTTACCTTTTTCTAACTGTGTATAGTATTTGGTGCTTCCCACACTGAATTTATTCTAGATAACTAGATAGAAGTATAGGGAAAACATTGATTAAATGCTTGCTACACACCAGCGACCATACTAAGCAAGCAGAAGAGACCCAAGTGGAGCTGGCATGGTTTGGACAGAGTGACTGGGAGGTGAACTGGAGGCTCCATGCTAAAAGATAAGAAGATACAACTACTAGACAAGGGAAAAATACTCCATGAATCAACCCTAGAGGACTTTAATACCTAGAACGTTCATTCAGCATTCACTAAAAGGAAAACAAGCAAACTGGCAGATGTGCTTGGGTGCACATGGACATGAATCACACAACTACAGTGACTCTAACAACTCCCCTCCCTGCTCACCATGTAAGAAATGGCAAATTCTGATTTGTTCCAGCTACATAAGGGAAGGAAGAAGAAGGACAGAGCAGACTGGAGATATGTACCAGACCTGAGATAAAGGGAACAAGAAACCAGAGGAATGGAACCATTCCTCTCTTCCCCAATATTACTCAGGGTGGAGATGCCAACTTTTAAAACCAAGTGAAAGGAGGCTGAATTCAGTCACTAGCAGCCCTCCACAGCCAGTGGTGTACCAGTGGGAAGGGCAAGACCAAAAAGGGAGTGACAGTGTCAGAGAACACAAGAAAAATCTCCAATGCCAAGAATATCAAAAGAAATATCATGGGAGACAAAGCAAATGAAAACTCAGAAAGTTTGGGGGAGAACAGAGGAGGAAAGATTTTTAAATACTTAACTGAAAAAAAAAAGACTAAGAAGGGACAGAAAGGAGAAGGAATAAATATATAAACAAAAGTTAAATCCAGAATTCAAAGAATCTGGGATAGAGTTGGCAAATGGGAAGGAGCCTATGGGACTAAACTAGCATCAAAGTATTTTAAGCAAAACTATTCACAAGAACAAAATACTAACTTAAAGGAAGAAGTAGAGCAAAACAAATATAAAGCAATATAAAAATGAAGCAGAGGAAAATACGAGCCTAACAATCATGATTGTAATTGCGAATGGGCTGAACCCTCCAACAAAATGAGAGAGAACAAGCATGAAAACAAAACCCAATAATGTGCTGCATAGAAGAAACGTATTTAAAGAGTCAATACACACACATTGACAATGTGAGGCTAGAAGAGAATTGACTGTGCATCAGGTGAATCCAAAAAAGCTGGAGATATTATAATTTTCATGGAGTAAAAATAAGAATTCAGATCAGTAGAGATAGACAGGAAAAATGAACCAGTATCAATATTTAACATAAAGTCACCAAATGGCATAGCATCTAAATTCAAAAAGGAAAAGGCAGTTTGGATTTCAAAAGGCCAGGCAGTATTGGAGTGATTTTAGGAGACTGGAAAGGTTGGAAGAGGGCAGGTTATGAAGAACTTTAAATGCCAAAGTTTACATTTGATCCTGAAAGTAATAGGGAGGCACTAGAGCTTATTGAGCAGGAACAGATGACATAGACCTTTACTTGAGAAAAATCACCTATGCAGCTTAATGGAGGTGAGATTGCTGTGGAGAGAGT
Source organism: Gymnobelideus leadbeateri (assembly GCA_011680675.1). Taxonomy (NCBI): domain Eukaryota; kingdom Metazoa; phylum Chordata; class Mammalia; order Diprotodontia; family Petauridae; genus Gymnobelideus; species Gymnobelideus leadbeateri. Next base: position 13,697 of record WOXC01003069.1, read on the forward strand.
CTTGAAAAAGAGAGATCAGTTAGTTTGAAATCTGGGAGTAAACAAAATACCAAACATAGGGAAGAAATAGTGAGCAAAACCAAAGAAGAGAACACAGAAGAACACAGCGAGTATAAGCAAAGCCACGGAGTAAAGGAAGAAAAAGGCTTTGCCACAGGGATTAGAAAGGCTGGCAGAAATGAAGCAAGAGATGAAAACATAACATTAGAGCTCCTGAAGAAAAAAAAACATAATGAGAATAAATAGTTTAGAACAAAGTGGAACAATTCACCCACAAAATGGACTCATGGGAGAAAACAGAATGGAACAATCAGAACTAAATAGTGGTGAGAAATATTGAGACAAAGTCCAAATATTAAAAGAAATAGAAAAATATAAGGATCTACCCATTGAAAAGAACTGACCTAGTTTACATTCTTATATGGGGAGATAATACATGTAGCCATTCTCTATCATTAGTGATCATAAAAGGAGTCTAATTTGTCAGAAGGTCTAAGAGTCATTCTGTTATATATTGATGATCTCAGAAGAATGAAAATGTTGGGGAAGAGAAACACACTAGAAGATAGAGAAAGGAAAGGAAAGGAAGAATGAGGGCTATAAATAGAATGCCCAAAGAGGAGTTCATACAACAAAGGAAGGCACTGGAAAGAAGTGATACTTGAATCTTACTCTCATCTCAACTAGCAAAAGAAGGGAAGGATAGACATACATACCACTGGGCACAGAAGCACAACTCACCCAATGAGGAAATGGGAGGGAAAGAGTTCAAAGGAAAGAAAGGGGAATAAGAGGAAGGGTAGATTATAGGAGTCGTTAGTCAGAAGTAAAACAAACTCTCAAAAAAGGGGCAGAAAAGAGATGAAAAAATTTAAAAATAGGACAAAGGGAAATACATAGACAGCTATCACAACTATGAATGTGAATGGGATGAACTCACCCATAAGATGGAAGTAGAGAGCAGAATGAATAAGAACTCAGAATTTAACAACATGTTGTTTACAAAAATACACTTGAAACAGAAGGATACACACAGAGTTAAAACAAGGGGCTGAGGAGAGTATTCTGGGAAGATGCTGGAGTAAGTCAGAAAATTCCAAGCTCTCAAGGTTTTCCCCTACAAAAGAGTTAAAATACCACCTTAGAGCAAATAAAGTATGGGTGGAGATAAATAAGAACAGGGGCATAACTGGGGTCCTCCTGCCACAATTTGAGAAGATCAGAAGAAAAATCCCAGGTCGAGATTTGGTCCCTGTGTAGAGCAAACACCTCCAGGTTCGGTTCCATTTTAACAGCAAGTGACAAGCCCTGGGGTGAGTTAGTTTGAGAGGCTGCCTCAACCCCAGTCATCTGAACCTTTACCCCAGGATAGTGAGGGAAATTGAGTGTTTGAGCCCAGGAAGATTGAGGGAACCTCTGCTGACAAGGAACGCCAGACTCAGCCATGCTGCAAAGAGCAGCAGGGGCAAAAAGGAACCAGCACATGCCCAGTGAGCCCAGAAGCAATGGAATAGAAAGTCCCTGGCTGTGGGCACTTACAGGAGACTGGAGGTTTGGCTTTGGTTTCAGACTAGAGGGGAGAACTGAAGATCTGGGACAAGAGGTACCATTTCCCATAACCCAGGGCTAGAGGTGACTACAAATCATTAAGCTATCACCACAAAAAAATGCATGGGCAAAGGAGAAAGAATCCAACCATAGAAACCTATTATGCGAATAGAGATGAACAGGGTTCATGTTCAGAAGAGGATATTGAAGTAAAGAAACCCCCAAAGAGTAATATCAATGGTCACCTGCCCAAAAAGAATTTATAGAAGATCTTTAAAAAAGACTTTAAAAATCAAACAAGAGAGATGGAGGAAAAACTGAAAAAGAAAATAAGAATAATCCAAGAAAAACAAGAAGGGTATGAAAGGAAAATCAACCAACTAGAAAAGGAGATCCAGAATCTTTTCTTTTTTTGTTTTTTGGAGAGGGTACAGCAGGGCAGTTGAGGTTATATGAGTTGCCCAAGGTCACATGGCTAATAAGTGTTAAGTTTTTGAGGCTGGATTTAAACTCTGGTCCTCCTGACTTCAGGGCCTGTGTTCTACTCAGTGGACCACTTAGCTTCCCTGAGATCCAGAATCTTAAGGAAGAAAATGACACCTTGAAAATTAGAATTGGGCAAAGTGAAGCCAGTGAAATTACAAGAGATAATTAAACAAAATATGAATAATGAAAAAATAGAAGAGAAAGTGAAACATTTTATAAGAAAAACAAAAGATTTGGAGAATAGATCAAGAAGAGAAAATATAAAAATAATTGGACTAACTGAAAGTTATGATAAAAAAAGAATCTTGATACAATAATACAAGAAATAATTAAAGAAAATTGTCCTGGAGCATTAGAACAAGGGGGAAAAGTAGAAATAGAAACAAATCAACAATCACCACTTAAAAGAGGTCATATGAGGAAAACTCATAAGGATATCATAGTTAAATTCTGAAACCCCCAGCCCAAGGAAAAATATTAACAGCATCAAGATTAAAACAATTTTAAAATGATGGTGCCACAATTAGAATTACACAACACCTAGCAGCAGAGACATTAAAGGACCGCAGGTCTTGGAACAAAAGAACTGGGGCTCTGGCCAAAAATATAATACCCCACAAAGTATTATCTTTAATGAAAAAAGGTAATTTGACAAACTCTCAGACTTTCAAGACTTTGTTTAAAAAAAATCCTGAACTTAATAGACAATTTGACATACAAGAACCAAGAGAAATATAAGGTACATAATGAAGACTGATTATAAGGGATTCATAAGGACAGACTGTTTACTTTTTACATATATAAAATTTATGTCTAAGATTCTTATCAATAATTGGGAAGCTCATAAGAAAGACTGGGGTAAACCTAAGTATGATATGAATTTTAAAAGTAAAACCACTTAGGAACAGCTTAAAAGAGTAATTATTTTATAAAAATGATGTACAAGAGAGGAAGAATTGATACCTGGGAATTAGATGGGGGAGGAGGGCTGGTAGTTCTGGTAACCTACTTTCATCAGAAATGGGTTTAAGAGGGAATAATACATATATATTTAAAAGAGTATAAAAGGCTTCTAAATTCAGAAGAAATCAAACAGTAGGGGCATAGGGAGAGGGGGAGGACAGAGAAGGGATCTTTAGAGGGGAGAATAAAGGAAGAGGTAAAATTGGGGTATAGAAGGGTGGTTAGATTTATGGTAATGGGAGGATAGGGGAGGGATCATTGGAGGGGGGTAGGCAAGTAATAGGAGGGCAAGGTAGTGGGTAAAAGTAAAGTAGATGAGGCAGGAGGGATAGGAAACAAGAGATATGCACATACATAAAAACAAAGATCAGGAAAAGTATATGTCTATATATGGATGTATATTTGTATATATCTATAGCTATAGAGAAATATATCTAAACCTTATTGTAGCTTTCAGGGGGAGGGTATGTATATATTTATAGCTATAGAGAAACAGCTAAACTTTCTTATGGCCTTGGGGAAGGGTTGGGGGCGGGGAACAAAGGACAAAGTAAAAAAGTATACAGCAGAGAACAAAAGAAAACTTCCAAGGAAGCAAAGGAAAGATGGACAGCTCTCAATACGAGTGTAATTTATTATACAGGTTTTCTTGACATGAAAACATATTGTTACATATTTTGAATACTCTTATGTTCTGCTATGCACACGGAATGCTTTTTTCCTTTCTAACTTTGTATTTAAGTTCCAATATTTAAGTTCATGATGTGTTTTTGTTTCTTTTCTCTATTCTGTATTTGTGTTCTGGTGTTTGAGTCTAAAATAAAGTTTTTTGGGAAAAAAACAAGTGGCTGAAACAGAATCTATTATACTTCAGCTGAAATTTTAAAAGGCAGGGGTAGCAATCATAATCTCAGACAAAGCAAAAGCAAAAACAGACCTAATTAAGAGTGAGAAACAGGGAAACTATATTTTGCTAAAAAGTACCATAAGTAATAAATTAATATCAATACCGAAATACATGTAACAAATGGCCTAGCATTTAAATAGTAATAAATAAAACTGTATTCAATAAATAGCATTTGAAGCAAAGATTAAAAATTCATTGGAAATTAATGGATGGATAAAATGACAACTCATAGAAACAAGTAATAACCTTCTGAAACATAGCGACATGAGAAAACAAATCAAAATTTGTGAGATGCAGCTGATCAATATTTAGGGGAAATTTTATATATCTAAACAATTCCATCAATAAAAGTGAGAGTAGATCAATGAATTTAGCGTGCAACTAAAAAACTAGAAAATCAACCAATTAAACACCAAAATAGAAATCTTGAAAATTAAAGAAGAGATTAATACAATCACAAGAATAAAATAATAGCATTAAACTAACTAGAAGCTGTTTTTTTAAGAGCAATAATATAAATAAATCATTAGTTAATCTGATGTTTTTAAAAGAAGAAAGCCAGATTACCGGTATCAACGAAGTAGTTGAATTCACAACCAATGAAAAGCATAAAGATAAAATAACTGTTAGGAGCTATTTTGCCCAACTATATGGCAATAAAATTAATAATCACAATGCCTGGTACATAGTAGGCACTTAAGAAATGTTTATTGATTGAAATGGGTGAAGATTTACAAAATTTACTGAAAAGATTTACACAAATACAAATTTCCCAGATTCCAAGAACAAGAAATAAGATACTCAAATAATCCTAACACAGGAAAAGAAATTGAACAAGCCACATACACACACACAATGAGAACAATGCATCTCAAAGATCATTGTGACCAGGCTGGATTTACACCAAGAATGCAGGGATGGTTCAATATTAAGAAAACTATGAACACAAGTGACCATATTGCTAACAGGACAAAAATGCCAATAAATGCAGAAAAAGCTTTTGACAAAATATAACACCCCTTCCTGTTAATACACACACACACACACACACACACACACACACACACACACACACCCCAAAGTCAAGCATAACCTGTAAGATAACCTAAGCTAGAATATTTTCCAATAAGATTGGGGTGAAACAATCATGTCCATTATCACCATTATGATTCAATATTATAGCAATAAGAAAAAAAATGAAGGAATAAGCATAGGCAAAGAGGAAACAAAACTATCACTTTTTGCAAATGATATGATAGTTTTTTAAAAAACCCTAGAGAGTCAACTAAAAAACTAAATGAAAAAAATTAAAAAACTTCAACAAATTTATAGGGTATAAAATAAAATCATACAAATCATCAGCATTTTTGTATATTACCAATAAAATACAGCAAAAAGTGGTAGAAAGAGAAATTCCATTTAAAATAATTGTGAACAGTATAAAATACTTAGGGATCTACCTACACATAGCAACTATTCTCAACACAATTATAAAACACCCACACCAATAAAGACAGATCTAAACAACCAAAGATAAATTCACTGCTCATGGGTAAGTTGGGTCAATATAAGAAAAATCATCATGTACCAAAACTTATTTACTTACTCAAACCATCCCAATCAAACTACCAAAAGAGTACTTTGTAGAGCTAGGGAAAAAAATGAATCACCTGGAAGTACAAAAAGTGAAGAATATCAAGGAAATCAAGGAAAAGTGGGAAGGAAGGGGGCCTAGCGGTATCTTATCCCAAACTATGATGCAAAGCCATGATTGTCAAAGTGATTTGATACCAGCTAAGACATAGAGAGATTGATCAGTGGAAGATTAAGGTATACAATATATAAAAGCAAATCAGCATGGTAACCTAGGAAGAATCAACAAAGATGGCTTCCATCAGCATTATTGGAGGGCAATCCAGAATGGAGACCACAGATCCCTTTGAGAGAATTAACATGAAACAAAATGGGTATTTGTTGACTGGGGAATGGTATAACAAATTCTGATAAATGAAGGTAATGGAACACTACTGTGCAACAAGAGAGTTTTGTAAAAATATTGGAAGATGCCAATCGAAATCAGCAGAACCGGGACAATACATACATGTCAGTAACATAAATGAAGAGAATACTAAAAGGAAGCCAAAGCAAGGAAGCGTACTGACAGTTTTAGTCACAGAATGAACTCTCCTTCCCCTTTCTCTCAGCAAAGAGGCGAAGAAGGCTACCTGCACTGTAAAATGCACACTCCATCTTTGCACTGGGTTGGTGTTTTAACTTTTTTTTTGCTAGAGGGAAGTTTCATTTGGAGGTGGGATATATGGAAACAATCAAGATGCAAGAACAAAGGTATCAATATTATTTTAAAAAAGCCAACTGCACACATGAAATAGAGAACAATCCAAAGATAACATCTAAACCCACACCAGATAATCAGGCTCCTACTCTAAAGGATCAGCTTTCAACATCAGCACAGTGAAATACAAACTCTAGCTAGACTTTCTCTTGCTATCTGCCTATTTAGGTCTGAGGCCAAGTGGGAATCTAGAGACAATGACTATTATCTATCCTGACTTGATGAAGTGAGTAGAGCACTGGGCCTTAAATCAAGAAGACTTGAGTTCAAATCCAGCCTCAGACACTTACTAGCTGGGTGACCCTGGGCAAGTCACTTGACCTCGTTTTCTCAACTGTAAAATGGAGATTCTCTTTCAGTACCTACTTCCCAGCTTGTGAGGATCAAATGAGATATCTGCAAATGGCTTAGAATAGTGCCTGGTAGGCACGTGGTAATATTAATGATGACGATGACCATCATGATGAACATTTATTCCCTTCTCTTCCCTAATGATGAAACTTCAAGCCCCAAGATGCACTAGTAAAAGAGATATGTTGGGGTGGGCTGCGCCCTTCAATTCGCACTCCCTAGTCAACCTCCCAGTCTTCAAGGATCCCAGGTGGCCCAGGGGCCAGTCCATGACTGGCCTCTTTTTTTCCTTACAAATGACCTGCTTACTCTGGCAAATGTTTTAAACCACCACTGGAAGGATGTTTCCTCATCAAGAGAACCAGTGACACTGTGTGTGCCGAGTAGTTGGGCGCACAGCACAGCACAGACACGTGAAAGCACGCTCACATCCGGGAGCTCCTTCATGAGGTCGTCTCCACATGCTTCAGCTTCTTCAGCTAGACAATGGGGACATGAATAGCACCGGCCTCAAGACTGTGGTGAGGACCCAGTGAGTTCAGAGCCATAATGCACAGTATGAATGCTAGGTCCTGTCACCAGAGGCATCCCTGACGTTGTGCTGGTAACATCCTCATTTCATAGCTGAAGAAACTGCCCACGCAGCTGTTAAATGGCAGATGCTGGATTCGAATTCAGGTCTTCCTGACTCTAGGACCAGCTCTAGCCAGTGAACCACACTGCTCTGACCACGGGAAAAGCTTAGCAAATCTCAAATTCAATGGAGTGCCTCAGCTAAAGGCACAGATTTAGAGAATGGCTGAGTCACAGTGAGAACCATATCCCCTAGACTCCCATTCATGCCACCTCTTTCCCTCAGACCCCTCTGCCCTGACCTCAGGGCCACCTAACCTTGCACTGTCTACAGCATACACTTGCAGAAAGAATCTATTCCAGGATTAGTTTCCATTCACTGCTTAGTTTCGAAGCCGAGATGCCTATTTTGAAAGTTTACTTTGGTCTATATGGTTTGGAAATTCCCTTCCCTGATACAGCCCAGCAATGAGTCTGTGCCTAGCCTTCAAGAGGTTGGGGGGGTGGCGCTGCCTCAGAGGTTAAGTGACTCCAATCGAGGCAGCTCCCACTGGGCCCAGGCACTGAGCAGCCAGAAGCTGGGGCTTTCTTCCTCCAAGGTCCACTTTCTATTTGCTCAGGCTCTGGGAACAGCAGTCTGCAACCTGAGAAGTCACATTTTGCAATGAGTGAGACACCAAGCAGCCTTCAGGGATCCAAGGACCTTGGGGGGGGGGGGGGTGTGTGGAGGGCAGCTTCTCACTGGAAACAAAAAACTTCAGAGGAATCAGGTCTGAAAATGAATCTGAAGTGGTTTTAAATTTTTTTAATTAAATAGGTAGTTAAAAATGAAGTATCAGTTTCCATGTATAAACAAGTGGCCAGAAAGAATTCTGAAACAATCTTAAAGGTTGTATTAATTGTGTCCTTCATGTTCTTAGCTAGCTGTCACTAGTGATGAGGGAGTGAGAGAGACTAAAGGGATGAGGGAGGGAGAGGGAGAAAGGGGGGGAGAGAGAGAAAGCGGAGAGGGAGGGAGGGAGGGAGGGAGAGAGAGAGAGAGAGAACAAGAAGAAGGAGGAGGGGAGGAAGAGGAGGAGGAGGGTGAGAGAGACAGAGGGAGTGACAGGGAGAGAGATAGAAGAGGAGGGAGGAGAGAGAGAGAAAAGGAGGAGGAGGAAGGAAAGGAGCCCTATGCGATCACATTAGATTCAATTTCTTTTCCCATAGAGAAGTACATTCCATTGACAGATCTACTTTGTGGTGATAAAAAGGCCAGGCCCCTGAAGTAAGTGAAGCCACATGAAACATCTATGTTCTTGCCTGCAGCCCAGGGTGATGGGCTCATACCATTGGCTGGACTGACCAGACAGCCATTTGTAATTTTGAAATAAACAAAGGACTGAAACAACTTAATCAGCATTCTGTCTATTTGCTGCCACCATCCACTGTGAGAAGTGCTCACTTGCCTAAGAAAATCTCCTCGGCCATTCTTCAGCTGAGAGTTAACCATTTCCAGGAATGTTTCCAGAAGGAGAAGGTCACATCACTGAAGGTAACAGATGTGACTTGTTTGGAAGCTGTCAGAGGCCACAGGGAGAGGGAGAGTTTTGCAGAGATTATGCAGCAAACCTCGATCCCCTTGGCAGAGGAAGCCTCTCTACCCAGTGCTCCCTGCTCTGTCTTCTAGGGACAAACAGAACAAGACTGCTCCCTCTTCATCACCAAATAGCACATGACAATGACTTTGGCTCTCTGGACCCTTCTCTTCTCCAAACCAAATAAGAGCCAGTTCTTATTAAGCACTTATATTTTCCAGATACTGTGCATTGGAAATACAATAATGGTTGGGGTGGGAGAATCATTCCTGCCCTCAGGGAACTTCAACACCCCCACTTCCTACAGCTTCTCTTATGGCCTGAAGACAAGGCCCTGCATTCTCCTAGGGGCCTTCCTGCTGCTGCTTGGAAGCTCACCTAAAATATGGTGCCCAGAAGAAAACCCAAAACTTCAAAGGTGGTTGGCTCAGGGCAGAGGATGTCAAGATGGTAACCTCCTGGATGCAGGTTGGGCTCACACTAGCTTTTGTGGTTGGTTCCCCGTATCACATTGTTCAATCATTTGAAACTTGCAGTCTACTAAAACCCTCAGATCTTTTTCAAATGCTTCCCCCATACTGTCCTTATAAAGTTGATTTTTGACACCCCTAACTACTGGCATTGTACTGAATGTAGTTTGGCGCTCTCTCCTGTCAGGAGCATTTAGATGCTGACTCTACCTCAGCCCTTCCCTCTCAGGTTCATGTCCTCTGTCCTTCTCTAGAGTTTTAGGCACTGATGTGGGGAGAAGGAGATATTTTTGGAATGGGAAGGAAAACTTCTTAATACTTCTTTGACAATAATACATCTTTTCCCAGCTCCTATTCTAAACCACCAATTCTCTTTCCTAATTTGTCTTTAACTTTACTCCCTTAGTTATTTTCAATTTCTAGAGGTTCTTGGGATTGCTCTGTTCCTCTCCTCTTCCCCCTCCTCGAGTGCTGATTACTTTAGCACTCACCCTATCCCAGGCATGGAATGTTCTGCCCCCACTCTACCCCTACACATACATTTCTGCCTCAATTTCTCTAGCTTCTTTCAAGCCTTAGCTCAAATCCCATCTAGTACAAGAAGACCTTCCTGGTCTATCCAGCCACTAGGGTCTTCTCTCCGTCTCCTTCCCTTCTGTCTCTTTAGTATGGATGTAATAAAGGAATTGGCTCTTCTGATGTTGGCTCCATGGAGACTAGGCCACACGTGGGTATTGTTTCCAGTCTGCTTATCACATGAAGAGGAAGAGCCTTTCTGACTAGCTGCTGAGCTAGGGTTGGGCATGTATTCAAAAGCCAAAGGGAAGCCTCTTACTCTTTTCAGTCTGGCTGGTATTTGAACAAGGACAACTGCCGAGGGCTTCTTCATGTACGTGGCCCTCTCACCCTCTCTTACCAGTTGTCTCTTCCTTCCCCGACTAGGGAAGAAAGATAATGGAGATAGCTCTGACCTTGGAACTTAGAAAGTCAGGAAGGTGAGTCAACAGCCATCTGAGAGCCTGAATCTGGATTGGAAAGGGCCAGAAGCCACGTGGTAAGGACTGAAGTTCTCAACTATCTGCAGAACAGAAATGGACACTCCTCCATGCATCAGTGAAACCTCATTTGGAAGGGGACTTGGGGGCAAGCAATGCTTTAGAGAAACTGTGTCAAAGCTGAGCTCAGACTCATCAGGGAGTGAGGTGGCCTAAGGGCAAATGTGCACCCCTCTCCCTCTGAGCTTCCGGAAGAGATTCTGGCCTGTAGCTCTATAACTGCGGGTCAACAATGATTTCCCAAGGATATGCTATGCAACAGCCACTGCTTAATGCTGAGGACACATATAGAAGGCTAGGTAAGTCCTGCCCATACGGAGGAAAACAACACATAAAATGTTGCCAAAAAGCTGGAGATGGGTAGAAGGGACCCCACAGGCACAAGGCAGAAAGAAGTCTTTTGGAGAGTCAGGAGTGCAGCCCAGAAAGGAATGAAGGAATGAACATGGGTGGCTTGGGCACATCCTTAAAAAGTACACTTCCAGGAAGAACTGACCAATCAGAGGAAGGGGCTTCAAGGTCAAAGTTATTTTTCAGGGTGGGAAGGCTGATGGAACATGATGGAAAAAGAAGACCAGAGACTTTGAAGCACAGTAAATATCCCTTTGTAAAAGGTAACTGATGGGGGTGGGTAGGTAGCACAGCGAATAGAGCCCCAGCCCTGGAGTCAGGAAGACCTGAGTTCAAATCCACCCTCAGGCACTTAACACTTACTGGCCGTGTGACCTTGGGCAAGTCACTTAACCCCAATTACCCTGCCTTCCCCCCACCAAAAAAAAAAGCTGATGTTGATTAAATGGAAGTGGACCTTTAAACATGGAGCTTTAAGCAGATAATGATAAGGAAAGATAACACAGATCCCTCAAGGGCACCCCTAGAATCCTGAAAAGGAACATCAGCTGATCTAGATCTAGGAGAGTAAGATCAGTGAATTCTACCATACGTCATTTTCATGTTTGTTTTATAGCTCTTTTAGGGTAGACACTGGTTTAGATTCTTTTGGTAGCCCAGGCTCTGACTGACTGATTTCAGATTTCTTCCATCTTCTAAAGATTTCTATCAAATTCTTCCCTCCAAAAAAGATTTCTTCACTGAATTAAGAGGTTTTTTTGGCTTGCCTGGTGCTTCAATGTCTCTGCAGGTTTCTATGCAGTTTTCCTCAGGAGAGGAAACTCTTCTTTCCCCTCTTACTGGTTATTTCTTGGTGTTCTGAAGTGGCAAAATGATACAACCTCTCAGTCATTTTCTTAAGAAGCTCCTCACACACCTCCATGCCAAATACAATGAGCCCACCCTTATTTATATAGCATCATTAAGTTGACATAATAGTTTCTTTTAACAAGGCTGTGAGGTAGAAGGTGAAAGTAGTATTATGCCTGCTTTGAAGAAAGGAAGACTAAGATTGATTAGGTTAAGTCCCCAGGTGCATCCCCACTAAACGGCACAGCCAGGCCCCCAAACCTCATCTTCTGACTCCCAATCCAGAGCTCATTTCCCAGATCACACTAGGAAGGTAACTACATTCTCTATCTAGATCCGTTTTCAGCCAACAAGCTTTCATGAAGTGTCTATTACGGACCAGGAGCTGGGGATACAGACAACAAGGCTTCTGAGGCCTTTTCAAGCTATACATCTATTTTCCTATGATTCTAGATGCCAACAAAAACTAGATAGTTCTCCAAAAAAAACCCCAAAACTACATAGTTCCTGTACCTTGTGCTTTAACAGTGGGGTAAAGGCCATCTTTACCTTATTAACTGGTTATCCTGGGATATAATGGAACTCTATAACCTCAGGGAAACAGCAGCTACATAAGCCTGGGGGACCGGGACTCTTTCTCCAAGATGCACATTTATATAACACATATTTTTAGTGTCAACAACCTAACTAAGAAGAGACCCAAGCTGTTAGTCAGTGACTGTCACTCACTGATAGTTACTGAACCAATTTCCCTTATAGAGGCTCCATTTGTCTGTAACCAGCCTGACTTCTTTCTCGTAATCTAATGTGTCCCAAAGTGGCGTGGGATCCCTCTCCTCAAAGGCCTTCAAGCAGCAGCTAAACAAGATGAGCTCTTGTCAAGTGTGTTTGAGCAGGGAATCCTCAGTATGGACTGGACTAAGTCTTTGCTAAGGTCCCTTCGAACTCAAATTCAGCGAGGCTCTACATAAACCTTCTTATTATCTCTCATTTCCTATCAAGATATTGGGGAGAAAGCACCAGAAAATGTCCTCAGATGAAAAAACAAAGTAGGATGCACAACAGCAGAAGGTGCTTTGTAGATTTGAAACTAGAGGCGACCCTTGAGATCCTGTCCCCTGAGATGAGGGGCCTAAGGCCCAAAGTAACTGATCTAAGCAGCAGAACCAGTCTGGAAACCCAAATCTTCCAGCTCGAAAGCATTCGTTAACTCTACCAGACTGCCTCTAATCAGGATGGATGCCACAATCTGGATCCAAGCTCCCCGTGTTCACCTTGGAGCATTACATCTGTGAAAACATTCAGTGTGGATCCGGGGACACAGAATTAGGAGGAAATGCCGTTTGTTTGGTCAATCAGTACCTTCCTAACTAAAAGTCTAGTCCCAGAATGCTGTCTGGCTCTTCAATTATCAAACAAGGACAGCTAACTCTTCTTTTGTTTTCTTTGACTCCTTATGAAAACGAGAAAATGACAATCAGAGATTTCCAGAGTGTGTCATCTGAACCACCCAGATTCTGCTCACTCCCTCATAGCTTGCATGGGCTTAGTCCCAGCCAAGATGGCGCTCAAGATGAAGCATCAAGGACACCTTGGGGAAGTCCATGGAGCCCTTCTCAGAATCATGTTTTTAAATAAAATACATATTAGTCATAAAGGAAAGCGATTATACTAAAATACAGTTGTCAAAACATTAAAACAATCTAACAAATATATATATCAATCCCAAATGAAGAAAGCCAAGTCTAGAGAACAGCCCTCCCGGTCTCAAACCAAGTCCACAATAAATTGAGCATTGTTTCAGGATAAAATGCATTTTATTGTGTCACTGTTCCTTGAAAAGGCAGAATTTGAACTCTAGGAAGATGGAGAATCAGTGATACCAAAGAGGTCCTGTCCTTCCCTTTCACCCCAAACAGTACAAGCAAAGCCTCTCCCAATACAGAAAATTCAACAATGAGAGGAAGAAGAAAAAGCTTGAAAGTCCACCACCAGATAATTTTTTTTTCATGGAAAAGATAAATTAGAATCAGCTTATACAAATTTATAATTATTGTCCCTGGCCTCACTTCCAAACCCTGTAAGCCATGGTCAGTTGAGGAAGCCCTGTGCTCATTGTGTATGCTGTGATTTTAGCCATAAACTTTTGGAATTAACTCCATGGCAATGTCATAAGGGGCATCCTAGTCCCAAGATAAGGTAAGACCCATAAATCAGAGAAGCCTAAAAGGCCGAGGAGAGGCGGTGACAGTGGACAACTGAGGTACTTGGGGAATAAGAATAGTGGAGAGGAAGGAGACTAGAAGTATAGAGCTAGTTACAACTATTTGATAAAGCACAGAAGGAAATAAATAGCCAATAGGAGTGAAAGAAAAGTGGAGAAGAGACCCAACAGCCATGACTTTTCAAAGTATTCCCCTTAGCAGTGTTGGAGTCCTTTCCCACCCATTTTGTGATCAAAACCTACTGTAATTCTACTACAAGGGCCCCTCTGAGTTTTGGTGTAGTAGTATCTTAACCACTCAACCCTTTAAAGAAAACATGCTTCATTCAAGCCCAGCTATGTAGAAACCCTGCCTCCCCTTGCCCCCCACCCAAAGAATAGCCTAACAGTGAAACAGATAAAATAAATGAAATGGAAGAATGAATTTACATAAATATAAAACTCAGAAGAAATAGAAAACTTACATAAGCTGAACTCAGAAAACAAAACTGAACAAGCTACGACTAGTTCCAAAAGAAAAATAAAACTAAGAACCAAATAGATTTATATGTGAATTCTACCAAATAGTCAAAGAAATAGTTCCAATATTATATAGCTATTTGCAAAAATGGAGGATGTCATCCTAATAAATTCATGTGTGATAAATATGGTCCTGATAGTCTAACCTGGGAAAGACAAGGTAGAGAAAGAAAAACTATAGACAAACATCTCTAATGAATGAACAAAAATAAAATAAAATAAGTTTTAGCAACATTAAAAAATATTTTTTTAATTCTTGAACTCTGGCTTGTTAGGTTTGCACAAGGAATAAAAGGTTGGTTCAGTATTAGAACCATAAAGCTAACAGGCCATATTGGTAAGGAAACTGATACAAACAAATCATATGAACGTATCAATAGATGTAGAAAAAGTTTCAGAGAATATGCAACATTCAAAAATAGAAGAAAGAACACTTCTAAATGAATGTTTCCTTAAATATAGTGAATGTTATCTGAAACCCAAAACTGGCATTTATAATGGAGAAATGTTACATGTCATTACAATAATATCAAAGGTAAAGCAAGGATTTCTAGTGTCACTATTATTTTTGTATACAGTCCTAGAACGGCTTGAGACAAGGAAAAATATGAGAGAATACATATAAGCAAAGAAGATGATATGATGGTATACTTAATATATCCTAGGATATTGACTTAAAGTTAATGGAAATGATTGATATCAGTCAAGTAACAGGATATAAAATTCACCTGCAAAAATAATCAAATTTCCTGTATACTACCAACAAAACCTAGCAGAGATAGCATAAAAGAAATTTCCTTCAAAAATATTACAAAACATATAAAGTACAGGCTATCCACCTCCCACCCTTTATATACAAATTATATGAATACACCTAAAATACACTTTATAGAAACAGAGTGTAATTGGAGTGCCTCAGATGGTGGTGGTTCTCTATGTGGAGAGGCTGTGAGCCTGCTTCCAGGAGAGTCACAATGATATAAAGAGCCTGCGGTACATGGGCAGACGTTTAGTCACTGGTTTCGGTGGGATATCTATGTGGGGAAGAGGAGATTCTTTAGTCGCAGAGGCATTCAAAAAGATCTGTTGGCTCCAGCCTCTGTTCTCTTTGCGTAGGTGTTCCTGGAAGAGTTCACTGACTCTACTGCTTAATGGCATCCTGTGAATTCTGAAGGTCCAGAGGAAGCCTCAGCATCCCAGCATTCCAGAGTTAGGCTTGCAGCCAGCATACATAGATGCCCCTGGAGAATAAAGTCAATAGAGCATCCCTCTGAATCTCCTATCCCAGAGCCTCTGTCTACAATCAGCCCTAGTACCTGATGATGTGAGAAATAAGGTGAGATCTTCGACAATGACCTTCAGGCTTCCCCAACTGTCCATATTTTCCTTTATTATTTAAACAGACCTATATTGCACAGAGTTCTGTGATATCCCTATGCCCTGCAAGTCCATAGGGTAAGGTTTGCCTCAGTGCCAAGAAGTGCCAAGTAATTAATACATAGTACTTAGTTCTTTTTGTTAGAGCCTTGCTTTCTTCCTTTCTTTTTAACCTTGTTTTGCTATTTTTGACATCTAGGTGGCAGGGATAGCGTGTTGGGCCTAGAGTCAAGAAGACTCATCCTCCTCAGTTCAAATCTGGCTTCAGACACTTACTGGCCATGTGGCTCTGGGCAACTCATTTCACCCTGGATGCTTGTAGCAGCAAGCACCCCAATATCCCCAGGGTAGCTGCCAATATAGGTTCTTAGATCTGCTTTTCAAAAGGAAAGCAATTCAGAATGGGTTACCAAGCTTACTTTAATCAAACATGTATTACCTAGTTCAGGGGTAAAGGTCAGCACCCCGAACTTCAGAGTTACAGAACTTACAGATCAAACAGACAGGCTTCCAAACTGTCCAACCATTACATCAATACCAAATCACAGTTACCAGAGAGGGAAGCATCAACATCTGGGTTTTCAAAGCCGGGGGGGCTCTCAACAGCGGCTTCCCAGAGTCTCATCTGGTCAAATCACACAACACTTCTCAAAGTGAGCCCCAAAGCAAAGCCTCTCCTCAGGGTTTATATAGCCTTCTCCTGGCTCAGAGAATGTAACAACCTTCTGGACCCACTGCCCAATCACAAAGTATCAAGGTGTGGGCTTTCCTGAAAAATAAGCCTCCCACCGCAGGCTCCAGGTGCACTTAAGCTAGGGGCAGGGAAGATCTTTAAATCTGCATTTCCATTACAATGCTTTAGTTTCTTCATCTGTAAAACAAGCTGGAGAAGCAAATGGCAAACCCCTGCAGTATCCTCACCAAGAAAAGCCCAAATAGGTTCACAAAGAGTTGGACACAAGTGACAAATGACTAAGTAACAACAATGAATTACCTATTCTCTCTATCTGGGCCTAGGTGCTCTGTTAATTGGGTGTATTTGGAATTCTAGGAAGAATGCCCTTACACTGGCAGGGATCCATTTTGAAAAATCTGGGGTGCTATTTAGTTAAGGACACAGAGGAAATTTACTTGGACCTATAAAGAGATTGCCTAGGATACAGGGATCCCTAGAGAAATTTGGCATGCCTTGTGTAGAAAGAAGCACTTAGAAAATATTGTCTAAACCCCAGATGGATGGCCTAAAGGTGTGAGGGACTTATGGTAGAGTTCTCACCCAGGATAGTGTACATTAGAAGATAAGAGGATGATTTCCTGTCCACCCAAGGTCCCTAATCACTGTATAGAATCCCACATGTTCTGGGATTCAGATAGAGGCTCAGCTCTTCTTACATGGGAAGTTTCATTTTCTTTTTTTGGTAGGAGTTAGTCAATAGTTGAACCCATTCTGTTAATAAGAGTCTAGAGCCAGGAGAACATAAAAAAGAGACATGTGCTAACATCCTGCACCACCACCTTCCCACCAGACCCAGAGAGAGTTTACAGTTTACAGCAGAGTTAGTTTGGTTTCTCCCCTAAGAGTGAGAAAGGCTATATCTAGGTGACCCCAGGTCCCAGTTCCCTGCAGGAAGAGCTCCATGTGATCTGGAAAGCTCTATAGGGACTGGCTATCTTTTAAAAAACAGGAAGCCAATTTTTTTTTCTTTTTTGTCTTCAGGGTAAGGAACACCATTCAAGCACAGTCAATCATTTATTAAGTAGTATGCAAGGAGTAATTTTTTTATAAACTTCACAAAACATTCTTTGTCGAATGTACATAACCTGGGCTTGGGGAACAATTGCGATTTTCATATATATATAAGACTGTATAAGATTGTGTCATGTTGACTGTTTCCATACTATTTCTAGCATGGGAATGGGGAACCAAGAGAAAGGACAATGATTATGCCTCCCCACATATCCAGAGGATTATTCCAAATTGGGGACATGAAGCATGTGTTTGAGATACACACTTGTTTGCCAAGGACAACAAAATTTTCAAACACGAGATTATAAGGTAGTCTGGCACATGTGCCTGGGATGAGGAGGGCCTGGGAGTCTGCTTCTAGGGTATGGCATGAAGATATATAAAGGAAGTGATTTGAAAAAAAAAAACTATGGAGCATGCCCAGACATTTGATAACTGACTCTGGTCAGATAAAAATAGGTGAGAACAGGGGTCTTTGACTAGTTGCAGGGACTCTCTTGGCCTCAGTTCTCTCAGAGAGTTTAGTGACTTTTTAGCTCATGGCTACAACTTAAGGGAGACAAACCTTTGACCTTCCAAGTCCAAAAGGTCTAGAGGGCACCTCAGAATAGTGGCATTACAGTGTTAGGTTTGTAGCCAGCATAGCAATAATACCCAGAAGAGCAAGAAACGACCTTTAGGAACCCAGCGGTGGCTGAGTCAAAACTCATCTGGAAGTCAGGCCACAGCTGGACATAAATTTGGGGGTACCCCAGAGACTGAGGTGCTGTAGGGAAAAGTATGCTCTTGAAGTGTTGGGGGGAAATAGCTATACTTCTTTTCTTACTCTATCATTGAAGTAAGTATTCCCTTGTAAATGCAAACTGATGTTAAATGGTTAAATGGAACTGGGGTGGTAATCACTGGCCCTGAACAATGGGAAGAACAGAGCCAGTGGGGGGTTTGAGCTGATGACAGTAGAGACCAAACCACCTCAACCCTTCAGAGTACTCTAGAACCAGACTCTAAGAGAGAAAGAGCTAGAGAATACACTTTACAAAAGGAAGATAAGTCATCATGGAGAATTTAATTGTTGAACCATGACCAACCCCACTCTTCAAACTACCAAGAGATTGTTTAATAGAATTAGACAGAAAAAACAACAAAATTCATCTGAAGGAACAAAAGGTCAAGAATCTCAGGTGAAATAACTAAAACAAGTAGAAAGGAAAGGGGCCTAGTAGTACCAGATCACTAAATATATGCTGAGGCAGTAAACATCAAAATAATTGCATTGATGAACTCTTCTAAAGCAATTGCTTCATTCTTGATAAATGGAAGGATATCAATTATTTGGGTAAGGACTCACAAGTCAACAAAAACTGCTGGGAAAATTAGAAAGCAATCTGAGAAAAATTAAGCTTAGGCCAAGAACCCAAACCATATAGATATACCAAAATAAGCTCCACATACTAGATATAAAAAGACGTATGATAAATACATTTCCAAAGCAAGGAAAAAATATCTTTCACGATTAAGAATATAGGAACTGTTCTCAACCAAAGTAGGGAATAGAGAGGATCACAGGAGATAAATGGCACCATTTTGAATACATAAAACTAAAAAGCTTTTCTACACATAAGCTCAAACAGGTCAGAATTAATAAGGAAACACAACTGAGGAAAACATCTTTGTAGCAAATATCTCTAATAAATGTCTGATATCCAAAATATATAGGGAATTGATTCAACTAGGTAAGGACCATTTTCCAATAAATAAATGGCCAAAGGATATGAATAGGCAATTTCCCCCAAAATGCAGGCAATCCAGAATAATATGAAAAATGTTCTAAATGACTAATAAATAATCTCTCTAGGGAAAAGTATAGCAACTCTCATGTTCCACACAACAGCCACTAAGATTGCCAAGGTTGACAAATAAAAGTTAAAATAATTAGGACTCTAGGGGACTGGCACAGTGATGCTCAGTTGATAGAGCTGTGAAATGGCCCATCCATTCTGGAAAGCAATTTGGAATTAAGCCCCCAAAGACACCAAACTGTACACACTCTTTGACCCAATGATACCACTACTAGACTTATACTTTCTTCCCCCAAAGAGATCTAAGTAAGAAAAGTAAGATCAAAGGGAAACAACACTCATAAAAATAATCTTTATAGTAGTACTTTTTATTGTAGCAGAAAACTGGAAACTTAAGGGAATACTAACCAATTGAGGAACAGCTGAAAAATGTGGTTTATGAATGTAATGGAACATAACTATGCTGTAAGATATGACAAAAGAGATTGATTCAGATACACCTAGAAAGCCTTCTATGGGCTAACAGAAAATGAAGTAAGGAAAACCCAGAGAACAATCTATATGATGACTACAACATCGTAAAGGACAACTGCCTTCTCCAGAAGAATGTGGTTCCTCTGTGGATGGTCTCCTGACCTAGATGAAGCAACTAAAACCTAGAATGGTTAGTGAGGTAGGGAATCCAGAGATTGGTTATAACCCCAGATGAAGGCTGGGATGGCAGAGATTCTAGGAGATTGCCACGTTGCTATTCTAGAGGCCACAGCTAGGGCATAGAGCAAGGACGGAGAGTGGCTCAGTTATATTAAAGTTGCTTGTAAGACCATCTACTCTAGTCAGTGGCTAGGGCATAACAATCCCCTATGAGTCCATCTTTACAATTAGGAGTTAACATAAAATGTTACCCTCCAGTTTGGCATGGTGGAAACCTCATTGTACGTAACATCCCAAGACCTGAATTCAGGTTTCAGCTTTTCCCCACTCATCAGCTGAGTCACCTTGGCCAAGTCACATCTCTTTTCTCAGGCTCAATTTTCCTTGTCTATAACATAAGGAAAATAATGCCTGTATGCCTTCCTTGGTAATCAGACTGCTATGGGAAAGCAATTTATAACATGATGAAGGCTGTAGAAATGTGAACTACTATTTTTTCAAATTTTTAATTTATTTATTTTTAGTTTTCAACATTCATTTCCACAAGATTTTAAGTTACAATTTTTCTCTCCCCATCTTTCCCCTACCCCACCCCAAAAAAGCAAGCCTACTGAATAACCATTCCCCCAATCTGTTCTCTCCCCTCTAACTTTCTAGTAGGGCAAGATGGGTTTCTATACCCCATAGTACCTGTATATCTTATTTCCCAGTTACATGTAAAAAAAAACAATTTTTAAACATTTGTTTTTAAAATTTTGAGTTCCAGATTATTTTCCCTTCTTCCCTCATCACCCACCCCCACTGAGAAGATAAGCAATTCAGTATAGATTGTACATGTGTAGTTACACAAATCATTTCCATAGTAGTTACATTGTGAAAGACTAACTATATTTCCCTCCATCCTATATCCCACCTCCCAGTTATTCTATTTTCTCTTTCCCTTTTCAAAAATGTTTGCTACTAATTAACCTCTCCCCCAATCTGTTCTTCTTTCTATACTTCCCCTCTTATCCCCTACCCCCTATTATCCTGTAAGGTAAGATACATAAGGTAAGATACATAATAACACACACTATAAGTATGTATGTTATTCCCTCCTTAGACCAAATTCAATGAGCATCAGGTTATCCCATTCCCTTTCACCTTCCTGATCTTCCCCTCCATTGTAACAGTTTTCTCTTGCCTCTTTCATATGAGAAAATTTACCCTAATCTATTGCTCCCTTTCTTCCTCTCCTAATAAATTCCCCACTCACCTTTTAATTTTGATTTTTAGATATCATCCCTTCATATTCAACTCATCCTGTGCCCTCTGTCTATGTATACACAAACATACAAATACCCATACTCATATATATATAATATATACATTATATATAATATATTATATATATTATATACATTATATATATAATATATTATATATATGATATATATATGCCCTTCAGCTATCCTCATAGGGAAAAAGTCTTATGAGTTAAAATTATTGTTTTTCCATGGAGTAATGTAAATAGTTCAGCTTTAATAAGTTCCTTATGATTTCTTTTTCCTGTTTACAATCTAATGCTTCTCTTGCTTCTTGTATCTGAAGGTCAAATTTTCTGTTCGGCTATGGTTTTTTCATCAAGAATGCTTGAAAGTTGTCTATTTCATTGAATTACCATATTTTTCCCTGTAGCATTATACTCAGTTTTGCTGAGTAGGTGATTCTTGGTTTTAGTCCTAGTTTCTTTGACCTCCGGAATATCATGTTCCAAGCCCTTTGATCCCTTAATATAGAAACTGCTAGGTCATGTGTTGTCCTGATTGTGTTTCCACAATACTCAAATTGTTTCTTCTTAACTGCTTGCAGCATTTTCTCCTTGACCTGGGAACTCTGGAATTTGGCTATAATATTCATAGTAGTTTTCTTTTGGAAGGTGATTAGTGAATTCTTTCAATTTCTATTTTGCCCTCTGGTTCTAGAATATCAGGGAAATTTTGCTTGATAATTTCTTGAAAGATAGTGGCTAGACTCTTTTTTTATCATGGCTTTCAGGTAGTCCAATAATTTTTAAATTATCCCTCCTGGATCTATTTTCCAGGTCAGTGGTTTTTCTTTCATTTTTTTATATTTGAAACATTTAATTTTAAAACTTTGAATTCCAGATCCATTCCCTTCGTCCTTTGTCACCCTCCCCCACTGGAAAGATAAGCAATTCAGTATATGTTGTACATGTATAGCTATGCAAAACATTACCATAGTAGATATATTATAAAAGACTGGCTATATTTCCCTCCCACCCATCCTACCCCCTACCTGGTTTATTCCCTACTTTGATCCTGGCCCTCTTCAAAAGTGGGTGCCTCCAACCTGCCTTCCCCCCAGCATGCCTGTCCCTCCATCATCCCTCCTCTTATCCCCCTCTCCCCTACTCTACCGCAGGGTGAGATATATCATTTAGTATGTATGTCATTCTCTCCCTGAGCCAAATTCAATGAGAATATGGTTTTGCCTTTTTGCCTACCTGTTCTTTCCCTCCCCTGCAACTACTTCCCCTTGCCTCTTCTACATGAGATAGTATACCCCGCCACCCCCCCATCTCTCCCCATCTCCTCTTGCCACATTCCTCTCTCACCTCTTAACTTCACCCCTTAAGTATCATCCCTTCTCACCAAATTCGACCTGTGGCCTCTATCCATGTATACCTGTAAACATATATGCATACATTCACATATGTATTCATATGCCCATATACCCTTCTTTAATTATTTTCATACTGAGAAAGGTTTCATCAGTCACAGTTATTGTTTTTCCATGTAGGAATGTAAATAGTTCAACTTTGATAAGTTCCTTTTGATTTCTTTCCCCTGTTTACCTTCTCAAGTATCTCTTGCGTCTTATGTCTGAATGTCAAATTTTCTATTCAACTCTGGTTTTTTCCTCAAGAATGCTTGAAAGTCCTCTATTCCACTGAATGACCATATTTTCCCCTGAAACAAGATACTCAGTTTTGCTGGGTAGGTAATTCTTGGTTTTGATCCCAGGTCCTTTGCCCTCCAGAATATCATATTCCATGCCCTTCTATCCCTCAGTGTAGAAGCTACCAGGTCTTGTGCTATTCTGATTGTGTTTCCACAATATTGAAATTGTTTCTTCCTGGCTCCTTGTAGTATTTTCTCCTTGATCTGGGAATTCTGGAACCTGGCTATAATATTCCTAGGAGTTTTCTTTTTGGGATCTTTTTCAGGAGGTGATCTGTGGATTCTTTCAACCTCTATTTCCCCCTCTGGGTCTAAAATATCAGGGCAATTTTCCTTGAGAATTTCTTGAAGGATGATTTCTAGGTTCTTTCTTTGATCATGGCTTTCAGGTAGTCCAATAATTTTTAAATTATCTCTCCTGGATCTATTTTCCAGGTCAATGGTTTTTCCCATGAGATATTTCACATTGCCTTCTATTCTTTCAATTGCTTGGGTGTGTTTAACAGCATCTTGATTTCTCATAAAGTCACTAGCTTCCATTTGCTCTGGAAGGAATGGATCTCCTCAGTGATCTTTTGAGATTCTTTTTCCATTGGCTTTTTAAGGCATTCTTCTCCTCATTGCCTTTTTGAGCCTCTTTTGCCACTTGAGTTAGTCTATTTTTTAAGGTGTTATTTTCCTCAGTCAGGCTATTGACTCTCATTTCATACTTTTCCTGCATCCTTCTCATTTCTCTTCCCAAATTTTCCTCCACTTCTCTCATTTGGTTTTTAAAATCCTTCTTAAGGTCCTCTATGGCCTGTAACCAGCTCATATTTTTCTTGGAAGCTTTTGGAGCAAGAGTTCTGACTTTGCTGTATTCTGCCTGTTCCATGCTTTGATCCTTTTTGTCCCCAAAAGAGGAGTGTAATGTTGGTCCCTCTACAATCTGAAGGCCAGGAGCACTGGAAACAGGCATGTGGCAGCGGCTGCCACCATGGTGCCTCCTCTACTTCTAGCTCTGGTGGTAGCAGCCAGACTGTGACCCCCCTGTTCCCAACAAAGTTCCACACTGAGCTTTTACTTTGTCTTTGGCATTTGTGGATTGAGAAGTCTGGAAACCACTACAGCTGCTGGTGATTTACTCATGTGAAGTTTGCTCCAGCCACTGCTGCTGGTCAGGACAGCCCTGGGGCTAAAACCATGGCTCAGTTGGGACTGTGTTCCACTCCCAGCACACTGAGATGGACCTTCCTGCTGGCCTGCCAGACTTCCTTCAGCGGGAGATTTGTTTCTCTTTGTCACTTTGCGGGTTCTGTAGCTCTAAGGTTTGTTTACAGTAATTTTTTACATGTGTTGGAGGAGGTAGAAGCCGGAGGCACACAGAAGTCCTGCTTCTACTCCGCCATCTTGGCTCCACTTCCCATGAACTACTATTCTTAAATAAATCAGAGAAGAATTCTGTCTTGAGATGTTTTGGACATGAGCTATTGCCCCACTGAAACCTCAATCAAAGTTCAATCAAATATAAAACAAGCGGGGGGCGGCCGGGGGGCGGCCATGTGGCGCAGTGAGTAGAGCGTCAGCCCTGGAGTCAGAAAGACCTGAGATCGGATCCGACCTCAGACACTTAACGCACACACAAAACAAAAACCTAGCCATGTGACCTTGGGCAAGTTACTTAACCCCAATTGCCCTCCAAAAACCAAAAAAATATAAAACAAGCTTTATTGTAATCACTACAGCATATTTGAGGAAATGCACAGGATGATTTAAGAGCTCCTGGTCAAACAGAAGGGGTTTATGAACTCTAGAAATTATCTTTTTATTTATTTTTTAAGTCACCTACCACTGCTTCAGTTCATATAAGTCTTCCCAAGGTTCTTTAAAATCATCCTTTTCATTATTTTTAAAACCAAATAAAATTCTATTATAATCACGTACCATGATTTTTTCAGCCATTCCTCAAGTGACAGACACTGAGTTTCTAGTACTTTGTCACTCCATTAAAAAAACAAAACAAAAACCTCTCATAAATCTTTTTGTACATATAGATCTTTTTCTTCTTTGATTGCTTTGATCATTCTAGAATGGTTAAACCAGGGGTGGGGAATTTGTGGCCTCAAGGCCATATGTGGCCCTCTAGGTCCTCAAGTGTAGCCCTTTAACTGAATCCAAACTTCACAGAACAAATCCCCTTAAAAAAACTGGATTCAGTCAAAAGGCTGCACCCAAGGACCTAGAAGACCACATGGTGGCCACTAAACCAAATCACAGCTCCATCAATGGAGAATCAATGTTCCTGTTTTCCCATGGCTCCTTCTGTAATTGTCCTTTTTGTCTCAACTTTGCCAATATGTTAGATATGAGGTAGAATTTCATAAATGCTTTAATGTGCATTTCTCTAATTATTAGTGATTTGAAACATTTTCATATGGTTGTTGATAACTTGGATTTCTTCCCTTTAAAATGATTATTTATATCCTTTAAGTATTTAGCTATTGAGGAAAGGCTCTTGTTCTTACATATTTTAATCAGTTCCTTATCTCTTGGATGTGAGACCTTTATCAGATAAACTTGCAGGTTGTTTTCCCCTTTTCCCTAACTTCAACTGTACTGCTTTTGTTTATGCAGATTTTAAAATTCAATGTCATCAAAACTGTCCGTTTTGTTTTTTATTATCTCTACCCATTACTTATAAACTTTTCTCCCAGTCATAGTTATAAAAGCTATTTTCTACCCTGCTCCTCTAATTTTTCTATTATAGGACCTTTTATATGAGCCATGTATCCATTTAGCACTCATCTTGGTATGTGGTGAGAAATACATGATATTTAAAATTAATATTTTTGCACAGTTATCATAATTCACTCAGTTATCCCAGTAAAAATAATAAAACATTCATAGTGGACAAATTCTGTCTCCTCCCCATCTCACCCCCTTCTGTAAAACATCTGTGGGTGATCTTGCTAAAAATAACAGGGTTAGCTGGTTTATAAACATAAGAGGAAAGTGCTTTGCACCACATTATATATGCTCAGTTCAAATGCTTTCTTTATTTGTAAAGTGTGCCACATGATAATTAACCGACTTATGAGGACTAGGGAGTAGGAAATCAGAAAACGGGCTCAGCACAGCAAAAGGGAAACCAGACACCATCACAAAAGGTGGTCAAATCAATGTAATATCTTACTTTGGAGTAATTGGCCTTGTCCATTGCAGATAATCCTTGGTGCCTCTACTTCACAGGATTGTTAATGAGAATTAAATTACCTAAGTAAGGCATTTTGTAAACCAGAAAGTATTATATAAATGCTGGCTATTATTAATTAAAATTATTATTACTGATAAATCCTTTTCACCAATGGCTCAACAAATTCTATTAATACCTACTGTGCACCAGGCACTGTGCTAGGCACTCTGGATATAAAGACAAAAAAAAAAACAGTTCTAAGTGCTTGGCACATAGATGGTGCTTAATAAATGATTATTTACTTCATGTGAATGACAGGAAAGGCAGCTGGAAGCCAGATCTCATTCTTAGTCCTCTGGAATTGAAATTCATCATTGTGTTGACCAGAGTTCTAAGTCTTTCAAAATTGTGTCTTTATAATATTGCTGTTATTGTATGAATTTCTCTCTTGGTTCTGCTTACTTCATTCTGCTTCAGTTCATTCAAGTCTCCTCAAGTTTTTCTGAAACCATCCCCTTCACCATTGTTAACAGCACAATAGTACTCCACTGTGGTATGTTGGTAAATGTTTAACAACTGGACTTCATGGGGTAGAGTTGAAGGGGGTGGAAGTGGGGAGAAATGTGCACATAATACATTTTAAAGTTTAATTTACACTGTTAATCTTTACCCATTATTTTCCTAAGTCTAGACAATCAACAAAACAACAAATCAAGACCCAATTTGTCATGTTTTCCAATTTCTAAGGTATAAAAGCTAACACTGAAAATTTAACAATTGGCTTTGTGAGCCAGTTTGAGCTAGTTCCAGCAGATCCCTTATATTGTCACATCAATATGCCATAACTTGTTCAACCATTCCTCAATTAATGGGCATCTCTTCAGTTCCTAATTCTTTCTCACCACAAAAAAAAGAGCTGCTATAAATATTTTTGAACAAATGGGTCCTTTTCTTCTTGCTTTGATCTCTTTGTGGGTAGAGACCAGGTAGTGGTATCAGTGGGTCAAAGAGTACATATAGTTTAAAAGCTTGTGGGACAGAGTCACAAATTTCTTTCCACAAATAGCTAAAGCAGTTCACAGCTCCACCAACAATGCATTAATGTCCTTTTTTTTCACCACAGCCTCTCTAACATTTGTTATTTTCCTTTTGTGTCAACTTTGCTAATCTGATGAGTGAGGTGGGATCTCAGAGTTGTTTCAATTTGCATTTTTTGATTAGTGACTTACAGTATTTTTTTTCAAATTGTTAATGATAGCTTGAATTTCTTCCTCTGAAAACATATCCTTTGACCATTTATCAATTGGAGAACAGCTAATATTCTTATAAATTTAAATAAATTTTCTCTATAAATTAAAAATTAGAATTTTATCCAAGAAAACTTGATGCAAAGATATTTCCTGGGGCGGCTAGGTGGTGCAGTGAGTAGAGCGTCAGCCCTGGAGTCAGAAGGACCCGAGTTCGGATCCGGCCTCAGACACTTAACGCACACACAAATAAAAGCCTAGCCGTGTGACCTTGGACAAGTTACTTAACCCCAAATGCCCTCCAAAAGGCAAAAAAAAAAAAAAAAGATATTTCCCCCATTTACCTGTTTGTCTAATTTCAGCTGCATTTAGTTTTATTTGCTCAAAAACATTTTAATTTTCTAAATATAATCCATATGTTCCCACTCAATAACTTCCAAATGTCTATCATATCTAACTTCTCTAAAATTATATTCAGATACCTCATTCCTTTTTTGTTAGCTTTATCTAGATCTGAGAAGCATAAATTGAGATCTCTAACTACTATAGTATTACTGTTTATTTCTTCCTATAACTCACTTAACTGTTCCTAGATACTATGTTATTTGGTACATATATGTTCAGTATTGATACTACATATGGCAGAGGTGTCAAACTAGCAGCTTGCAGTCCTAACGTGGCCTGCAAAACTTCTGAGTGCAGCCTTAACCAGACTAAAATGTAATTGGGAAGTATTTAACAAAATAAATAAAATTACAATTTGTTATTGTTGTTTGGTCATTTTCAGTCAGTCTGATTCTTTGTGACCTCATATGGGGTTTTCTTGGCAGAGATACTAGAGTAGTCTGCCATTTCCTTCTCCAGCTCATATTATAGATGAGGAAACTGAGACAAATCCAGTGAATATCTGAGGCCACATTTGAACTCAGGAACATGAGTCTTCCTGATTTCAGGCCTGGTGTTCTATAAACTGCACCACTTAGCTGCCCCAAATTATAATAAACATAAATCATTCTACTCTATGATTTTCTATCCCACTCTTCTATTTGGTCTATTCTGATTATCAGGGAGTTTTTGGCATTAATGTATAACTCTTGTTCCAATTGTTAATCCTATTTCTAAATCTTTCTACCATGGTTTTCTCTTCCCCCATTTTTTTAATGTTCTCATTTGGTTTGAAAAATGATTTTTAGCCTCACACAAATTTCAAACAATGTGAAAGGGAGCTCCGAACAACTTCTGGAGCCACAGCACCCACAGAATGGCACAGAGAAGCTAACCTCCTGCTGAGAACAGCCCAGCAGCCCTGCAGGGAGCGGCCAGCGCAACACTCTGAGAGCAGGCAGCACAGTGGCCCGCAGAGCCAAGCCCAGGTCCGAGGTTTTAGCCCCAGGGCGGCCTGGCCTTCAGCTGGCTGGTGAAACCCCAGAACACCAGCAATTGTGGCAATTCCAGAATTATCAGCACAGATATGCCTAGGACAAAGTGAGAGGTTAGTGCCCTATGGACTTTGGGACCAGTATTTGGGGAACACATGGCTTCCTCCCCTGGGGGCAAAAAGCTGCTGAAGAAACAGCTGCACAGAAGCCATTTTGCAGCGTCAATAGTGGCTCTAGCTCCTGGTCTGTGAACTGTAGGAAGATCCAGCAATCAGTCTGGGGGTTAATCGCTCTTGCTTTAAACTGCCTGGATCTGGATTGTGGTCTGGGGGGGATGTTTGGGGTGGGTATCCAACTTGCCAGAGTGGGTGGAGGCTTTACAGAGGCCACCCAACTGGCAGAAGTTGTGAAGACCCCACGTTTGGGTGGAAGCTCCCCTGTCTGGTGGCAGAGTCCTACTGTGGCAACAAGCCCAAAAAATCAAGTAATTAAGTGGCAAAATGCCTAGGCAAATGAAACAAAATAAACAGAAAAGTTCAACATTGACTCCTATTTTAGGGGCAAAGAGGCTCAAAGCATGGAGGAGGACTGTGAGGTCAGAACTCCTGCACCAAAAGCCCCAAATGAAAATACAAGCTGGCTACAGGCCATAGAGGACCTTAAGAAGCAGATAAGAGAAGTGGGGAAAAATTTGGGAAGAGAAATGAAAAAGATGCAAGAAAAGTATGAAATAACAGTCAACAGCCTGACTGAGGAAAATAACACCTTAAAAAATAGACTAACTCAAATGGCAAAAGAGGCTCAGAAAGGCAATGAGGAGAAGAATGCCTTAAAAAGTCAAATTTGCCAGATGGAAAAGAATCTCAAAAGCTCACTGAGGAGATTCATTCCTTCAGAGTTAGACTGGAGCAAATGGAAACTAGTGACTTTATGAGAAATCAAGATACTATTAAACAGATCCAAACAAATGAAAGAACAGAAGGCAATGTGAAATATCTCATGGGAAAAACCACTGACCTGGAAAATAGATCCAGGAGAGATAATTTAAAAATTATTGGACTACCTGAAAGCCATGACCAAAGAAAGAACCTAGAAATCACCCTTCAAGAAATTCTCAAGGAAAATGGCCCTGATGTTTTAGATCCAGAGGGCAAAATAGAGGTTGAAAGAATCCACAGATCACCTCCTGAAAAAGATCCCAAAAAGAAAACTCCCAGAAATATTATAGCCAGGTTCCAGAATCCCCAGATCAAGGAGAAAATACTACAAGCGGCCAGGAAGAAACAATTTCAATATTGTAGAAACACAATCAGAATAGCCCAGGACCTGGCAGCTTCTACACTGAGGATCGAAGGGCATGGAATATGATATTCCAGAGGGCAAAAGAACTGGGAATGAACCCAAGGGTCACCTACCCAGCAAAACTGAGTATTTTGTTTCAGGGGAAAATATGGTCATTCAGTGGAATAGAGGACTTTCAAGCATTCTTGATGAAAAACCAGAGTTGAATAGAAAATTTGACATTCAGACACAAGAAGCAAGAGATGCTTGAGAAGGTAATCAAGGAAAAGAAATCAAAAGGAACTTATCAAAGTTGGACTATTTACAGTCCTACATGGAAAAACAATAACTGTGTTTGATGAAACCTTTCTCGTTATGAAAATAATTGAAGAAGGGTACATGACATATGTTCACAGGTATACATGGATAGAGGGCACAGGTTGAATTTGATGGGAAGGGATGATTATTATTATTTTTTGGAGGGCAATTGGTGTTGGGTGACTTTCCCAGGTTCACGCGGCTGGGTTTTTGTTTGTGTGTTGGGTGTCTGGGTCAGATCCGAGCTCAGGTCCTTCTGGCTCCGGGGCTGGCTCTCTGCTCGCTGTGCCACCTAGCCGCCCCAAGGAAGGGATGATTCTTAAGGGGTGAAGTCAATAGGTGAGAGAGGAAAGTGGCAAGAGGAGATGGAGAGAGACAGGGTAGGGCAAACTATCTCATGTAGAAGAGGCAAGGGGAAGTAGTTGCGGGGGAGGGGAAGAACAGGAAGGCAAAAAGGCAAAAGCATATTCTCATTGAAGTTGGCTCAAGGAGAGAATCACATACATACTAAATGGAATATCTTACCCTCACTCACTCTCCTGAGTAGGGGAAAGGGGGATGAGAGGGGGATGATGGAGGGGAGGGCATTCTGGGGAGAGGGGAGGTTAGAAGTACCCACTATCAAAGAGGGACAGGATCAAAGTAGGGAATGGACCAGGTGGGAGGTGAGACAGGTGGGAGGGAAATATAAGCAGTCTTTTACAATATATCTACTATGGTAATGTTTTGCATATATATACATGTACAACACATACTGAATTGCTTATCTTCTCAGAGGGCGTGGGTGACAAGGGAGAAAGGGAATGGATCTGAAAATCGAAGTTTTAAAATTAAATGTTTCATAAGATGTCCAGGCAGTGGGGCTCAGAGATTCACCTTGCCCTAATGGCAAAGTCGAGGGGGATTAGGGGAGAAGATATGGGAGAGAGCAGACTGGATGAGGGGATATCTGGTGGGACTGCTATTCTGGGGTGGTGGGTAGGGAAAAATGGGGGAAAAATGTAACTCATAATCTGGTGGAAATGAATGATGTAAACCAGAAGTTAATAAAGCATTTGTTTAATTAAAAAAATGATTTTTAGCTCTTTAGCACATTCTTACTTTATATTTTTCAGAAATTCTGGTTGGGCTAATGGCCCAAGTCATATGTTTCTTTGAGGTTTTGCCTGTAGACATTTCATACTCAATCTGTTCCTCTAGATTTATGTCTTAGGCATCCCTATAACCATAAAAGAACTTTATAATGTATTTTTTTCTGTTCATTCTTCTAGCTTGACTTTGGATTTTATAGAAGAGTTAGGCTCTGGACAATTTTTAAGGGGAAATAATCTCTGGGTCGTTATTTCATCTTGGGTCTCTTTGCTTTCAGGAATTATTGAATGTTGTGTTATTAAATGTTCTAAGATCTCAGTGATATCTCAGGCTAGGGACCTACAAGCTTTCAGTTCTCCCAAAGTGGTGCTCTGGGGCAAACATTAGACCACTGGTCTCATGGTGTGAGCTCAGCAAGTTTCTGACCTGGGTTTGGGTTGGAACAACACTGCTGTGGACCTGTCCATGCTTGGAAGTTCCAGTAAACTGTAGCCAGATTCAGTATCAACCATCTGGGAAGCTCTGCAGGTTGAGGGGGATGGAACTGTTCCACTTTGGTCTGAGATTCCTGCCCTGGTTATTCTACTGCAGGCTTCAGATTAAGCTCTTTTCTTCTGAACTTGCTCCTTGCTCACTACTCAGCTTAGGGTCCACCATTGCTCCTCACCACAGAATGCCAGGTCCCCTCCTCCTTATGCCCGGGATCAATACACTGGAACTGGGTAGTGAGTTATAGCTGCCAGTTGTTCTCACACCTTGTATGAGATCACAGCCCCAGCCTATGATTGTTACTTCTTCCTGTCTTTAAGAACCACCTCAGTCCTCGTTCAGCCCTTGGGAGCTGGAATGCTCTGAACAGTTTACTCCTGGCTAGACCCATCCTTAGTGTCTGCAGACATCTCAGCCTGTCTCTCTATGCTGTACGAGAGTGGGAAAAGAACTCCCTGGATTTGGGTATTTGTGTGAATTTCCCCATCAGAACTGTGGAGGAATTATCTTGGAAGACCTACTCTATCACCTTGGCCCTGTCTCCCCGTCTTAGCAAAGCATTTGACACAGTTTCTTATGCCTTTTTAGTTGATAAGGTAAGAGCTAAAGTTTAAGGACTCTGATCCTAGAGTTAGTGAAATAGTTAAGAAATGTATTTCAGTACAACTAAGTTACTTTGTAATCCTACATTAATTTATTCATTTATTAAAAATTGTTTTGAGAAAAGGCTCATTGGATTTTCCAGATCCAGTTAAGGAGTCCATGACACCAAAAGAGGTAAGATCTGGATTAGACAATAGTACATACCTCGGGTGGGGAGCCCAAAAAGCCAGCACTTTGACTGAATGACTGAATCCAAACTTGTAGGATTCAGTCAAGGGGCCACACTTGAGGACCTAGAGGGCCACATGGGCCTCAAGCTGCAGGTTCCCCACCCCTGGTATATACAACTAAGTATATTCAGAACCAATTGAGTTAAGTGACCCAAAATGAAGCTTCGGTGTTTCAATGGTAACTCAGAAGGAGGTTTCAAATAGAGCACACCTTGACACGTACATGTGTACACAAATGTCATGTGTCAGTGCCATGAAAGACTTCGGTCCAGTCAGGAGTGATGCTCACCTGTAATAGCAGGTATAAATGTCTAAGACTAGTATTATATTGGGCAAGACCACCTAGAGCTGTAAGCCCTTACCGAGGTAGAGGAAGGCTCCATCAACCTGCCAGCAAAGCTGGGTCACTATTCTTCCTGGGTGGAGATGGCTCTTGAGGAGGGAAAGCTTCAGACTATCTGTCAAGGGTATGGGATTGTTGTACTGTAGACAGACAAGACCCAAGTCAAAATTTAGAAGTGGACTCTATATTGGTGCCTTGTGACTGCTTGGGGCCAGACCCCAAATTGAACAGCAGCCAGCAAGGGCAAAGCATCAGTATATAAAGGCAAGCCATGTGCCTAATGGTCAGGGATTGTGTAAGCAGGAACTTATAGAAGACAAAATCAATAATTGGTCAGTACATATTTTGATTTTCGCATGCATGGGGTTTTCCTAGGTGTGGCTAAACCTGGCAATGTGATTATTTCCGTAAAGGAGAGAAAGGATGGCTGGTTAGGGAAGGGGGAAGGGAAGCCAGAATGGGGCCATGTACAATATTCCCCACTTCTTATGTGGGTGTGTCAAAGCCTTGACACAGTTGGGGCCGTATCATCCACGTCAGCCAGTTCTGTTCCCAAGGGCCAGTAGTGGGGATCTCTAACAATTAGCAATTTAACAGAGTTAATACGGGACTTCAATTGTAGAACATGATTCATGAGGCAGGGTGCTAAAATCAGGGCTATAGTCAGGAGGAGGAGGGGGCCAAGTACAACAGGATCACCACATTCAGACTACCAGCAGGGCTGAATCTTGGCTCTCCATGGGCATCCCCATCCCACGAGTGCATTAGCCTCAGTGACCAAGCTAACTGATCCCCTTAATAAAGGGATTTGTTCTGGGAAGTTTAGATTCAGTCAAAGGGCCACACTAGAGGGCCACATGTGGCCTCAAGGCCCCAGATTCCCCACCCCAATGTGTTCATCTGCAAGAGAGAGTTTTGATAGACTGATGAAATCACAGGAGAGAGTAAGAGTGCACGCAAGCTCAGACATGAGAGTGCTCATCAACTATGCAAAGGGCTATCATAGGTCATATGCTAGGGGGCACTGCAGTACACAAAGCACTGGGTCTGGGGTCAAGAAGACTCATCTTCCTGAGTTCAAATCTGGCCTCAGACACTTACTAGCTATGTGACCTTGGGCAAGTCCCTTAACCCATCTGCCTTATCTGTAAAATGACCTGGAGAAAGAAATAGCAAACCACTCCATTTTCTTTGCCAAGAAAGCCCCAAATAGGGTCACAAAGAATAGGACATGACTGAAAAACAAAAGTCATATGGAAAAGTATTAGATGCATTCTACTTGGTCCCAGAAAGTAGAACTAGTAGTAATGGATCCAGGTTTCAGAGAGGTAGTTAGACTTCACATTAAGAAAACCTTCCTCCCCACTTCAATTTTCCCAAAGTGGAATTGGCTGACTTTGGCAGCCTTGGTTTTCCCATCCCTGGCAGTCTTCAGGCAGAGGCTACATGCCAAATTGTGTGGATTGCAGAAGGAATTCTTGATTCGATTTCTGTTACTCTAGATGGCCTCCCAGGTCTCTCCCAACTGGGAAATTTGCAGAGAAATATAACTGGATAATCTTCACTACAAAAGACCAAGTAGAGAAAGATGTAAAGAATAATAGTCAAAGAGAGAAAATTGGCCTTGAAGGCACTAACCATCAAGCTGACACATCTAATAACAAAGCCTTGCCTTTGCACAACACTCCCTGCTCTTCAAAGCATTTCTACAGCTGCTATCTCATTGTATTGCTGCTATTTCCCTATGCCCTGAGTGCAGAGCATCACAGGGAGCCCCATTGCATATAACTTAAGAATATTTAGAATAATGAAAACAACTCACATTTCTATAGCACACTGAGGTTTATAAAGCCTTTTGCTCAGTGGAAAATAATGTGAGGTAGACAGGCCAAGTATTATTATGACCATTAAACTATTAAGGAGACTGATGTTCAAAGGTGAGTTGTCTAAGGTAACTAGTGAGTGTCACAGTTAGAATTTGAACTTAGTTCCTCCAAAGCAGGGGTTGGATCTCCATCCATTAAACCACACTGAACAAATGAATTTTAAACCACTAACTCATGAGTGAATATATAAATTAGGGTTTTGTTTTGCTAAATAATTCCAGTTATGACACTGATTATGTCAACACAATATCACGTTAAGCTACACCCACATTCTGTTCTCTGCAGCAGAATGTGAGCTCTTTGGGGGCAAGGATTGTGTCACCCATCTCTGTAGCTTCCTTAGCCTGGCCCTGTTAGCAGCTTAATAAAAGCATGAGAGAAACTGGGTTTCAGCAAGACAGAGGAGTGAGAGGCTGAGAAACAGCCCAAGTTTTTAGATTCAATCAAAGGGTGAGTCGATTGGGAGTGCAAGACAAGGGAATAAAAAAAAGAAAGGATTGGGGGGAGAGGAAGAGGGGAATAAAGGATGAAGAAAGAGGAAAAGCAAGAAGGGGAAGAACTGAATGTGAGATAAGAAAACAATTTTAAATTCTCTCAAAATAAATAAAGGGGAAGGAAAAGGAAAACCAAAAACAAAAAAGAAAAGAAATGTCTCTTCAATCTGTGTGCTGGACGGCTTTGATATGCAGATTATCCAGGATCATAGAATCACAGATCTAGACTTGGAAAAAACCCCAAACCTCAGAGGTCATCTGGTTCAACTTCTTTATTATACAGATAAAGAAACTGAGAAGCTCATCCATGCTAGCTGTGCCATTTCTTCAGGATCCAGGCCTCACTGGCCTATCACCCAAATGTGTCTAAAATTGAACTGAAGTAAAGAACACAGTAGGATGTGGGTGGGGAGGTCAGGAGGCCTAAGCTTTAGAGAATCCAAGTACAGAACACCAGAGTAAGAGAGGACCCCAGACACATGCGAGTTTTGCCTTCTCATTTCACAGATGGGGGAAAATTAGTGTTCTAAAGTAAAAAAAAAAAAGATTTGAAGTCAAGAGGTCCTTGGTTCTGCAGCTTCCTGTCTGTGTGACTTTGGGTAAGTCACCTAACCTTGGTAGATCTTGGTCTCCAGTGGCCAGGCCCCTCCAGCTCTAAGTAGCATAAAACTGCAGCCTAAAGGGTCAAAAATTTTGTCTAAGCTGCTGCGCAGCAGGGCCAGAGCAAAGGGGACCCTCCATGCCACACCTCCTGACTTTTGAACCCATTTGCTGTCTAATTAGGCTTCTCTGAGTTTCATGGCTTTCCTAAGGACAGAAACTGAGGAAAAGAAACTGTGAGGGATTAGTCCATGTTTGTACACAAGAGAATGACCAGAAACATAACCTGTATTGACATCTCAAGTCCCAGGGCAGAGCTTTTTCACTGTCATATGCTCATCCACATATTACCTTGTGGGAACATAATCTGCCTATTACAATTGGCCTGGGTTCTAAGCCAGTGATTTGTTTTGTTTTCCCCCAACATACTAAGACTGTTTTATTTGGAAGAAAACTCAAATGATGATTTTTCCTGGTGTAAGAAAACATTTTAAAAAAATCATCTAAAACATCTAAAAAATCGAAAACAGTACTGTCTAAAGACAGTAAAAGACAAACTACAAACAAAACAGATGCCCCTCAACCAAAGAAACTGGGGAACATGAAGGTAACGGAATGTGACTGCTATAAAAGTTATGAAAATGACGATTACAGAGAAGCATGGGAAGACATGTGAACTGAATCACAAGGAAAGAGAGCCCAGAAAAAAATGCACAATGACTACCAATGTAAACAGAAAGACCAACAAGGAAATCCAAACTCCCCAAACTGAATGTTTCTTCATAGAGCTGGGGGCACCAAGCTGAAACTGACCACGTGGTCAGATTTTTTGGTAGCTTGACTAGTTTGGAAGAACTTTTTCCCCCTTTTGCCTCTTTTAAAAAATCTTCATAATAAGGGATAGCTCTAGGGAAGGAGGTAAGAAAAAAATAAAGATGGGGATATAGGCGATGTAAAAAATGAAAGAGCAACAAAAACTTATCTAAATAAAGAAAACATGTTCTATAACATAATAAAAGAGAAGCAGAAATTTGTAATTATGCAAGAAACGTAACTACACTGTTCATACCCTTTGAACCAGAAATCCCCCAACTCGGCTTATTAAAGAAAAAAAAAAGATTCGGGGCAGCTAGGTGGCACAGTGAGTAGAGCCCTGGCCCTGGAGTCAGAAAGACCTGAGTTCGGATCCAGCCTCAGATACTTAACGCACACACAAACAAAAACTTAGCCGTGTGACCTTGGGCAAGTTACTTAACCCCAATTGCCCTCCAAAAAAAAAAATAAAGCAAAAAAAAAAAAAACAAAGAAAGATTCATTATATACTAAACAATAATCAACTCTTTGTTGTTGATTAGTCATTTTCATTCATGTCCAACTCTTCATGACCCCATTTGGTGTTTTCTTGGAAAAGATACTGGAGCAGTTTGTCCTTTCCTTCTACAACTCATTTTGCAGATGAGGAAACTGAGGCAAACAGAGGTTCTGTGATTTACCCAGAGTCACAAAGCTAGTGTCTGAGGCCAGATTTGAACTCAGGTCCTCTTGACTCCAAGTCTAACACTCTTCCCATTGTTCCCACTATTTTAGGGAGGAGGGGAGAGAGTCAAAGACTGAAGATCTAGGAAGGGGTTATGTCACAGAAAGAAAATGGGAGAGGGGGGAGAAAGGGAGAGAGAGGAGGGGGAAGGGGGGAAGGAGGGAAAAGGCCAAGGCTATTTGAAAATCTAGGAAGGGTCTATCTCAGAAGAAAAAAATGGGGGGGGGAGAGAAGGGAGGAAGAGGAGGAGGGGAGAAGCAAAATCTATTTCAAGGTCTAGGAAGGGGATATGTCAGAGAAAAAAGATGAGAGGTGGGAGAGGGGGGAGAAGGGGGAGAAGGGGAGAGGTAAGACTATTTGAAGATCTAGGAAGGGTATATCTCACAAAGAAAATGGGGGAGAGAAAGGAGGGGGATGAGAAGGGCCTATGTCACAAAGAAAATAGGAAAAGGGGGACAGCTTATTAGAAGGTCTAGTAAGGGGGAAGAGCGGGGAGAGGCAGAGACTATTGAAGATCTAGGGAGGGGCTATGTTACAGAAAGAAAGTAGGAGAAGGGGGAGGTGAGTGAGGGTCAAAGAATATCTGAAGGTCTTGGAAGGATCCATGACACAAGGAAAATGGAAGAGGTGGGGAGAAAGGGGAGAATTTATTGGGAGGTCTACTAAGGGTTCATGACAGAAAAAGAAAATGGGGAAATGGTGGAGAGAGGAGCAGACCCAGAGACTTTAAAGGAGTAGGGTTTATGAAATAAAGAAAATGAAGTGGGGAGAGGGAGGGGGAAGAGGCAGAGACTATTTGAAGGGCTAGGATGGGTCTATGTCACAAAGAAAATGTGATGGGGGGGCGAGGCAGAAACTATTTGAAGATCTAGGAAATGGCTATGTCAGACAGGAGAGGGAAGGATAGAGGATGCCTGGGGAGGATGATTATAGTCATCTAAAATATATGTATATGTCAGTGTGGCTTAGGAAGGGTCTATGTCCCATAAAGAAAGACCTAAGGTCTATGTCCCATAAAGAAAATGGGAAAGAAGGGGAGTTTATTAGAAGGTCTAGTGTGGGGGGTAGGGGGGAGAGGGGCAGAGAGGCAGAGACTATTTGAAGGTATAAGATCTATGAAACAAAGAGAATGATGTTTTCTTAACTCTTCCAAATTAACTGTTACTCTTCTGCAATCCTATACATTTTATTTTCTGCATTTAAAAACATCATTTGATAAGAGGTCCATAAGTTTCACTGAACTGAGAAATGGGTCCAGGATCCATAGTTAAGAACCCTTAATGTACAAGAATGTTCTATATACAGTAGATGCTTAACAAATTTTTGTTGAATGAGAAAAGTGGCAAAAAGGTAAGACCTGTTGTGTTCTGATAATGGACAAAAACCAGTAAGAGTGGGTTCCCCTCTGTTAGGCTCCAGAATAGTTTCTTAACTACTTAGAACCAGCTTGGCATCTCTGGATATTTTAGCTCCATACACGTGGTGAAAGTCTGGCTGTGTATGAAGGGATACAACCTTCTAGATGGCCTGAGCACCTTCTTTAAAAAGCAGCAGAGGTTTCAGTAACAACAAGTGCTACATGGGAAAGTCTGGGAAACCATGCAGTTCAGGAGGCCTCATGGAAACTGATAACACGCCATGATGCCAGGGCCAAGTCCCTATGGAGAGAGTTGTGAGCATGGAAACCTTTCCGAGATGGGTGGAGGTACTCAACACCGGTAGCACCAATTGCTGGAATCCCATGCAGGCCATGCCTTGTAGCAGCTCATCCTCTGACATCGCCATCACTGTAGGTGGAAAGGACAGTCCCAAGGCAAGTGTCCTGTGGACAGGAGCCTCTAAGTAAATGACAAAGAATGATGGGGATGCTTAGACAGATCATCAGCAAGCGCCCGCCATAGTAAGGAACTGGGAAATAGGGACAATAAATTAAGTCCCTACTCTTGGGGAGCTTACATTCTATCAAGGTAGATGTCCAAACAGAAACAGGGGCCAGTAAGCCATACGTGATGACCCTGCAAGTCACATATTGACTCAGTTTATAAAAAGCAGCCTTATCTCTCTTTTACTCTTTTTATTTTGATGACTATTTCCCAATGACCTTTTCATCTGGTTCCAACACACTTGGGAGGGTCATGAGCCACACACAGGCTCATAGTGTGTTCTCAGACTGTGATGGACACAGACAAGCATAAAAGGCAATTAGGAGCCTGTTGGCTCACATAGCAGATAATAATTCCAATAAGTATCCAAGGAAGCAAAGAGTGAGGATTGCCTGTGAAAAGATGTGAAGACAAAAACAAAAAAAAAAACAAGCAAACAAACAAACAAAAAAAAAACCCAAAAACCAAACAAACTAACAAAAAAAACAGACATAGGATGTGAGATCGTACATTTTCCCTGTAATTGAGAGACAGTGAAGGCAAGGACTGATGGGCATTTCACACCTACTTAGGGTCACAGGATGATGGATGCTGTCTGGTAAGAGGCACTCACCATGGAGGCAGCAAAGGCCGACTTGGAATCCTGCCACTAGTTGGATGACCCTGAGCAATCCATCATAGTTCTTTCAACCTCACTTCCCCTCATCAGCAGAGCAGAGATAAGAGTAGCAAACACCTCACAGGATCAGGTGAGAAGATACCTAGGGAATAATGTGTGAACCTTACAAGTCGACAGAAGCAGTTATCTAGTGTGGTCCTTCCAGTTCCTTTAAGGGCTAACTCAAGTGCTACTTCTTCCATGAAGCTTCCTGTGATTGTCCTTTCTCCCTATCTTCCAATAAAAGTTATCTCCAGCCACCCCCCCTCCCTCAGTTTCTCCTAGAGCTTTGTCTCAGTCACCCCAGGGCATTTATATGGCTTTTCCAAATAGCACAGTCGTTTCTGAATTGATAATCCTGCAAGTTCCAAAGTTCCCTCTAAGCTTTGTGCTGGTACCGTTACACAACTTCCACTGTCTTTCCCAGCACAGGGCCCGGCACATAGTGGACACTTATTAGATGTTTCCTAAATTCAGTTGATTTAGCAAATTTATAGAGTTTAAAGATGGGGAGGGTTATGGTTGCAGCTATCCATTATTCTGTCTTCAAGGAGGCAGAAAAATTGGAATAAATTCTGAAATCAAGTGAAGACATCTTCAATCCCTGTTTAAAAAGAGCTGGAAAAGAGTGACCTGGGAAAACTTTTAATAACAGTCAATAGCTGATCTGCTCCAATTCCTATGGAAACGTGAATATTGAGCGCTTGCAGGAAGTCTTTTAAATGCTTGCACATTTCTGGGAAGAGACAGCAGCCACCCAAATACTTCATGCTCTTTTTTGTTGAGATGATATGCTTCTTTAATTCATATATTTAAGCTGTGTTCATTTCTCCTATCTTCTTAGGAGACATTAGACACCATATGTGCAAGACAGCCTTACTGAGAACATCTGGGAGAGGCCAACATTAGGACTCCACCCTGGCTCAGTATCTGTTACAGACTGGATTAGGCCACAGACTTTAGGAAAAGAAGAGCCAGATGAGCCACAAACATATCAGAAGTTGTATTCGGCTAAAAAAAAAAGTCACTAATTCGGTTGGCTACAAAACGTCATTTTCGACAGCCAGTCTATACCAAGTTCAATCGCCTTCTGGGATTGCACACCCTAACCTTTTCTATCCAGCACACCATTGTGATCGTGTACTTCTGTGGGTCTTTGCAATTAGCACATGTAACTAGCCATCAAAACAATAAAACCATTAGAACTGCCCTGAATTCTAGTTTCCTTCCCTTAGGTCCTTGCTTTCCCAAAGCATTTTGTTTGAAAATATTGCCCAAGCCATGCCATCGGTCTAACATCTGCAACTCTCCTTGCCCTCATCTTACTTGTTTCTTCTGTGAGTTACTGCCCTGTAATGTGGATTACTGACAGGGCTGAAGGCTGAGAAAGGGATGGAGGAAGCTTTGGAACTGAGGGAAAGTTGTTAAAACCCTAAATTCAAAGAGCACTTTTGCTTTCTCCTTAAGTCTGCTGGGGTTGGCTATTCGTTGCCTTTGATATGTAAATTGCAAGATTGCTTTCCCTCTTGGGACCCTGGACAGAGGCCAAAGCATACAGGAGTAGATGTCTTTCAGGATAGAAGCAGAGATGCTTACAATAGCATTCAAAGCCAAGTTTGTGTTTTGGCTTCAAAATAAAATACCTTTGTTAATAGTTTTTACTTCCAATATAAATGTTTATATGTTTCCTCTTCAAATCATCTTGGTTAGCCAATAGCTGGAACACAACAATTCAGCTGTTTGTTCGTCTTCTCATCACTGGGATAAGAAACTTAGAATGAGCATTTGAAGGTGCTATTTAGGCTTTTGGTTATTTAGATAGTATTTATGTTACAAAGCATTGGTATTGTTTCTCAGCCACTTACTACAATGATGGAAACTGTGGGAACCATAAAATTGGTCATTTAACAAACCCCATCCAACGAACATTTGTAACGTACCTATCACACACAAGGTAGTGTACTGGGCAGTGTGAAGACAAAGACAAAACCAAATAGTGGCTGCCCTCAAAGAGCTTCCATTCTACAAAGGGATATAACAAGTACACTCGTAAGGAAACACAGCAAGCCTGTGAAGTAACTGTTCCTTCCAATTTTCCAGCAATGATCCTAGAACCCCTATTTTACATGAAGAGACAGAAATGAGTGACTTGTTCTGGGTCACAGAACATGAACTATTCTCCCAACTCCAAGCTCAGGGTTTATTTCACTGCTCCACAAGAATTCTGACCAAGTTTGTTAGAAAACTATGATTCTGTAGTCTCTGAAAGGTGGATTACTGCCTTCTATCACCAGTCTCACCTCAGAATCAACAGTTCACCTTCCACTCTTGCTGTTTTGGCTTCCAATGAGTGATTCTGATACAAGTTTGCAACCTCAGCATTAAAGTTAATGTTCCATTCCAAATCCAACACAATGATTCAGACTTTTGTC
Organism: Gymnobelideus leadbeateri; assembly: GCA_011680675.1. Lineage (NCBI taxonomy): Eukaryota > Metazoa > Chordata > Mammalia > Diprotodontia > Petauridae > Gymnobelideus > Gymnobelideus leadbeateri. The sequence goes on from WOXC01003069.1 coordinate 56,107, forward strand.
ATGTCCACAGAAATACCCACTTTAACAAAAAAGATTAGCTGCCATTAATTTATGAAGTTTCTTACAACATCACTACCACCAATAACACCAACAAAACAAATGAGGATTGCACATGAGTGAGAGTGTGGGTAGTACAACAAAGTAGGATTCAGAACAATAAAATCCCATCCAGGGGCACCAAAAGAACAGTGAGCTTTCTTTGGCATCAAAAGAGTAAAGGTTTTCTCTGGCAATGCAGTAACTTCAGGGCACTTTCAAAACAGACAAGAATATTTAATGGAACCACTTTCCACCCCCTCCTCCCCTCCTCCCAAAAGCCCAAACATTTGCTTACAAGCAGGGAAAACATTGCCAAGTTTTTTAAGGGGAAAAAGGGCACAGGAAATGATACATTCAATATAAGGGATCCTGTAGTCCAAACAACCACACTGAATACTTCATTGATCCCAGGTAAATAACAAGATCAAATTAGTTTCCTTTCTTTCCTTCTGTACTTTCACTTTTCTTTCTTCCCATTCTGAAGTTTAATTTTTTAAAGCTCTTCTTCCTCTGCTTAGGAGTCTCAATACACCCTTAAACACTGTCCTGAACTCTTTTGATCCGCTAACTCTCCAAGCCAGAGAGAAGAGAACATAGCAGCAGCTGCCTGCTGTCCCAGCACCCCCTGAAATGGCTGGCCATGTCGGTGGGGGAAACAATTTTCCATACAGCAGCCTGTCCCCCTATCTGGAGGACAGTCAGAGGAAACGAATGCCTCTTTCTTTCCAGTCTTCTCAGTCGCTGGAGACATTTATGAAATTCAGAGCAAACAGGGCACCAAGATCTTTTCATTGCTCTTCACATGCCTAGAGAAATCTCGATTTTAAAGCAAGGCCAAATGATGAAAATACCAAGTGGGATCCCCTAAAAGCCTCCTCTTAAAAAGAGCTTTATTTTTAATCTTCCATTGCAGCACAATGTTTAACGTCTGATCAGAACATATATTTATTTGGAAAATTTCTCAACATTTTATGCGGAAGGATAACACAGTTGCTGTTCCAAGAAACAGTTGGACACACTGTCACTGCAGTTTTATAGTTTTACAAACACCCGCATACAGCAAAGGAATCTTAAGAATGATAGAGGGGGTCATTGTGATCTCTTGATCAGGAAAGTCACAGGAGAACATGTTGGGAGTTGAAAGGGACCTTAAAAATGTACAGATCCAGGGAGTAGCTTCGCCTTTGAGGAGGGACTGAAAAGGGAGAAGTCACTTGTGTCCCAGAAAGGAAAGAGATGGCCACCCTAAGCAAAAGCAACCAAGCATGCTGAGGGAAAAAAAAGCTGGGAAGGGCACCAAACACACATGGACACCAAGCTCAGCTCTTTGGGCAAGGCTGGCCCCACTCAGGCACAGGAGACAATAATAAAAGCAGGGTACGTTAAAGCCTGCAAAGACTTGGTAAGCATGAGCTCATTTGGAACTCACAACAAACTGGTGAGGTGGGTACTAGAGGATTTTCGTCCCCTTTTTTGATAGAAGTGAAATTATTTGCCTATCACATGTATCTAATCTAGTAAGTGGGACTTCAAGGTAGCACTTGAATCCAGGACTCTGACTAAGACACATAACTCCAGCCATTACATCATGATGTGGCATCTTGACCACTCCACAAGGTTCAAGTTTGTAAAATAGTTTAAGGTATAATTTGATGATTATTACATGCCTGTCATGTGCCAGAAATTTTTTCAGGTGCTGCAAACATAAATGCAAAAATGAAACAGTCCTCACCCTCATGGATCTTATAAATATTTGAGGAGATACATGTACAGAGGGAAGAAAACACAAAACAATCAAGCTATCTCAAGAGGGAGAGAGTGCTAACAATGCAGTGAGATGGATCCCCAAAGGCCTAGGGTATTCTTTTTGAATTAAATCAAGTCCCTAGGACATAGATTTTAACCTGACTTCCAACAACTCTTCTTTTTCCTAAGCTATACTGGCCTCTTTTCTGAATGTTCCCATGTAGGTTTGATCTTATGTCTAGTCAAGGTAGACAGCCCCACCACCCCTTCCTGCCAAACTACCTTCAATTTTCACCGTCAGATGGAATCATCACAGGTTGTTTGGAGACAAGCATTTTTCTGGATCAAGACATTATATGACAGTATACACAGAAGTTGTACAAAAAGGTAATTGAATGAATGAGTGTTGGGCATAAGTAATAAGTCATTTTTTTAACTTTATCAAGATGTATGGGGAATAGAAATATGTAAGACCAAAAGCCATTCGGCCTGCTAATAAGTGGTCAAAGGACAGAATTGAAAAGTCTTAACCATATGAAACAATGCTCCCAAATCACTGAGAGAAAAGCAAATCAAAAGCTGAGCTTATACCTCATACCCAGCATATCCACAAAGATGCCAAGACAGTGCCAGAGGGAGGGTGGAAATATCAGCACACTAACATATGCACTTTGAATTGGTCCAACCATTCTGGAAGGCAATTTAGAATAATGCTAATAAAGTAACTAAAATGCCCATAATCTTTGACCAAAAAATCCCCCTGCTAGGCACATCCTCAAAGGAGGCCACATGGGCACCAAAATATTTACTGGAGTACTTTTTTGTGGTAGCAAAGCCTTAGAAACAAACCAGATGCCCATTGACTGGAGAATAGCTAAAGAAATTGTGGATCATGAATATCCGGGGATAGTAATTTGCTATAAGAACTAGGATAACGAATCCAGAGAAGTATAAGGAGACATTTTACAACTGTCTTTGATTTTCCCAACACAAAGCATGATGCCTGACACACAATAGGTTCTCAATGTTTCTTGATTGATGCGCATAAAAAATTGATGCAAAGTGAGTATAAAGAAGAATATATATGCACAATGACAATCATCTACCTGGAAGGAACAATAAAACCACTGAAACAACAGGCTGTGAAATGCCAACGACCAAGGTGGGCCCCAAGAAGCACCTTCCTCCCTCCCTCCTCTACACAAGTGGGAACCTATGGGTACAGAGGGCCACTTGTGATGTCAGTCTTGGTTGATGGGGTCATGAGTTTTGCTGAACTGCTTTTTCCCCCCTTTTTCATTCTTTATTGTAAAGGAGAATTCTCAGAGGGCACAACACTGAGAAACGAAACTGATACAAAACAAAAAACAATGCCAATAAAAATTAAAAAAAATAAAGATATTAAGGTACCATTAAGAATTAATCTGATCAAAAGATCCTGAGATTATATGCCTACCATGGACCAGCACAGAGAAAAATAGCCCACAATTTTATGAGAGTAGGAGGCTGAGGAAAGAGAGTACAAGTTAAGAGAGTCTGATGAAAATCCAAGAGGGGGTGGATTAACTCAGAACAGAGAATTTTAGGAGGGGACAGGCTGAGGCAGTGTAACATGCTGAAGGTACAGCATGACATCAATGTGCTCCAAACATGGACTTCTTGTGCCTGACCTGGACTAGAGCCTTCTGAACTTGTTTTGGTGTGATCAGTCACAGTTGGACACACTGTACCTTGAGCCCAACATTATGGTGGTTTTCTAAAAACAAAGGACAATGAGGAACGAACCAAATAAGGAATGGGCTCTAAGGAATAGATGCAGCAAATAAAATGTAGCCCTCCAAAGACACTCACCTAAAGAGGCCTGAGAGGTCATCTTGCCTCAGCGAATAGAGGTGGAAACTGAGGCCCAGAAAGGTAAAACTTACTCCGTGCCACATGAGTAATAAGTGGCAGAGCCAGGATGCAAACCAAAGTCCTAAATCCAGCACTCTACTATACCTACCATGTTGCCCACTCCTCCCCATGCCTTGGATACTACTACTTCCAACTCCAACATACAGACCTTGTCATCTTCAAAGGGTAGATGGGTAAGGGAGGAAGCAGAGGAGCACAGTGGCCAGACTGTGTCAAGAGGCAGAAGGCCTAACTCCAAGTCCCACTTCCATCACTTCCTAAGACAGCTCAATTCAGCAGAAAAAAACAATGGATTTGGATTTTGAGAATCTTCATTTAATCTTTATGAGCTTCTGAACTGAAAGGTTTGGATGAGTTACCTCTAAAGTCCCTTTCTAGGTCTAAACTCTGATCTAGCTGAGTGACCTTGGGGAAGTCAAACTCTTCCAAGCCTGTTTCCTCATTGGTAAAACAGGGTTGCTCGAAAGCTGAAATGAAAACATAGGTTTGTGTGAATGTTGACAATTATAAAACATGAGATAAAGAGGAGCTATTTCCATTTCTCTTCAACTCTGGATACTCTGACTCAGCACCCTTATGCCCTGGAGCCCAAATAAATCAGGTCCATGTGTTTCTTCCTTATCAAATCTTCAGAGGCAGATCAATTTAGATCCCTGTTTAAAAAACAAAACCAAAACAACCACAAAAAACAAAAGGAAAAAGAAGCTCAGCTGAGCTACTTGGTCATTCACTGTCCCTGATAGAAATATGGGCCATTTTCTGCCTTTCTAGCTGGGCTTTACTCAGCTGATCTGAAAGGTCTCCTCTGTGCACTCTACCTTGTTCACCAAACATCTAGTTTAGTGGGAGGTTAATAGAATATGAATCACATTAGCAATAGGGCTCTGGAATCTTTCAAGTTTAAGGATGAAAATCAATTTAGCCAATCACCTCAGCCCACCTAACAAACTGTTCTAGCCCTGAAACTTGTACCTGGTGAGAACATCCCTAAGGAAGTAGGAAAACAAAGCATTAAATGAATGTATGCCCCCGTAGAACCCTGATGGTCTTTTAGAATATAGCAAGACAGGGAGAACTTGACACAGCAGTGTCCGGCAGGTTGGAGACAGGAGTCTCTGCCTCCTCAGTCCTGCCAGCCAGACCAGCCTCGTGAATCCATGTGCTTGGAGAATGGGGCCTGGAAACCTAGCAGGGCCTGCATCAGCACGTGAGGACAAAGCGAGGCATGGCATGCCCAAGGAGAACAATCCCAGAACCACAAAGAGAACAGAAAAGCCATCGATCAGGAGCTGGGACTTCAACCAGTTACTTTGTGGCTCTTTGGGCTTGAGGCCACTTTCCTCTGGACTCTACATGTATCTGCAAGAAAATATGTCAGACTCTGCAGGGGAAAAGGATGTTCTGGATCAAATGTGCTCGGAATACAACCTTCGTAAATTGTTATTTAGTCGTTTTCAGTTGTGTCCAATTCTTCGTGACCCCACTTGGGGTTTTCTTGGCAGAGATACTGGAGCAGTTTGCCATTTCCTTCTCTGGCTCATTTTACAGATGAAGAAACTGAGGCAAAGAAGGTGAAGTGACTTACCCAGGGTCACACAGGTAATGTGTCCAAGGGCCTATCTGAACTCTGGTCTTCCAGAATCCAGGCTCGGTATGCTATCGACCATGCCTCCCAGCTATTCCAACCTTAGTAAATACCCCTAACTAAAACCTAAGTAAAACCATCTGGGTAATTGAAATGAACTGATACCAATTGAGGAGAAATACTGGTGGGGGGGGGCAGGTCATAAGCTAGATAGTACTAGAAAACCACCTTCCAGTCCCTCAGGGTCCCCTACCAATATGTGGGTGGAGGATGAGAGAAGTTCAGAGTATGTGCTACCCAAAACTGGGGCGAGGGGCAAGAAGGAACATGATACACAGGTCTGATTTCAACCAGCCCCACCCCCCAGCAGCCAAACTGCAAGCCGAGGAATCTGGTCTCTGGAAAGTTCAGTCAGGCTCTTGAAAGCTCGCCTATTGAGAACGATGTAGTCCATGTTTATGGTCAGGCAGATCCAAGCATACAGAAGCAGGCTCCGCAAGTGTTTATGGTCTCTCTGAGATTCCATTCAATGCCTTTCACGTCCCCCACTACAGAATTTGCCTATCATTCACCTGTCTCTGAGCATCAGCATCCTCTGTGGTCTCTGCTTTACCAGGAATGAAGGGAAATGGATAGCAACCAGTACAAGAGACCCCAAAGAAAGCTGGTCAGCCTGGGGAAGGATCAGGGGACAGAGAGGACAGAAATAGAAGCTCCCTTTGCCCTTCTTGTTTCCTGTTGAGAAAAGGATTAGAGAAGAGCTCTTTTTCCCCCAAGAAATTCTTCTTTGATTTTGTAAAAAGTCAAACTAAACCCAGGAAGTTTCTAGCCATTTCCCCCCTTAACCATTTGGTTGGTTCTGCTTGGAAAAGGTCCCTTTTTGGGCACAAAAGCCTGCTCCTAACGTTGGGGAAAGCTTTCTTCCAGATACTTCTGAGTTCCTCACCACTCCCCACAACATCCCTGGGAGGCACACTGTGTTTTTCCATTTAGAAGAACGAGACCAAGTGACAAGTGCCCAGTTACACCCACAAATATTGCCTTCCTTCGGACAGACGAATGAATCTGAGCCTAGGCCTAGCCGTTAGCCCGACCTCCCATACAGGCTTCTAAGTCAGGCTCTTAACAAGCCGATGGCCACTGCCCTCCTCTGTGGGGCTTACTGGAGCTGGGGACCTCTGGGGGTTTTCAGCTGGACTGCATCATCTTTGCAAAGCCTTCCAAGGCACAGTTCTTAATGGTGTTCCCTACTGCTTCCACATTCAGTCTTCCTTTATAACTAAGGTTTATTGCATACAAGGCAGGCCTTTTCAAAAATCCGCTCATGTGTCCTGTCCCCATGAAGGAGGTGGGAAGCAATGTCAGAAACCCTCCCCAAGTGGATGGCCGATTCAGCCTCTGTGCTGCCTCCTGGGCCGGCTGCCTCCTGGGCCAGTTCCCTCTGCAAAGGCTGCTACAGCTGCTGCTTACCAATGACCTCCTTGTTAAAAGGGAGATTAGCAGGTGTGAAAAGAGGTGCAGGAGACCATTAGGACTTAATTGAGGCTTTCTCCCTGATGGAATCAGAAGAATAGAAAAAGCCTTGAAAAAAGGGAGCACTTTGGGGGAGAATGTAGGCAGCTGGCCAAAGCATTTTACACTGTGAACAAATACTCTGGGGTCTTTCTATTCACAGAGATCTCCAGAATCTATTCCCTACAAATGGGGTGATTTGCCATCTAATTCTCCTCTCCAAATGGGTCTCAGTGACCACTCCAGCTCCACAAATTGTCACTCCCTCATCCCTCATCGCTGATGCTACATTCAGCTGGGAAAAGTTGTTTAAGACTTTGGTTTCTCCTGGACTTTGGCCGGGTCCTCCCCAACCCGCCATGATCTTTAGCACTGCTGGAGTCTCTGGGAGCAGGGCAGGCTTCGTCAAGCCATGGAGTCAGAGCAGGAGAGCTGAAAGTAGGCCAGGGGTGGGGAACCTGCAGCCTTGAGGTCACACGTGGCCCTCGAGGTGCTCAAGGGGGGCCCTTTGAACTGGGCAAATTGGAGTCAGGAAGACCCGAGTTCAAATCCAGCCTGAGACACACCATGTGACTCAGGACAAGCCATTCCATCTGTTTGCCTCAGTATCCTGAACTGCAAAATGGGATGATACTAGCACCTACTTACCAGGGTTGTTGTGAGGGTCAAATGAAATAATATTGATAAAGAGCTTAGCACATAGTAGGCACTAGATAAATGTACTTAGCACAGACTGTGGCCACAGAATTCCTGCTAAATAAATGCTGCTTGGTTAATTGGGGTAAGGATAGTGAGGCTCCAACGAACACACTCTACTACGGAGACATTAATCCTTGGTTTCCCTTAGGGTATACTTCCTTATACTACTAGAAATAAGATGAAACCTCCTTGAGAACAGGGACTACTTTCCTGGACACACTTGGAGTCAGGAAGGTGGATTTCAGTTTGTTGTCAGTTACTTCCTGTGTGACCCTGAGTCAGTCACTGCACTTTCCTCATCTGTAGGACTGGTACTAAAGCAGCACCTCCCTCATATGGGGGAGGACTGTATGTCAATGGCTTTGCACACCATACAAAGCTCTAGAAATGTGAGCTCACTTCTTTTTGCCTTTTGTGCCTTCGGAACCTAGCACGGGAGAATTATTGGGAGAAGTATTGAATAAACGTGAAGTTAAATTTCTACAAGTACTTTCTTCACAACCATGTGTGAAGGTGCAACTGATCTCCCCATAAGCGGTAACTGAGCCCAAGACAGCACCAGCACACAGGAGGGCTGCTAGCACAGGTTCGCTCTTGATCAGGTCAGATAGGAAAGACACCAAGACAACTGCAAAGGGGTTAATAACCTGATTTTACTCCAGTCTAGTCTTCTCACAAGGGTTGCTGATAATGGGAGCACCTATACTGTTGTATTAGAGGCCCAGAGAGCTGGTTGTTAAATATTTACCAGCCTAATACCTGTTGGAAAGGATCTCAGTGACCCTCTAGTACAACAGTATAGGTGAAAGAGAATGCCCTCCATACCTCCAATGGGTGGTTATCTAGCCTTTGCTTGAAGACCTCTATTAAGAAAGAAACCACTACCTTCAGAGATAGTCTATACTATTTCTGGATAGAACACTGGATCTGGAGTCAGGAAAGACTTTAAATCAAATGTGGCCTCCCTCAGACATTTACTAGTTGTGTGACCCTAGGCTAGTCATTAAACCACTACCTGCCTCAGTTTCCCCAAATGTAATGGAGATGATAATAGCACCTTCCTTCACTGTGGTTGTGATAGTGGAGGGCATTCTCTTTCACCCATACTGTTGTACGAGAGGATCACTGAGATCCTTTCCCACAGGTATTGGGCTAGTAAATATTTAACAACTAGCTCTTTGGAAAAATTGTATGCAATACACAGCTAGGGGGCACAGTGGATAGGGCACTAGGCTTGGAACTAAGACTCATCTTCATGACTTCAAATTTGGCTTCATACACTAGCTGTGTGACTCTGGGCAAGTCACTTCACCCTGTTTGCTTCAGTTTCCTCATTTGTAAAACAAGCTGGAGAAGGAGATGCAAACCACTCTAGTATATCTGCCAAGAAAACCCTAAATAGGGTCATGAAGAGTCAGACATGACTGAAATGACTCAACTACAACAATAACAGTGCAACACACACTTTTTAAGCTTAATCTGCATTAATATTTTCTCCAACACTTTCCTCAGTCTAGACAAGTAAAAAACAACAACAACAATCAATCAAGCCTGGATTTGTAGTGTTTGCCAAAGTGTGCACGCTCCAAATGAAAAGTTTCAAGGTGGCTCCAGCACACACCTGCACCCAACCCTGTGATTCTGGGCAGGGCATTAGAGATCTTTACAGAGGAGGAAACTGAGGCCCACGTAGAAGGGATGCCTTGCCCAAGGAAAGCTAGGACCAGAATATTGGGCTTCTGACTCTTATATCAGAACTCTTAATAACACTGGAACCTTGCTATATCTCTGCCCTTGGCAGCCATGCTGTGGGACCACAATAAAGCTTGGGGAAAAAAACCCTTTTGCTCTTTTTCTCAGCCTTCCTCAACTATAAAAAGCAGAGACTGAAGATGATCTATAACGGCCCTTGCATTCCAATCACAAATCAGTAAAGATCACCACTCTTTCCCTCCCCTACTCAGTCTGCTACTTGTGTCACTCCAGCATCCCCCTTCTAAGTCCCCCTCCAAGTTCCACGCCTACTGATGCCATTTCCTCACTCACCTTTATCTCATAGGATCCTAGCCTTGCCCAAATGTTCCTGAGGGAATATTCAAAGTCTTGACCCCATTTCTGGAGGTGATGGACCCAGGTACCCAAACAAACTGGAGACTCTCTAACATTTGGGACAGATGAGACTATCACAGCTCAGTATGACCAGGCGCAGTGATCAGGGTCAAAGTCTGCTGACCAGACTTTAAGACTAAGCTCAGATGAAGTCTATTATTAGTTACTACCCCCCCCCCAAATGTTCTTTTCCTTTAGCCCCTTCCCTGACGTGTTTCTCAGCACCTGGAACAACTCCTCTCCTAGGCCCCTTATGAGCCTATGCTGTCTAGGAAGAATTACTTGGCCCAAATCTTCCCCTCTCCCTAATCAGCCAGTATGTCAGTCAGCAAGCGTTTATTAAGTCCAAAACAACAGGTCAAGTCAAGTCACCAAGCCTTTGTCAAGATGAATGTAGAATTTGAGCTGAGTCTGGAAAGAAGCCAGAGAAACCAGGAGGCTGAGGTAAGGACAGAGCATTCCAGGGATGGGGAAAATCCCCAGGCATAAAAAGAAGCCCAATGTCACTGAAGCATAGAGTACAACTGAGCTGAAGAAAGGGGAAGAAGATTGAAGTGGTAGAAAGGGGCCATATTTTAAAAGGCTTTAGAAGCCAATAAAGATGATAATTGAATGGTGGGAGCTGAGGAGATCACCAAGTGAGACAACACAGAGGGAGAAGAGAAGAGGTCCAGGTCAGAGTGCTAGGGGATACCCATTGTAGGTGCTGGGGCCTTACCTGGCTAGAGGTCCAGCAAAGCAGACTAAGAAAGAGTAGTCTGAAAGTTAGAAGGAGAACTAGGAAATTACAGTGTCATGAAAACCTAAAAAAAAGAGAGTGTCCAAAGAGGTGATCAAGAGCATCAAAGGCTACCTAGAGATCCAGATAGATGAGGATGGAGACAAGGCATTATGTTTGGCAATTGAGAGATCATTGGGAACTTTGGAAAAGAATAGTTCCAGCTATCTCAAGTCAAACTGCAAAGAATTTAGAAAAGATGGCATTTAGCAACGAAAGGGGCCTGGAATGGTGTTTGAAAAATGGCAGCCAAAGGTTCCGGCTGATTATTAAGCACTTATTGTGTGAGGGGAGGAGAGTGCTAAGTACACGGGGATTACCAAGAAAGGTAAAGCTATGGTCCCTACCCTCAAGGAACACACATTCTAAAGGTTCAAACAAATTTATCAGTACCATATCTTATTAAAGGAGGCACTAATTAATCTGATAAACTAAAGAACAGAAAAATATTAAATGAATAATTAAACTAAATGGATGAATAGTAAGAAAAGAACACAGGAGCCTTTAGTGGTTAAAACAAATAATCCAGCTACATGGTAATTAGAAACTAAATTAAGGTGATAGCAATGACCCTGCTGTAAGAGATGCTGCAGACATTGAATTGTCCGAACCTGGTAATGATTGAATGTAATTCAATTCAATAAGCATGAATTAACTGCCTACTTGTTGTTTGGTCTTCATTTTCCAAGAGGACGAATGAGATCATGGGGTGATGTCTTGACTTGCCCATGAATTGGATTTCAGTGAGGCAGAGCTGCATGGTCGTCAGCCTCACTCTTTCTTCCAGGGTCATCCAAGTCCACTGGCCAGACAAAAGTCAGGACGACTGGTGATGGCCCAGGATATAGTGGATGACCTTGGCTTCTTCAGTGTCTGACCTAAGCTGTAGGTCTTTAGGGAGAGTGAACTCAAACTTAACTAGCACAAATGATCAAAGGAGAAACTCATAACTTTTATCAACTAGAAATAATTTTGTCCCTTCATGGAGTCTCTGCAGGACTCTAAATAAATGTCTTGACATCACCTTCCCTTTTCATCATTTTGATGATCACTTCCTTTTTGGTATAGTTTGAGATCTGGTACTACTTTAAGATTTTTTTAAAAAAAATATGCTTCTTTCACAAGAATCTTGTGAGTTAAACAGCTCCATTTTACAGATTTGGAAGGGTCCATGACATATACCAAAAATGGGAGAGGGGGGAGAGATTTATATATTATAGAGGATCATAAGCTAGGCGAAAGGAACCACTGAGATCACCTAGTTTAATCCTATTTTACAAGTGAGGAAGTTAAGACCCAGAGAAAAGGTCCTACAGAGAATAAATGGCTGAGCTATGATCTTGGACCCATGATCTCCAACTCTAGAGCCAGCCACTCTTTCACTGTACCTTCCAGACTGGAGGGAATGATGCTGGTCTATTTTTTAACTAGAGTCCCTTTGTTGGTTTTTTTTAAGCAGAATTCCTAATTACTAAGCTAATTTTTCTAAAATGAACCCTGGTCTCTATTGTCTCTAGGAAGTTAAACACAGGAGAAACACACATTGGAAAATGAATGGAAAACAGTATCAACAAGTGACTTGGTTGGTAACTCCTTGGCTTAGCACATCAAATCTCTTACTGGATGCCAAGAAGCCTCTCTTTGCACATTTAAAACAGTCATTGTTTTTTAAAGACAACATTCTTATTGTGATGTTTTCTTGAACTTGAACTAGGTGTAGAAATTTGAAGATGAGAACATGTGAAATTACTAAATGATACGGTACTGGAGAGGCATTACGAGGAAATTCTGATATTTCCCTGCAAAATATTACCAATTATGGTGGCTGTCAATTTAACAATAGGCTTATTCACTATGGTGTTTGATTAATGTGAAATTATTCAGTTGGCTACCTTGTAGTTGGCCTATTTTTGTGTCCAATTAGTATGCTAATAATGGTAATTATGTTCTATACTGCATGTCTCATCACCTAGAGGGTTTTTAAAATGATAAAATAATGAAAATAAACAAGCTGATGCTGCCATTCAGTGGGCCATTCTAATTACTTACTGAGTGCATGCTGGGGAATGAACACTCTACCAAAGGAAATGATTCTTGCTTACTTTGTTAAAACTAGTCTTTTCAAAGAGAAGTAATCATTTGCTACTATTGCCTTGGTTTAGAAGCACTGTACTGAGCTATTTTCCTTCTTTTTATGTGCTATATTTATATTCAGGATTTACTAAAAAGCAGATAATCAAATTCTCTTTCACTTAAGTGATGACGACTTGTAGAAGGGGTCAAGAAAAATAAAGAAATGAAAATGTCTGCATTATGTACCTACATAACAGCTATTTCCACAAAACCCTTCCTCCTCCACAGCCTCACCATGGTGTGTGCAGGGGGGGTGGAGTGGCCTTGGTTTCTCAAGAGCTATGTTAGCAGAATTGAAATGATGAGAGGTGCTATCATACCGAAAAGCCTTGACTAACATTCTAGCGATTGTGTCTTCTTTCTAAAGACTAGCCTGGGTCGGTACAGAGAAGCCCATGGCTAATAGGCTGGACTCCTGATGACAAACGCTTTGGCCATGGCAACTCTGGAAACAAAGTGGGGCTGGGATAGGCACTGGACTTATAATCAGTACAGACAGATCCTTTACCAATGTAGGCTGCAATTTATAGTCTTAAGGAGCTGCCTAAAGCACTCAGGGATTCAGTGGTCACATGGCCAACAGTAGGTGCCAGAGATGGGACCTAAAAGTCAGGGTGTCCTGGAAGAGGACTGAGATAAGCAATAGCAATTAACTCATCCCAACAGGGCCTCTCAGTGTAAGATTCTGGCCCAGTGACCAACAAGTTGGAATACAATAGAAACAGAATGGCCTCAATCTTAACTATCTTTATATAAAAGAAACCAAATGAAAGGAATTTGACGCTAAATGAAAGGATGGCACATGGTATATCTCCTTGGAGAGACAAATGATGTGGGGTGAACTTTGGTTTTATCCTCCATACAACAAGAAACATCATTTTGGGGGACACTCGGTCACTTCTTATTGCATTACTGTGCAGTGAGCATAGGCAAAAAAAAACCACCATAAAGATCATTGAAGCTTAGGTACCAACATCTGTGGCAGAAGACAAGCAGTTGGAGAAATGATCAGAACTCAATAAGGTGCACCAAATTAAATTAACATATACTTTAAATGAGTGACTGAGTGAAAAAGCATTTGTTAAGCTTTTCCTGTGTGTCAGACACTTTGATAAATATTGAGAGCACAAATACAAAAAAGTGAGAGAGTGTTCCCACCCTCAAGGAACTTACAATTATCACAGGGGAAGACAACACATATATGATAGGGTTGGCCAGGGAAATGAGCATCTGGGGAGTCTCAGCGATGGTAAGAAGGTCCATAGGGAAGCCAATTGGCATAACCTCTTCAGACATAATAGACCTAGTAATTTTACCATTGTTCCCACTGCAAGAAATGGAAGGTGTGCAGGAGAAGGAGAGGTATAAGGTAAAGGCACTTTGGCAAGCAGATGGCAAAGTAGACTGAGTAGATGGCCTGATCAGATATGAAATAGGAAATACAGTCCGGTCTAGGTCTACCTAGATATGGCCTTCTAGGTAAGTCTGTATTCACTCAGTCCTCAATTAATATGGCTGGGTTTCAGGGCAGGTGTTCCAAAGATGAATGGACTAATTTCTCCAGGGACTGGGGCAGAGGTCCAGTGCAAGTATCTGGTACAGAGGATCCTGGTCCAGTTGCTGAGAAGCATAGCATTATTGGCAGGTAGATGGCAAGATAGATATGATGGACAGCTAGATAGGATAAAGGTGAAACATCATGGTACAGTGGGCAGATGGATGGCATCAAAATTGAGAAGACCTGAGTTTAGTCCTGCCTCTGATGAATAACATTGCTAAGCCCCTTGTCCTCTTCAGGTCTTAGGGCAACTCTCAGATTTAAAGGTTACAGACCAGTGGCCAATCTGCATTAATGAAGGCAGTTTCTAACTGGTAGTTCCCAACACTGATGAAATTGTGGATCCATGCACCCTCTTCTGATGCCACCCTTCCCAGCTTGTTCTATACAATACTTTAAATTTGGTTACTTTAATGCAAAAGTGGGTACAAAAAGTAGGAAAAATATGTTGGAAATTATGGTTCAGGCTCAAGAAACAAAAATAGTTAAAGGCCCTTAGACTACAAAGAAAACTCACTCCTATGTATCACGAGTATTTTCTTCAAGAAAATGGTTGTGAAGATGTTAAGTTTAAGTCATTTTGTGATGAACTGAAGTAAAGTTCACTGGTATACTATACATAGATTCAGTTTGATTTTGCATTTGTTGTTCTAGTCTTCTCTAGTCTTACAGCAACGCTCCTGTTCTCTAAGATCTTTCAAGCATCACTGACATAATAATCACAGCCCTGAGTTCTTTCAGTACCAGCCTTGATATATAGTAGGTGCATAATAAATAGTTGACATGTTAGCCTAATGTCTTCAATGCATCGAGACCATTGGGGTGCTCTCTTACCAGCCCCCGATCTAATCTGGGTAGCAACTTCCTATTACCCATTTTTGTTATGTCTTTTCCAGTTGCCAAAATTTCTGTTGGCAGAGAAAACAAAAGGAAATGAAGAGCCAACTAACTCTGCCACCTATCTGTTTGCTGTTACCCCTGTCCCATCCTCCTTGAGTGAGGATCCTTATCCCATCTTGTATCCTCTTCTTTTTTTCCAATATAGCCAAAAAAGAAATCCTCCTTGGTGAGAATCATTTCCAGAAATGAAGCTCTGGTTCTCTTTTTGAAGAATGGCATTTATGACAAAGCTGAGTCAAGAAATTGTTGGCTCTGCTTTCCCAGATGTCATCTATTGGGTAAGTAAGCCTCTCTTTACATAATTGTGCTTGGAATGCTTCACCCTAAACCAAGGAATCATCACTGTTTCTGTGTTGTAGACCCCTCTAGCCATATAGGGAAGCCTATAGACCCCTGCTCAGAATCATGTTTTTAAATTATGGAAGGAAATGCTCAAGTTTGGTTAGAAGTTATTGAAAATAAAGATATAGGGGGGTGGAACCAAGATGGCAGAGTAGAAACAGTACTTCCAAGGTACACTCTCCCACACCACTTCAAAATCATGTAAAAGGGGACTCTGAACAACCTCTGGAGCTCCAGCACCCACAGAACAATACAGAGAAGCTAACCTCCCGCTGAGCACAGCCCAGCAGCCCTGCAGGGAGTGGCCAGCACAGTGCTCTGGGAGCTGAGCCAAGGCCTGAGTCTCAGTTTTAGCCCCAGGGCAGCCAGGCCAGCAGCCGGCTGGAGGGACCCCAGAACACAAGCAGCTATAGTGATTCCAGAATTATCAACACAGACATGCCTAGGACAAAGTGAGAGGTTAGTGCCCTATGGACTTTGGGACCAGTATTTGGGGAACGCGTCAGCTTCTTCCCCTGGGGGTGAGAAGCCCCTGAGGAGCTGCAGCACAGCCGTCATTTGGCAGCTTCAGCTCCTGGTCTGCAGACTGTAGAGAGATCCAGCAATCAGTCTGGGGGTTAATCACTCTTGCTTTAACCTCCCTGGATCTGGATTGTGGTCTGGGGTGGAGGTCTTGGGGTGGGTATCCAACTTGCCAGACTGTGTGGAGGCTTCACCAAGGCCACCCAACTAATACCTCCGGAAGTTGTGAAGACCCCAACGTTTGGGACGGAAGCTCCCCTGTCTGGTGGCAGAGTCCTACTATGGCAACAAGCCCAAAAGTCAAGCAATTAAGTGGCCAAATGCCTAATCAAAGGAAACAAAATAAACAGAAAAATGCAACATTAGACTCCTATTTGGGGGGCAAAGAGGATCGAAGCATGGAACAGGAGGAGGACTATGAGGTTAGAATTCCTGCACCAAAAGCCACAAATGAAAACATGAGCGGGTAACAGGCCATAGAGAACCTTAAAAAGGATTTTAAAAACCAAGTAAGAGAAGTGGAGGAAAAATTGGGAAGAGAAATGAAAAGGATGCAGGAAAAGTATGAAATGAGAGTCAACAGCCTGACTGAGGAAAATAACACCTTAAAAATAGACTAACTCAAATGGCAAAGGAGGCTGAAAAGGGCAATGAGGAGAAGAATGCCTTAAAAAGCTGAATTTTCCTGATGGAAAAAGAATCTTAAAAGCTCACTGAGGAGATTCATTCCTTCAGAGTTAGACTGGAGCAAATGGAAGCTAGTGACTTTATGAGAAATCAAGATGCTGTTAAACAGATCCAAACAAATGAAAGAATAGAAGGCAATGTGAAATATCTCATGGGAAAAACCACTAACCTGGAAAATAGATCCAGGAGAGATAATTTAAAAGTTATTGGACTACCTGAAAGCCATGATCAAAGAAAGAACCTAGAAATCATCCTTCAAGAAATTCTCAAGGAAAACTGCCCTGATGTTTTATATGCAGAGGGGGAACTAGAGGTTGAAAGAATATACCCATCACCTCGTGAAAAAGATCACAAAAAGAAAACTCCTAGGAATTCCTACATGGAAAAACAATAATTGTGACTATACTCTTATTCAACTACTTTCATACTGAGAAAGGTTTCATCAGTCACAATTATTGTATTTCCATGTAGGCATGTAAATAGTTCAACTTTGATAAGTTCCTTTTGATTTCTTTTCCCTGATTACCTTCTCAAGCATCTCTTGCTTCTTGTGTCTGGATGTCAAATTTTCTATTCAACTCTGGTTTTTTCCTCAAGAATGCTTGAAAGTCCTCTATTACACTGAATGACCATATTTTCCCCTGAAACAAAATACTCTTTTTTCCTCTCCTTTTATTACTTGATTTGCAAAATCCTTCTTAAGCTCCTCCATGGCCTGCAGCCAGTTCATATTTTTCTTGGAAGCTTTTGATGCAGGAGTTTTGACTTTGTTGTCTTCTTCTGGTTTTATGTTTTGATCCTTTTTGTCCCCCCAAAATATTCTATGGTCTGTTTATGCTTTCTCTGTTTGCTCATCTTGCCAGCCAATTACTTGACTTTTGAGCTCTTTGCCATGGTAGAACTCTGCTTCCAGAGTGGAGAGAGCAGTGTCCCAAATTGCTGAGATTTTCACAGTTGTTGTCAGAGCTATGAGGAGGGTGCCCTCTCTACAGCCACCACAAGCTCTGGCACACTGGCCACACACCCCAGGACCTCCACCTTAGACGGTAATCCAGATCCAAACAGGTCAAAGTAAGAGCAATTACCCTCTGAATGGTCGCTTGGTCCCCCTACAATCAACAAAGTGCTGTTGTGGACACACAGCAGGGCATCCCAGGGTGGGGAGGCCTCTTGGTGAATTTTCCCATTCCTAGTGGTCGGAGAGTTGAGAAGCCTGAGGGCCCTACCTCCCATCAAACCGTAGGAGGGGTGTTCCTTTTTCCCCACCATTTTCCTTGGTCCAATAGAGAGTCATCTCCCAAAGGCCAGATCTGACAGACTAAGTGGAACCCAGCAGGGGGACCCAGTGGTTTGAAGCGGCTTCTCCCTTTCTTTACCAAGGGTTCAGGGGCACCAGAAGGCAGAGGGTCTCTTATGTCCATCATAAATGAAGGGGGCTATTTCCCTGAATCCCATTGTTATCCTTGGTACCTATGAAATACCTGTCAATTTACTGCCAAAATGTCTCCAGACGGAGCAGGGAGTCCAAGCAGCCCCAGGACAACTGATTCCTGGAAAGCTTTTTTACCTAATATGACAGGGCTGTGTCTCCCAACTTCTATTCGGGAGGAGATCCCCCTGAGCCCATTATTTCTCTTGGCCTACTAGGTAGTGAGCACCTGCGTGCCAATTTCCCACCAGAAGTGGAGGGGATACAGCAGGGGGTCCCAGAGATGAGGCTACTTTCCACATCTTCCTCTAGTCTGAGGTCAGATTGGTCAGTTTGGGCCCAACTTCCATCAAAAATGAAGTGGGGATATCTTTCTACTCCCATCATTCACCTTGGTCCACTAGGTGGTTGCTGCCTGCCTGGCTTCCCACCAAAAGTGGAGGGGACAGAGCAGGGAGTCTCAGAGGCCTGAGGCCATTCAGAAGGTTGCTGGGAGTTGTTCCCATCATTTCCATTGGCCCGGTAGATAGTTCTGCCCTTCTTGCTGGATGTCCTGCCAGAAAGTGGCCACAGTAGAGCTGGCCCCTATTCCTAGGATACCTCTCAGCAAACTTGAAGCAGAACAGTGCCCCCCTCCCCCGCCCAGCCCTGGTCAGGCTTTCATCCCCACTAGATGTGTGAGTAGCCCTGGCCCACCTGCCCTAGGAAGCACTCCCTGAAAAGAGATGAGAGTGGGCATAGCAGGAGTCCCAGAGCCAGGAGGCCATTTGACAGAAAATCCTGTTATTAGAGGTCAGAGAGGTGGGAAGCCTGCTGGCCCCACCTCCCATCAAACTGCTCCAATCATTTCCCTTGGTCAAATAAGGTATTTGTGCCCTATAAGTCAGATTTCCCCCAAGAAAACATGGGGCACAGCAGGATGTCCTAATGATCTTGGGATAGCAGACCCCTGTTCCTTGAACATCTCTCACCAAACCTGAAGGGGCAGAGTTCCCCCCAAACCACACTAGACCGCTGGTGCACCTGGCCAGCTTGCCTTTGGAATCTCCTGCCAAAATGAGCAGGGCTGATGTGGCCTACAAGACGGGGTTCCAGAGGCAGGAGGTAAAGCTACCATTTCCTGTTACTAGAGGTTTGACAGTGGGGAAGCAAGGAGACCCCAACTGTCATCAAATTGAAAGGGGGATGTCCCTCAATCCCATCATTTCTTTCAGCCCGTTACAGAAATGCCACCTGAGTACTCTATTTCTGGCCCCAAAGTGGCAGGTCACAGCAGGGGGTCCTTGAGGCCACTTGTCACTTGTTCCTGTCACGGGGGGAATGAGTGGGCAGGGCAAGGCCCAATTCCCATCAAACCTGAAGAGGAATAGCCTCCTGTTCCCATCATTCCCCTTGGGCCAGTCAGTTGTGTACTATAGGCAAATCCCCCACCAAACTGGGCTGGATATAGCAGGTGGTCCCAGATGACCCAGGACATATCACCCTGTTTCTGAGATAACTTTCCCTTAACCTGAAGGACCTTTATCCCCCAATTTCTCTTCAGTCTTCCAAGCCCAAGTGGTCCCTGACCCCACTGACCAGCCTAACTGCACGAACTCCCACCAAAAGGACAAGTTAGAGAGGCCAGGGGTGGGGAACCCACAGCCTCGAGACCCTCTAGGTCCTCAAGTGCAGCCTTTTGACTGAATGCAAACTTCACAGAATAAATCCTTTTATTAAGGTGATTTGTTCTGCAAAGTTTGAATTCAGTTAAAGAGCTATACTTGAGGACTATAAGGCCATATGTGGCCTTGAGGCTAGGGGTTCCCCACTCTTGGGCTAGGAGTATAAGGCCATATGTGGCCTTGAGGCTAAGGGTTCCCCACTCTTGGGCTAGGAGCATAGAGCAGGAGGTCCCAGTGGCATGAAGCTATCCCACCCTTGCTCCTATCCCAGAGGTCAAAGAGGCCAGAAGGGGGAGGATGTGAAATTCACTTGTATCTAAAGCAGCACATCCCCCTTTCTCCCATCATTTTCTTTGGCCTATTAGAAACCTGCTGCCCACCTGCCCAATTTCCTGTGGAAAAAAAGTGTCACTGGAAAGCATGGGGTCAAAAAGGCCCCAGGACAAGTGGCTCCTGTTCTGGGGACACTTTTCTTTCCAATTTATTCATTTATTTTTAGTTTTCAACATTCATTTCCACAAGATTTTGAGTTACAAATTTTCTCCCTGTCTTTCCCCTATCCCCACCCCAAAATAGCAAGGCCACTGAATACCCCCTCCCCCAATCTATTCTCCCCTATATCCTCCCCCATCACCCCTCTAACTTTCTAGCAGGGCAAGACAGACCTCTAGACCCCAGTGCCTGTACAACTTATTTCCCAGCTGCATGTAAAAACCAATTTTTTTTAACATTTGTTTTTAAAACTTTGATTTCCAGAGTCTTTCCCCCACTGGGAGGACATGTAATTCAGTTTAGGCTGCATATGTATAGTTATGCAAAACATTTCCACAGTAGTTATAATGTGAAAGACTAACTATATTTCCCTCCATCCTATCCTGCGTCCCACTTATTCTGTTTTCTACTTTGACCCTGTCCCTTTTCAAAAGTGTGTGCTTCTAATTACCCTCTCCCCCAATCTGCCCTCCCTTCTATCATCCCCCCTCCTATCCCCTATGCCCCTATTTTCCTGTAGGGTAAGATACCCAGTTGAGAGTGTTTGTTATTCCCTCCTTAAGGCCAATTCAATGAGAGTAAGGTTGACCAATTCCCTTTCACATTCCTGCTCTTCCCCTCCATTCTAACAGTTTTCTCTTGCCTCTTTTATATGAGATAATTTATCCTAATCTATCTCTCCCTTTCTCCTTCTCCCAATATATTCCTCTCTTACCTCTTAATTTTATTTTTTAGATATCCCTTCCTATTCAACTGATCCTGTGCCCTCTGTTTATGTATATATATACATACATATACACACTCACACATGTATTTATACATACATATATCCCCTATATATACATATATATATATATATATATACACATATATATTCCCTTCAACTATCCTCATACTGAGAAAAGTCTTATGAGTTATAATTATCATTTTTCCACATAGGAATGTACATAGTTCAACTTTTATTTAAAGTTCCTTGTGATTTCTTTTTCCTGTTTACCTTCTCATGCTTCTATTGCTTCTTGTATTTGACAGTCAATTTTTCTGTTCAGCTATGGTTTTTTCATCAAGATTGCTTGAAAGTCCTCTATTTCATTGAATGACCATCTTTTCCCCTGAAGTATTCTACTCAGTTTTGCTGGGTAGATGATTCTTGGTTTTAGTCCTAAGCTCCTTTGACCTCTGGAATATCATATTACAAGGCTTTTGATCCCTTAATATAGAAGCTGCTAGATCTTGTGTTATCCTGATTGGGTTTTTACAACACTCAAATTCTTTCTTTCCAACTGCCTGTAATATTTGCTTCTTGATCTGGGAACTCTGGAATTTGGCTATAATATTCCTAGGAGTTTTCTTTTGGGGATCTTTTTCAAGATGCGATTAAGGAATTCTTTCCATTTCTATTTTGCCCTCTGGTTCTAGAAAATCAGGGCAATTCTCTTTGAGAATTTCTTGAAAGATGGTGTCTAGGTACTTTTTTTGAACATGGCTTTCAGGCAGTCCAATAATTTTTAAATGATCTCTCCTGGATCTATTTTCCAGGTCAGTGGTTTTTCCAATGAGATAATTCACATTGCCTTCTATTCTTTCATTTGTTTGGATCTGTTTCACATTATCTTCATTTCTCATAAAGTCATTAGCTTCCGTTTGCTCCAATCTCTTTCTGAAGGCATGATTCTCTTTTGTGAGTTTTGGAGTTCCTTTTCCCTCTGGCCACTTTGTCTTTTGAAGGCATTCTTCTCCTCATTGGCTCTTTGGGCCTCTTTTGCCATTTGAGTTAGTCTATTGGTTAAGGTGTTATTTTCTTCAGTCAGGCTGTTGACACACTTTTCATGATTTTCTTGCCTCATTCTCATTTCTCTTCTCATTTTTCCCTCTACTTCTCTTACTTGATTTGCAAAATCCTTCTTGAACCCCACCCCGCCATGGCCTGCAAACAGTTCGTATTTTTCTTAGAAGCTTTTGATGCAGGAGTTTTGACTTTGTTGTCTTCTTCTGGTTTTATGTTTTGATCCTTTTTGTCCCCCCAAAATATTTTATTGTCTGTTTGTGCTTCCTCTGTTTGCTCATCTTGCCAGCCAATTACTTGACTTTTGAGCTCTTTGCCATGGTAGAACTCTGCTTCCAGAGTAGAGAGAGCAGTGTCCCAAATTGCTGGGGTTTTCGAAGCTGTTGGAACTATTAAGAGGGTGCCCTCTCTGCAGCCCCCATAAGCTCTGGCTCACTGGCCACACACCCCAGGACTACCACCCAAGACCATGATCCTGATCCAAGTGGGTTAAAACAAAAGTTTTTACCCTCTGAATGGTCGCTTGGTCCCCCTACATCTGCAGTCCAGGAGCTCCTGAGGCAGCTGTGTGGTGGGGCTGCACAGCCGCAGTCTCTCTGCTGATTCTTGCCCAAGGGGCAGGGGCCAGACTGTGCTTTTCCATCCCCCCCACCCCACCCCATTCCAGTAGAGTTCCACGCTGACCTTTTACTTTGTCTTTGGTGCTTATGGGTTGAGAAGTCTGGAAACCACCACAGCTGCTGGTGATTCACTCTCCTGAACTATGCTCTGGCTGCTGCTTGTTGGGGCTGCCCTGGGACTGGAATCATGGCTCAAAGGGACTGAGCTCACCTCTCAGCTCAGTGCAATAGACTCTTCCTGTCTGCCTGACAGGCTGCCTTCAGTAGGAGCTTTGTTTCTCTCTGTCTCTTTGTGTGTTCTGTAGCTCTAAAGTTTGTGTAGAGTCATTCTTTTACATGTATTGGAAGTGGTGGGAGTGGGAGCTCATGCCAAGTTTGTGCTTCTACTCCGCTATCTTGGCTCCCTATCGAAAAGCCTTATTCTTGTGACAAAAACATTCAGTTTAGGTTATAAGAACAGTTACAGAGTACCTGACCTTAGTCATATCCTGCTTCATACTGTTAACCATTTCAGAGCTTCTTCCCATAAACATTAGAGGCTTGTTTCAGGCAAGGGCAGGGCTTTCTACTTATTTGGTCTTCTCTCTAATGCCTAGTAGGCACACGGTATGTACTCTCTAAGTATTCATATATTGCTTCCTTTTCTCTCCATCTTTTTTTTCTCCCTTCCCCACCCCCCCAATCCCAACAGATTTTAGTAAAAGTCAACTGAAGGTCACTTTTTGTACAATGAATAAATGTCCTGAACCAGCATATTTTCTCCATACTAACTCTCCCTAGCATGCTTCTTGAAGGCCTCTTCCTTGTCATTCAACTCTAAACTTCTATGCTTTGCTGCCCTTAGACCCAGATTCTGTGCTAAATCTGTTTCCTTATTATCTACAGCCAACTTTCTAAGCCTCTTTTAGCTTTCCAAACTCCCTTCTTAGTATACTAGTTCAAGCCATTTCACCTAAACATCCATTGTCCTGGGTGTTCAAGGGCCTCTAAATGGTGCATCTATTCCTCCACCTAATTGTGAGGTACTTGCCCTAATAAATGCTTTCAAAACATGGGAACTAGTCAGAACAACCTGGGTTCCTTTCTAACATAACAAGCTTTAAAAAATAGTAAACTTGGATATTTATGAAAAAACACAATACTGAATTTATGGGGATTGGAAGAGGTAGCACATAAAACCCCACACACAGAATCCGAATGGTTTTAAACAATGAGATTGCATTAGAAGAGTCATTATCAAGGGACAAAAGCTGAAAAGAGAACACATTATTTCCATGTGTGACAGTCTTTGTTCTTATCTTCTACCTGCCTCCAAGATCCCTCTAGTGATAAGGTTGGTCATGGTGGTGCCACCATGTTTTATCATTTCCACAGATCACTCCATTCTAATTGTAGAATCCATTTTTACCCAAACTGGAAGAGGACCCAGTGTAGAAATCTCTTTTTGTCCTCTAAGAAATCCCCCTTTCAGTATCCGTATTAAAATCAGTTAGAATTGGCAAGTTTCTACCCCAAGTCTTCTGGAACTCAGTATTTTCAAGTTCCAAGCCAGAACTTTCCACTTCTTAACTCCATGACTAAGGAGCTTGATATTCCCACAATAGATGTATCTTTCTGAATATTTTCTATTGGCTCTTTTAAAAATGACAAAATTTTGCTGAAAGAATGGTCTATTAAAAGGCACTATCTAAGGTCTCTCTTCTCCTTGTTCCTCCTGCCTGACCTCCCACCCCAACTTAATTTGGTTGGTGTCTCAATTTATAAAATATTGTTCTTCAGTGTTCCCAAAAGACTAGAGACTGTGCACATCAACAAAAGCAAAGAAACACTTAAGGTGTGCACCTTGTTTATGTCATAACTGTATCATCTAGGAAGGCAATGGAACACAGTGAATAGACAGCTGGACTTGGGTCAGGTAATGCTTGGTTTCAAATCCTGGTGTAGACATTGGTTGTGTTATCATGAGCAAAAGACTATTCAGAAGCTCCCTATCTTCCTTTATAATACAGAGAATAATAGTCACACTCAATATCATAATAGTTCTACTACTTAAGCTCATAAACTTACAGCCACACAAATGCAGATCATTATTTGTTTTATTGAACCTTACTTCAGTGCATCCTGATGTATGTGGAATGGAACTGTAGTTCAGGAAGCATGTGTGGTGCTGGGTCTATAGTGGTCATTCCATCAAGTGTGCAATGAGTTATCGTGGCCACTTCTGGAATACATGTGCTCTCATGGGAAGGACTTGTCACTTTGGGGTGGCAAAACCCCCTAAACCCAAGTGCTTCCTTGGTCTCTCATCCCATGATGAGGGGCAGAAGGGAGAGACATGATGTATTAAACTTGTGTCAGGTAGGAATGACCACCAAGCCTAAAGAAGTGGCCCATTCAATGGACTTCTGCCCTTTGTTACTCTTTTTTGACTCTTCAATTGCCATAATTTATCTAACAGCTGACATTTATATAACACCTTGAGGTTTGCGAAAACACTTTACAAATGTTATTACATTTTACCCTCAAAACAACTCTAAAAGGTAGATGGTATTGTTATCCCCATTTTACAGATAAAGAAACTGAGTCTGAGAGAGATTAAGTGACTTGCACAGGTATCTGAGGTTGTATTTGAACTTAATTCTTGCTGACTCCTGCCTCACCACTCTGCACCACCTAGCTGAGGCTATCCATGTGAAGGAGGGAAGGGATGGCTTTTTCCACCCATACAACTGCTTACATGTGGTACCTAGGCTCAGCTAGGCAAGTTTGAGTCTGGGCTGCCTCTTCCACTTTGTTTTACTTTGCCCAATTGTAGGTGACAGAGCAATGATCCTGAGATGGACAAGTCCAGGTGTAGAGGAAATCTTGTAAATTTAAGAGTTTGGGAGATCTTGAGTCCTCAGGAGGTGCTTGCTACGCTATGGGAGGTGGCCTTTCTGCACTCACCACAATGCTCCTTGGAGAAGGTAACCACCAACAGGAAGACGGGCCCAACTTCTGGCTCACTTGAAAGAAGACATGGACATGGAGGGAATTGTTTGGACAGTGCAGAACTGAGGTGAAATGTGCAATGTCAAACACTATAGCAGTCTCCCAAACTGCTTTATGTTTTGATAGTTTTAAGTCTCAACTTTCAGTGGAAGCAAAACAACACTTAGGTTTCTACTGTGTATCTTGAATTTTTTTCTATTAACATGTGCCTAAGTCTTATCTGTTTGGGACTTTTTTTATAAAGAAAATAAGTAGCTGATGTATATGTAATCTAGACTATACACTGAATACCTTTCTACTCTCCTCCTTTGGACAGACATTAGAGCCAAAATAAATTAACTAAAATAAATTGAACAAATTTCACTCAAAATTCAGTCAAATTTCCTGAATTCTGGGGTGGGGGTATAAAGAATAAGGAGTACGATAAAAGAGAGGTTAATTCTTCTCCTTAGAGGCCAGGCTACCCCAGGACTGAACCTGGTCTACACAGACATGAGCAGAAGGGACAGGGAGAGAACAAGTGGCCCAGGCCCCTGGGCCAAGCGGTGGTTTTTTATCGTTAGATATACAATATGCTTCTCTGTACATCTCTCAAAAATACACATTATGGACAATTTCTGAATACCGTGTGTCATCTGGATGCCTTTCCACAGCCTGGCCCCTTTGCCTAGAATGCACTCCCCACTTAGTGCTACCTCTTCCAATCCCCAGCTTTCTCTGAAGCTCAGGTCAAATGCTTCCTCCTACAGAG
Source organism: Gymnobelideus leadbeateri (assembly GCA_011680675.1). Classification (NCBI taxonomy): domain Eukaryota; kingdom Metazoa; phylum Chordata; class Mammalia; order Diprotodontia; family Petauridae; genus Gymnobelideus; species Gymnobelideus leadbeateri. The sequence goes on from WOXC01003069.1 coordinate 82,364, forward strand.
ACCTTTCTGCTTCCTCACTGCTAGGGCCTCCTCCCCCTTCAAATTACCTTGTTGATTGTGTATATATTTAAATATGTTTGCTATTTCTCCCAGGAGAATGTAAGTTCTAGGAAGGTGAGGGCTATCTCATTCTTGTCCCTGTATCCCCAGCAAGATTCCTGGCACATAAAAAGATGTTTGCGGATTGATTTTCAAAGGGACATAATTAAGGTTGAGCCCATTAGGTGACATTTTAGGTTTGTTGCACAGTCTGAGATATTTCTCAAAATACTCTGGATTTAAGAAAAGCAAAAATACATTTGGACAAGCAATTGAATTCAACATTTACCTTTCATGCTTAAGCGCATATATATTACATCTTGAGAATGTAATCCATCTACTTCTGATTCATTAGAAGATGATTTTGTAGTAGCTATGCCACCATTAGCCTTCCTTTCAAATTATTTTTAGTCAAACAGGAAGTTGGGTTTTCTCTTGAACCAAATACTTTTAACCCAAATTCTGTGCTTGCTTCCAAACTCCATTCACTAGGGCACAATCATTCCCAACTACAAATGCCAAACGGCAAGGTTTTCATTCATATTATAAACTATAGTAGGCTGGTCTCCTGGAAACTTGTTGAAAGTCATCACACATCACATCTTACCATTACATTTCTATGCTCCACACCTCAAGAATTAAGACATACTGATTGTAATTTAAGTAGGCCCCTGACAACACTGTGAAACAAGCAAGGTTTGTCTTCAGTGATCTCTCATCTCCCCTTCCAGTGTCCTTCGTCCTCCCATTTGGTAGCCCCCTAAGCCAGAAGCCATAACCTTCCTGCTCTCAAAAACCTGTTTTCAGCAGTCATATTAAAATAATAACAACAACAGTAAAAAGCCTCCGTTCATGTTATAAGAGGTGGGAGCAAAAGCAAAGTAAAGAAAGGCCTGGCAGAGTGATGTAAGGAGAGGCTTTGTGTACTCTGAGACTGTTATGGTAGCTACAGGTATATCAGGAGCACCCAAAGTTGGTGGTCCCTGGTTACCACACCAGAGAGGTTAGCACTGCTGCCAGTGTGATGAAATGGAGATGAAAATGGAATGAAACTCCTATTACTTAAGAAACAAATGGGTACAAGGTTTTACGTCAATGAAAACCAGTGCCCAGCACCCTAAGGCAACCACAAAAAGCTTAACACTTCTTACCAAAAAGGAGAAAGAGAATGGCTAGACATTCTCAGACCATATGATAAACAGGCGGAAAACCTAGAGTGGCGCTTTTGGATCAAGCAGACCCTGCTCAATGAAGCAGTATTTCACTAGGCTGATACCAGATCTATGCCATTAGGTTTGCTGAATGTAACCGAAAGTGTTTACCTCTCCAAGAAGCCTGGGAAACAGGAATCCAAAGGGCGACATCTGTATGAACTCACTGAACATATGTACACAAAGAAGCATCAGGCAATGGTTGAATCATCCCGATTTGATGCTGGAAACAGAAGGGTTTATGGTGGCAATTCAGGAGCAGGAAATTGCTGTCTGAAATTATGTAAGGATTATTCTTAAAGAGTCCAGACAGGGTCAATGCCAATTATGCAAGCAAACAGTAGGAACTGTGCAACACATCGTGACTGCAGTAGATCAAAATACGGACCTAGCAAGTCCAGTGAAGCCTCACTTCATAGCCCTGCTGATATGGGCTGCACATGACTTGATAGGACAATTAGATATTAGAAGCTTGCAATTTCTCATGGATTGACAGATGACAAATCCCCATATCATACAGACCTCCAAATATTCGGGAGAAGTCAGCCAATAAAAAGCAGACCTTTATCATACCCTAAACGGCTGCCCAGAATTGCCCAGGCAAAAGGTTGATTCATAAAAACTAAAGAATGACTTCTTTAATAGAAATTGCCATCCCAAACACTCATGATCTCCAAGCTACCCAAAACAAAAAATGTTCAAAATATAGACACCAAGAACAGAGCAACCTCATCATCCTGTGTACCACTATAATTGTACAGAGGATGCTTTCACAGAGGCTGCAGAAGACAAGCTTACTTTCTAGGGCGTTTGTTGAACTACAAAGAGTGATTATATTATTTACCTTGGACCAGTCTGGAGGACATTAGGTATAGTCCAATAATCCAATCTGATAAATATTTATTAAGAGCCTACTGTATTGAGCTGTAGGGACACAACAAATAAAAAGAAAGGCAGTCCCTGCCATCAAGGAACTCATAATCTAATGGGGGTGGAAACATAAACACACATACAATATAATATAAAATACAGAGGATCGAAATTTGTCTCAGAACTGTTTCTGTTTACAACTCACTGAAAAAGATGACTTAGATGAGTGAGGTCGCTAATATTGACAACAATAATAGAAGCCGACAGATTTGGGATTTACAAATTACTTTACATAGATCCTCTTATTTAAGCCTCACATCAATCTAAAGAGTTAACTGCTACTGGCATCTTTATTAATTACTAGGCAAAGTTATACAAAGGGAAACCCCTGTATTCAAATGCTGACTGCCCTTTGGTACCAGTACAACTCTGGACAAATCACTTTATCTGTCCAAGCCTCAGATTCCTCAACTGGTAAATGGAGCAGTTAGACTAGATAAGCCATGAGGTTCCTTCCAGCTCTAGGCCTACAATCCTGTGATACTTATTTTAAAAACCAGGAAACTGGGGCTCAGAGAGGGTAAGTGACTTGTCCAGGGTCACATAGCTAGGAAGTGTCTGGAGTAGGATTTGAAACCAGGATGTATTCATTTTAAGTCCAAAGAGTACTCTAGCTAACACAGCAGGGATTCCTAACCTGGATGACCTGTATCTCCCTTGTTAAGGGGGTCCAGGGAATATTTGCTAAGTAGTTATATAATCCTATTGAAATATTTCAGAAAATCTGAAATTATTTTCAATCAGTGAATCCACAAAATTTTTAGGGTTGCTTAGAAAGCTTAATCTATTTTATTTACGTGCATATGCATGGTAACCTCTACAATTTATTTTGTTTCTTATTGAGAAAAAGGATATGGAAAAGCTTACTAAAAAGTCAAAAGGTCTGAGGATTAAAACCAGTTGTGAATCTCTGCCCTACACCATGTTGCCTCTCAGATGACCAGGATGTAGGGGGTAACTAAATTCATAATATTGTAGGAAGGCAATCAACAATCAATTGACAAACGTTTCTTAATCAATGACCCTGTGGCAGGCATTGTACTAGGCACTGGGATAAGAAAACAAATGTGAAAATGGTTCTTGTCCTTAGCTTGAAGTCTAGCAACGGGAAACATTAGAAATATATAGATAGATGCTAGGTGGATGGATAGGAGGAAGGAAGGGAAAGAGGGAGGGAGGAAGGAAGAAAAGAAACAAAGAAGGAAGGAAGGGAGGAAGGAATATTTGCTTTTAATTTGATTTTTGCTTAGTAAATGTTTGTTGACTCTAACTCTGAACATAAAATAATAGAGCTGGAAGGGACCTTATGAATCATTTACATTTATAGCACCAGAGAATTTAGAACTACAAAGGGCCTTAGTAATTGCCTAGTTCAGCCCCCACATTTTACAGAAGGGGAAATTGAGGCCCAGAGAGGTGAAGTCACTTGCCCAAGGTCACAGGATAACAAATAACAGAGCTGGAATTGGAGCCCTGGTTTCCTGATTCCAGATGTTGTGTTCTTTGCATTCTACTAAACTGCTCCCAAACCAATCATTTTTCTAATAGGGAATCTCAGGACCAGTGAGGGAAATTCATTTCATCGACTAAAGAAAGTACGTTAAATGAAATAAATATTTTATAACATTTTCGTTAAACTGAAGAAGTCAGTCAATATGCATTTGTTGAGCACCCACTATGTGCCAGGCGCTGTGCTAAGTGCCACAGCAACAAAGATTGGCAAAAGACAGTCCCTGCCCTTGAGGAACTCCCATTCTAATGGCTAAGACAAGGAACAAACAAATGTGTAAGGTCAAGCTAAATACATGATAAATAGGAAAAAATCAGGCGAGAGAAGACATTAGAATGAAGAGGGGTGGGGAAAGGCTTCCTCTAGAAGATGGGATTTTAACTGGGACTTGAAGGAAGCAAGGGGGTGGAGATGAGGCAGGAGAGAGTTCCAGGCATGGGGGAACAGCCAAAGGAAATGCTCAGAGCCAAGAGAGAGAAAAGGGAAATATTGGATAACTCATCTTCATTTGTTATATAGCCCTAAAAATTTGCTCCCACTTCTTGGCTTAGCAGTTTTCCCTATTATGACATGTCGCTACCAGAATGCTAAATTGCTTTCTCATTGCTTACATCACTGGCTGGGAAGCCACTTACTTAGGGAGGCCATCTAAAGCATAAATGTTTGCCTCAGTAAATGGTCCTCCTTAACATTGGGTCCTATCCCCGGCTCCAATCTAGCACCCTGAAGAGCTAAACTCACCTTCTGTAGGCATTGATGCGTTTTACACATTGCTCTTTGGCTTCTTTGAAGAGAGATTCCCCTCCTTTGCACCGCCCCCTCCCTCAAGCAAGACACCCAAGGTCTCAGAAATCCCTAATTAAAATGTTCAGTGGGATATTTTTTAGTCTCATTTGATTACCTTGCCAATGATGCTTTGGTGCTTGAATTTGTAATCAATTATTTAAATTGTTGTATAATTATCCAATGACATAAAACTCAATCTTGCCCTATGCCATTCTCCCCTCCAACACCTTCATGTCTGGAATATATTCTGCCCTTGCCCCTCCCCTCATATCAGTCTCTCAGAAGGCTTAGTTTCCTTCAAGGCTCAGCTCCAGGGTCACCTTCCTTTTCTGATCTGCCCAGCTGAGACTGCCTTCCGCCTCCCCATCATTTCAGAGTTGTTTTGTCTCTGCATGTATGTGTGTATGTGTGTGTGTGTGTGTGTGTGTGTGTGTGTGTGTGTGTGTGTGTGTGTGTGTGTGTGTGTGTGTCCTCAAGTAGACTGTGAGCTCCCTGCAGGAAGTGATCATTTCCCTTCTCTCTTTTTTATCCCCAGAGCATAGCACAGCACCTGGCACATAGTAGGTGTTTAATATATGCTTTCTAACTGGCTGATTGAAAGATAGCCTGGTTGGGGAAAACACTATTGTAATTTGCAAAAATAGAGACTCACACAGTTTTGGCATCCCTTAATACTCAGTTGCTAAGTATTTTAGCTACTGAGTATTTTCTATTGTGTAGATAGATAGTAGAAAAGACATCCCATCGGTTGGTATGCTCCTTCTTTTCCTTTTCCATATACAACACTGTCCCCTCACACCTTGGCCTTCAAGACTTAGCTCAAACATCACTTCTTACATGAAGTCTTTCTTGATTCCTCTTCCCTTTTTTGCCAAAAATTACCACATATGATACAGATAAAAATCTTACAAGGCTAGGAGTGAAATGCTTGGCAAACCTTAAAGTGCTAGACAAATATTATTTATTTTAAATTATAAAACTTTTTTTTTCCTTTTGACCATGATCCCCTAAGAACCTCAGGCCCAAATGAGAGCTCATCCCCTTCATCACTTAAAAACCTTGGAGCTAGCTTTGGATGAAGATGGATCGCCATGGACAATGCCCGTTCAAGAATAAAACACAAGACTTGGAAATCAATGTTTTCAGTTTACAAACAAATTTGTTCATTCGCTTCATTTTGGTATTACTGACATCACCTAAGATGTGATTTCCCATAGATAGAATGAAGACTATGCTGAATTGCCAGATCTAATTACTATTATTGAGTAACTAAGTGAACTTCAGTCAATTTACCCAAAACAGTTTTGTAAATCATTCCCAAAATGATTACTCAAATGGCTCTCTGTCTAATAGATCAGGATATCTCCATGGCTCACCTAGGAGTGGAGAGGCACTGTCCCAAGATTCTGGGGTTTTTTCTGCACTACTGTTTTCAAAACTCATTCTGTGGGTCAGCACGTTTTCAGAACTGCCAAATGGTGTGATCTGGAGAGAGATGTGGTGACTGTTCTCACAGGAAGGGTCCCTGCTCCCCTGAACTTACAAGCACGATGCTCTTCTCTGCCCTGGAACTGGGAGCCAGAATGAGGTGCCCATCAGCAACCAAAGGGCTCCCTGAAATCTCTTTATAACATTGTCTGACCTCCTTACTGTCTCGGGCCGAAAGCTCTGGGAGCTGTTGTTGCAGACACTCTCCAGACTGCTTCTAAGGCTATATCTCCATTGCCTATGGATCTCAATTTTGTTTTTAGGTTTTTGCTTTTGTTTGTTTGTTTTTTAAACAAGACTAATGGTTCCATTGGTGTGGGAGCCTTTATGTGAGGAGAGAGCATTATCTCTAGTGCAGGTCAGCACCTCCTCCATAATTGATCATCTTGGAGAAGTGCCCAAGGAAGCAAGAGATGAAGTAACTTGCCCAGGATCACGCAGCCAGTGCCAGAGGTGGTCTTTCTGACTGGAAGGTTGACCCTCTAACCATTAGGCAACTCTGCCACTGTGTTGTTTTCTGTTTGTTTTTTTTTTTTAATTTTGCCTTTGTATATCTAGGACCTAGCACCTTATAAGTGCTTAAGAAACGATCGTCAAGGGGCGGCCGGGTGGCGCAGTGAGTAATAGCGCTGGCCCAGAGTCGGGATGACCCGGGATCGGTCCCAGACTCAGAAAATGAGCACCCACACATAAACAATGACTGGCTGTGTAAACTTGAGCAAGTTACTTAACCCCAATTGCTTTTTTAAAAAAGAAAGAAATGATCATCAAATTAGATTAGATCACCTTGCCTAAAGTCATACAGCAAGTTAGGGATATGGCTAGAATTGGAACCTGAGTCTTCCCCCTGCCAGTCCAGTGCTTTCTGCATTACAGGTGATGAGACAAAATACCATCTATGCCTAAGACTGATGATGGATCAATCAATGAGCATTTATTAAGTTCCTACCATGTGTCAGACCCTGTGCATTATCCCTCTAAGTCTGAAATAAATGAGTAAGACACATAGATGCCACTCACACAGACACATACATTTACATTGATTGAAGACTTTCTATTCACAATATGCTTTTCAATCCCTTTTTACCACTTATTCCTCACAATGGCTCTGAGGGGGGGTGGGGTCAGTAATATCATTTCTACTTCACAGATAATATACTACACAGAGCCATTGTTACCAGGCATTGAAATTACTGGCATTATTCTACTCTGCATGAGGAAGGGAAGGGGGGCATGACAAATATATTCCAAGAGAAAAATAAATCATGTCTGACCAGAAGCTTTTAGCATTTGCATATGGTAAGATATTCTGTATATAAGCTATATTATCTAAACTCTGTGCCTGGAGTCAGCATTTGATGCATATAATATATTAATTCACTGACCTCTTCTAGGGTTATAGAAAAAATGCCTTCCTGACTTCCTCCCCACAATTCCATCCAACTCCTCTTATTACAGCTCAAAGATTCATCTTTGACCCATTATTTCTGAATAAGATTTCTAATGCAAACTACAGTGGAGAATATTATGATTTCTGCTGGGGTTCATTAAATGATGCTCACAGTGGCTGATGGAGAAGTCTGTATCCAAGGCTTGGGGTCCAGTCCTCCCTCTTCTGAGAAGGCAACGTGAAGCAGCTAACCAAAAACAAAGACCAAACAAACCAAACTGGGCTGGGATTCAGGGGATTTGGGTGTGTCCCATTTCAAGGCCTGGTCCTCCAACTCTTACTCTGTGTGGCCTTGAACAAATCACAAGATCCCAGTGTCCCTCAGTTCCTACCCTGTAAAATGGAATTCACTATATTTATAAAATGTGTCTGTGCCAAAGACTGTGCTAAGAAGTAGAGGGACAAAGATAAAAACAAAGCAATTGCTGCCTTTCAGAAGAGGCAGGGGGCAGGAAGACAAAAAGTGAGCAAGAAAACTGTGTCCATGAATTACTGTATGCTGCTTTCAAGAGGTAGAGAAGCCTAACAGCTGCTGAGGGGATCAGGAGAGGATTCGCATTTTTGAAGGAAATCTAAAGATTCTATGAAATTTCAAGGAAGGAATGCATTCCATACATGGGGGACCACTCATACAAGGTTGGTTATGTCTGTTACAGAGAACAGAGAACAGGGAAGTTGGACTAGAGAACTGGAAAAGGGTGGGGGAAGCTAGACTATTACTGTTTAATCATTTCAGTCCTGTCCAAATCTTCCTGACCCCATTTGGGGTTTTCTGGGCAGAGATACTGGAGCACTTTGCCATTTCCTTCTCTGCTCATTTTACAGATGAGGAAACTGAGGCAAACAGGGTAAAGTGACTTGCCCAGGGTCACACAGGTAGTAAATGTCTGAAATCAGATTTGAACTTCAGAAGATTCCAAGCCCAGGGCTCTATGCACGGTACCACTTAGCTGCCCCATTCCTAGTTATCAATCTAAAATATTTTAACTATTTCAGTTTTAGGACAGTTAAGACTACTAGAGAATTTTTACACAGGTTTTCACAGAAAAAACAGTTCTCCTGATATTCCCACCATAAACTTTTCAATACATTGACTCCAGATGGTGGCCTAAGAGAAATAATTAAGAAAATATCAGTATATCCCAAACTGTGTCCCCCCCCCAAAAAAAAACCCTTATCCCCATGCAGTTAGGAATCTCCATGCAGGCAAAGTGAAACAGATTTTTGGAGAGAAATGCTATTCTGGCATTGCCAAGGACTTTAGGAGGCTGGAGATGAATTCCTGTTGGAGGGGCAGGAATCCCCACAGCAGCTCTCTGCTTAAACCCTTGCAGGGTTTGCTCTGAAGCTCTGACTTTGGCTACAAAGGGAGGCTGTACCATGAGCTCTCTTCCATAGGAGCGGGGTGGCGGGACAGGGCAGTTCCTTATATTTATCTTTCTTTGTTCAAACCAAGGGTTCTTCACCTTTTTGGTGTCATATAACCCTCTGGCCTATGGGCCCTCCTCAAAATAAATGTTTTTTAATGCATATAATAAAATACATAGGATTAAAATTATATTGAAATACAGTTAACAAAATATTAAAAAAAACTATTTTATGGACCTGACATTAGAAGTTCCCATTTTAAATATTTACTTTATCTCAAACTGGTGATTGTGAAAAACTCTTAACTAGAGGCGATATTAATCTGGGCATATTTATTGGGAGATGTTGAAAGGAGGTGAGTGGGGATTGCCCCGTGGAAAAAGAAAATCATTCTGAACCTTTGGCCACTGAAGTGCTGGTCCAGGGCACAGAGATGCAAAAAGGTTTGGTTAATTCAATTTTCCAACTTCCCAAGGCAGAGAAATAGAGAGAATGAGAGAGAGAAAGAGAGAGACAGAGAGAGAGACAGACAGACAGACAGACAGAGAGACAGAGAGAGAGACCCTGAGCCAGTGGCTGCCTAAGCAGTACCTGGAGAACCTCTACCTAGCTGGGCCACCACTGAGACAGGGCCTTCCCTAGGCCTTCCTAAGCTTGCTTTGTCCCTTCCAGAGGGGAGGAGCAGAGGGAGAGAAACAGCCACCCTCAAAGAGCCTAGACTACAAAAAAGTGGGCTTTTGGTTGGGGGTAGGGGAGAGTAAGGGCACTGATAGCCCTGCTCTCGAGTTCCCCGACACCTCAGGATGGGATGAGGGAGACCTCCACTGTCAAGGCCAGAAGTGTCAACGTGGCCTGGGAGGGCCTCAAGCACCCTTCAGAGCTCCCGAGAGCTAACGAGATTAAAATGCCAGTGAGAGATGTTCATCAAAATAAATCAAAATGCAATAAAATCACAAATAATGTTAATTTGTGGTTTTCTAAGTCAATATAGAACCAGCAGAGATCTATTTCTATTTGCATTTGACCCTACTGGAAAGGCCTTAGATTGCATCCAAAGGGATAACACTCCATTTATGCCCCTCCTACATACTTGGTCTCATCTATATTACTTTCATCTACACATGGATTATTACTCCTCTGACTTATTGATTTTCTCTGAGACTCAATTTTCTCCTCTGCAAAATGGAGACTAAAGGAGGCTACAGAAGATTAGTAATTAGCTCCAAAGGCTTCATTCATTCATTCCCGCATGCATGCATATGTTCAACATGCTTTTATTCAGTATTTATGCTCTGCTAGGCTCTAGGGATACGAAGACAGAAACAAAACCACACCCAATCTCAGGGACCTTACATTTTACTCTGGGAAGCAAGAGATATGCAGAAAATAAAATAGAAAATATCAAAAAAGTAAATAGGAAGTGAATTCTGGGGGTGGCTGAAGGGTCTGAGCAGCTCAGGTAGGACGAAGTTAGGGATCCTCCAGAGAAGAGGAGAGGAAGGAGAGCATGGCAGGCATGGATTACAGTCTGGGCTGGCAGAGAGGTAGAAGACGATCACTGCTTAGGGAAAACAGCTAGTGTATTGTCATTTGGTTGTTCAGCTGTGTCCAGCTCTTTGTGACCCCCCACACATAGCATGCCAATGCTATCTGTGGGGTGTTCTTGGCAAAGACCCCAGAGAGCTCTGTCGCTTCTTTTTCCAAAACAGCAAGCAGGCCAGTTTCTTTTCGAAGATGGAATGAAGTTAGTTGTGAAGATCTTTAAAAGCCAAACAGAGAGGCCATGGGGAGCAACGGGATGCCACATGCTAAAGCTTCTCAAAGGAGGGCATCATCCCCAAAGGAGACCAGGCTGCTGAGGGATTCGAGGTTCAGGGCGGGCTATTGAAGTCACAGTGAAGAGCAAGAAGATGGCCCAGGGGAGAAGAGGAGGGAGAACAGGCATTTCTGCTACTGAAGAAAAGAAACCAGGCTGCCCCAATTCCAAGAAGCCATAAGAAGCGTTAGAGGATGATGTGTAACATGAAGGACAAGTCATTAGCGATTCACAATGACGGCCATTCCATGAAGCATGCTCAGAGCTGCCCTTCCTAATTCTCTAGACCAAGTAGAAGCTTTGGGGCCTCCTTCCAGCAGTGTGTGACTTAGTGCCAAATAACTTGTGATTTCAGAAAACAAAGACTTCCCTTTATTGGTCATTGAGTAGGAAGAGCCGATGACTCAGTAGACATTAAAAAGGGACTGATTCTGCCACCAGGGTTCTTTTCAATTCCAGCCCCGAACTGTGGCAGGACTGTCTTTAGCAAGGGGGGAGGAGAAAGAAAGCTTGGCCTACCCTTCCCCAAACTGCCCCCCCTATTACTTTGAGCACATGGTATCTGAAGCATAACTTGCCTGGGAGAGTCTGAGCCTGTGTTTTGTTTTAGGCTGCTATCTATCTATCCACATCCACATATAAACACATACACACACGTGTGTGTGTGTGTGTGTGTGTGTGTGTGTGTGTGTGTGTGTGTATATATATATATATATATATATATATATATGCACATATATGTATGATTTTCCCCTGATCTTAGGTAAACAGACAAATCCAAAAACTGAGGTGACCTTGGCATTTTACAGATCTAGAGGTCCTGGGGCTATTTGATTGTAGCTGACTGGTGGCAAGGAGGGGAATCCCTGGCCACTATTCTTGGTGTTTTTAGAGAAGACAAGGATTGACCCAAACCCAGACCATTTTACCAAAAGACGTGGACTGAGAATTGTTTGGGTGGTGTAGAACCAAGATCAAATCTAAGCTGCCTTATCAGCCACCCTATAATACATAGCAGTAGTTGTAAGTTACAGATTCCTGCTTTAAGTGAGTCATTTATGTGCATTAACATGTCTTTCCTGCATATAGGAAATAAACACCTGTCCTATGCCTGATTCATATTGTACACCGAGTAGCTTTGTATTTCACTTTTTGAAGAGACCTAGACACGAGCCAAAACCCAAGTTTTAAATAGTTCATCTTTGGGGGATCGGGTTTGTGGTTCAGTGGGCTAAAGAGCATAAGGAAAGGATGGCTGTCATGAGAGGCCAGTTTTCTCAGTACTGAACTGCTTCTGGCTTTCATGCCCAGGTCCAGAGCTGAAAGGGGTTCTTTAGTGGGAAGGGACACAATGGCCCAGCCCCTTGGATCTTACAGTGATTCTCAATATTAGAAATAGAAGATAATTCCCTAGGGCACAACTGGAAAGAATGGGCAGGGATGGCATGTCTGGGTATGAAAGAGAATAATAGCAAGAGAGAGAAGCTTCAATCCTTGTCTAAAACTTTGGACAAGTCACCTCACCTTGCCTCACTTTCCTCAACTATAAAATGGGCATAATAATGGCACCCATCTCTCAGGGTTGCTGTGAATATCAAACGAGATCCCCGTAAAGCACTTAGCACAGTGCCCGAGAGGTCATAAGCGCTAGGTAATTGTTGCTGTTGTTGTGGTGGTTCTGTTCCCAAAGAGAAGTCACAAGTTTCTTTCAGGCTTCTACTTCCCAGAGGAACACTCACGGGGTACAATGATGGCTGGTGGGATTGCTGCTTTCCATGTAGTACTGTGTATCCTGAAATCTCTAGCCTTGGGAGTCTTTGATTTAAGGGCCTTCTGTCACCTTGTCATTTGACCCCAAGCACTAATGGGGTGCTCTAGCAGCTGATAAAGCATCAATGGGAGGCCCGGCTCTTGTGGGGGAGCCTTTGGGAGACTCTAACACTGTAGAAATGGGAGGTAGTGATACCAGCCATAGTGGCCCACACAGGATCTGCACGAGGTAAATGCCTAGTGAATGAATGAACTGAAATCTAACACAGCGTCCATCTTACCTACAAGGGGGCTGATAATAGAACCAAACATACTGAGGTGGGGGGGGGGTAACTTAGGTAGCCAGAGGATGGACATCAGTTAATTAAAAATACTCAATCTCTTTCTTATTCCCTTGGCTTAGAATTTTCCAGATGGTTACAAAGATAAGGAAAGTGAAATTAATATGAATAATAAGGCCTGAGTCCAGGGACAAGGGTATTGATGATGCCAGTGATAACCTTCAGGGCCCACAAATGGGCTGCCCTTTCTCTCCATGTGAAAGGTGGAAACCTTTGGAAAAATTCCAGAGTTGCAAATGAAAACAGTGGCCATTGATTTTGTCATTAAGCCTTGGTGTTTGGGGCAGGTCAGCTCCAAAGCACAGTACTTAATGATGGAACAGGTTGACCTTCTCTTGCTAAGACCCTGGGCTTCCCAGGCAAATTAACCTTTGTCTTGCCTCCAGGCAATGACAAAACAAAACCAACTGATAAAGTGCCCACTTCAGACAATCCAACTGAGTAATCAAATGGACCAGGGTAGCAAAGTGACTTAGGGAGGGCTGAGAGCTCAGCTAAGTGCTTACTGATAAGCCCTGGCATTTTAGAGCTATTTACACTTCTCAAAACATGAGAGGTCAGCACAGCAAGTATTACTATACCCATTTTCCAGCTGAAGAAAGTAAGGCCCATCACTCACATCCTCAAGTCAGGTGCTGTAGTGGATACAGACTTGGACCTGTAGTCTGGAAAATTTGAGTCTTAATCCTGCCTCAGAGACTTACTAGCTGTGCAGCCCTGGGGAAGTTACTTAACCTCTATTAGCATCACTTCTCTCATCTGGAAAATGGACATAATACCTGCTTCCCACAGTTATCTTGAGGATCAAATGAGGTAACCCATAAAAGGACTTTGAAAGCCTTAAGATGCTATTAAACCACTATTCCTAAAGCAGAGGACCAGCCTGTGCAGGAAGATCTAGGGGCTCTCAGCCTTTTAAAGCCCTTTCCAATCTGGCTCTGGGTTTATCACATATCAGTCTCTTTAGAGCAGCCGACTTTGGGAACAAATCAACCAACTCGCTGTTGTTCATCCAATATTCCATCTTCCAGCTCTGCCCATCTCTGAGTTTGTACTGCTTTCCCCTCATCCCTGCCTAGAAAGTTTTCCCCATAGAATCCCTAGGAGGCAACACAGAACCTAGAAAGAGCCAGAGGCCTTGGTTTCAAATCTCACCTCTGACTTTAATATGTGTGTGACATTGGGCAAGTTATTTAACCTGCTTGGGCCTCAGTTTCCTCAATTGTGAAGTGAGGGGGTCGGACTTGATGGTCTCTGAAGTTGTTGTTTGGTCCTTCATTTTCAAAAGGCATCATGATGTTGGGGAAAGACAGAGGATGATGGGCAATTTTTGACTTGCTCATGAACTGGATTTCAGTAAGGCAGAGTTGCACAGTCGCCAGCCTCACTCTCTCTTCCTGAATCATCAGTCTAGTGGCAGGACAAAAGTCAGGATGACTGGTGATGGCCCAGGACATAGTGGATGACCTTGGAGTCTTTGATTTCTGACCAAGTTCTAAGTGCTCCACAGTGCCTGCCATTGGAACAGTTCTCATCCTCTCATTCTACTGGCTAAAGTCTTCACCTGCATTGGGTAGATACCCCCCTAACTCACTGAGGGTCTGAGGCCTAGCAGTTCCCCTCACCCTGGTTTAGCCCATCTGCTGCCACACTTTTACTAAGGTGTGGCCACTGTGCATGCTACAGCTTCTTGGAGACACAGGTTGGGGCACAGATGGACACCAAAGGTGGAAGAGGAACCCTTAAAAGGGCTCAGCAAGCCCTCCCACCAGGGTGCTAGTCCTCCCAAACAGCCCATATACCCCACAGCAACTCCTAGTTAAGTCCTCTTCTGATACCCTTAATTTCTAAAGCTTTTCCTCCCCCTCTCAATTACCTTGTATTTACTTCCTAGGCATTTTGCATTTAATTATCTTTGTTCATGTCATTTCTACAAAGAAGAATGGAAACCCTTTAAGGGTAGAGACTGTTTGATTTTTGGCTTTGTATCTATAGTGCCCAGCACAGTATATGGTACATAGTTGGCACGTGAAATGACTTGCTTACTCTATGACTAATAAGAGGGGAATCCCCCCCAAAAAAAAGGGGAGACCTCCCAATACCAATGTTCCTCTTACACAGTTATTTACACATTCAAATATAATGTGGTTTTGGACAGACAACACTATCTGCTTCTTAGAAAACTCTAATCCTAATTGAAGGGGAGGACTGCTTCTAGTCATATGTAACTATCTCATGGGAGGGAGGGGTTGCAATATAGATGAAAAAGAGTCTTCTAAACTGGCTGATGACTCACTGGACCTTTTAAAAGAACTGGCAATTTCTGTTCTTTACAAGATCCATAGTATAAATTGAGTATCTTTTTTATTTCCCCTCCTTTTGGAGAATCCTTTGGACTTTTTGGACTAGGGCAGCTAGGTGGCACTGCAGTAGATAAAGTGCCAGGTCTGGAGTCAGGAAGACTCATCTTCCTAAGTTCAAACCTGACCTCAGGCCCTTACTAGTTGTGTGACCCTGGACAAGAAACTTCACCCTGTTTGCCTCAGTTTCCTCATTTGTAAAATGAGATGGAGAAGGAAATGGCAAACCACTCCAGTATCATTGCCAAAAAAGCTCAGGGTCACAAAGAGTCAGAAATGACTGAAAAAGAACTAAACAACAACAACTTGGACTTTCAAGCCATAACTATTATTATAATTAGCAACTTTCCAAGGGAGAGAGGGGTGGTTATTAGTGAACCAAGAAATATGAAAATAGAGAGCCAAATCCCCCTAATTAGAGAAAGGCTCTATATGTGTCAGTCAAGTAGTGTCTCAACGTTAGACAAATAACTATTATTATTATTATTATTATTAGTCCAATTGACATGGCACGATATTTGGTCATGCTATTAACAGGCCAGTATTTCAAAGATCTATGATTTTGCTGGTGTGGGCATGCCTACCACTGTCACAGTTCTACTATAGTTTAGTAGAAGATGGGCTTGAAAAGTTGCTAAGGATGAAAAAGTCGTCATTTGGCAACCAATGTAATGATGAGCACTCAGTCTGAGTAGCCTTTGACTGCACATTGCCCCATACTTGAAACCTTTCCAGTTTGGTAGAACTTGCCAGAGCCTGGACTCTGCTGGTATGGCCTGTGAGAGTCAGGGTGCCACACCAGAGTGAGCCATTGTGCACACTGTAGCGGGGACCCTAGTGGAAAGGCAACATGATATAGCAGAGAGGGCAGTGAACTTGGAATCAGAGAGATCTGGGTTCCAATTATGCCTCAGATGCTTAGTAACTATGTAAGTAAAAAGTCACTTCCCCCTCTAGGCCTCAGTTTTCTCATCTTTAAAGTGGGGGAGTGAAGCTCCCTTCAAATTCTTGATCTATGACGCTTTAACTCTATAATATTAATAGTGACTTTCCAACATTCTTAAAATGTCTTCCACCACCTCGCTAAACTTTGTGTGGCACAACAGAAGGAACACTGGATCGGGAGCCAAAATACCCAGCCTCTAACCCTAAAGCAGCCTAATCTTGGGCAGCCCTCTTCTGTTCTCATCCCCATCTGTAAAACAAGGGGGGCTAGACTTAGTAATCCCAAAGGCCTTTCAATCTCTCACCCACCCTCATTCTATTTTTAGGCCAGGAATTTCCCACCCCCTCCCACTCTACTTTCATGGTTCCAACTGTGGGAACTTTTAATAGTAATTTATCTATCCAGCTACTACCACAGAGTGAAGGGTGTGGGGAAAGACTATGTCTAAACAACTCACATCAATTCCCCACCTAGATGAAAACTGGGAACATCTAAAGTTAGGCCAGGTCTGTGTATTCAGTTCTTTACTACTGTGCTAATAGACCCAGGAAAGGAACAACATTTTACCAATAAGGCATTTAAGAGAGACAAAAAGGAATACTAAAGAAACCAAAGACAATACAGCAGGCTTTTAGAGATGGATTCCTCTGCAGGCAGAGAAAGGAAGCTTTCAGAACTAGACTGTATAAACTCCTGGGAAATGTAGTTTCAAAGAGATAGTATTGTGTTGTTTGGTTTTGTTGTTCTTTCCCCAGCCCTGGGAGAGACTCT
>WOXC01003070.1:0-73687 GCA_011680675.1 Gymnobelideus leadbeateri
CCACTTAATTACTTGACTTTTGGGCTTGTTGCCACACTGTGGCTCTGCTGACAGACTGGAATTATCATCCCGAATGTGTGGGGGACAACTTCCTTTTGTGGAAGCTGGAAATCCACCCATGACCTCCACCCCAGATCACAATCCAGATCCAGGGAGGTTAAAGCAAGAGCGATTACCCCCCCTCTAAGACTGATCGCTGGATCTCTCTGCAGTTCGCAGGACAGGAGCTGGAGCCGCCACTGAAAACTACAAAATGGTGTGTCTCCTCAGCGGCTTCTTGCCCCCAGGGGAGGAAGCCAACGCATTTCCCAAATACTGGTCCCAAATTCCATAGGACACTAACCTCTTACTTTGTCCTAGGCATGTCTATGTTGATAATTCTGGAATTGCCACAGCTGCTGGTGTTCTGGGGTCTCCCCAGCTGGCTGCTGGCCCTGCCGCCCTAGGGCTAAAACCACCACTCACGTGGACCTGGGCTTGGCTCGGCTCCCCATGCTCTGCGCGATGCTGACTCCCAGACCGCTACGCTGGTCCTTCCTGCAGGGCTGCTGGGCTGTCCTCAGCGGGAGGTTAGCTTCTCTGTGTCATTCTGTGGGTGCTGGGGCTCCAGAAGTTGTTCAGAGTCCTCTTTTACATAGTTTGGAGGGAATCTGGGGGCAGAATGGCTTGGATGAGCTGTTTCTACTCTACCGTCTTGGCTCTGACCCCCTCGACTCATTTTTAAAGGTATTTGGAAGGTTTAGGGGTAGAGCTCAGGTGATTCTCTGTCTTTACTCTGCCATCTTGGCTCTGCCTCTTGAATTAGAAGTTTTTAAGCCAACTTGAAATATTAATTCAATCATTTGCACTCGATGTGAAATATCTGTCCAAGCGTAGCTATGCTATCAGAATATTGAAATCATATCTATACATAAATATATACATACACATACATATGTGCATGTATATATGTAGATGTAAACTATATATGTATATATATATATACATGTACACATATATACATACATATGTGTATATGTGGACATAGAGGTACATATAATGTCCTTCATTATTTGCAGTACTCTCAGCTCTTCAGAGATCTCTACCATGCCTCAACAACCTTCTCACCATGGATGAGACATCCATCTGTTTGTCCTTCCTATCCTGAAAGTTTCCTCTGCCCCTGTGACTCTCTCCTCCCTAATGCTATATTTTGCAGAAGTACCCTAACCAGCCCCATACTTAGTACTTAACTCTTCTCCCAGCTACACTCTTGACCTATGGACTTCTCCACCATGCTCCATGGTACTCACCTTTTTCTTTTATGTATTGTTTTTTCAGTTCCTTTATATGCTGCCTTCACTTATTAGAATATAAACACTGTGAAGGCATGGATTGTCTACTTTTGCTTGTATTTGTATTCCCAGCACTATCAATGCTTTAATAAATGCTGAATGCTTTAATAATTAGGGTGAATCTGGGCGGAGCCAAGATGGCGGAGTAGAAACAGCATTTCCAATGTGCTCTGCCCCACACAAATTTCAAACAATGTGAAAGGGAGCTCCAAACAACTTCTGGAGCCACAGCACCCACAGAACGGCACAGAGAAGCTAACCTCCTGCCGAGGACAGCCCAGTAGCCCTGCACGGAGCGGCCAGCACAGCGCTCTGAGAGCAGGCAGCACAGTGCTCTGGGAACCAACAGTGCAGCTCGCAGAGCCGAGCCCAGGTCCTCAGTTTTAGCCCCAGGGATGCCGGGCCTTCAGCCCGGACCCCAGAACACCAGCAATTGTGGCGATTCCAGAATTATCAGCACAGATATGCCTAGGACAAAGTGAAAGGTTAGTGCCCTATGGACTTTGGGACCAGTATTTGGGGAACACGTGGCTTCCTCCCCTGGGGGCAAAAAGCTGCCGAAGAAACAGCTGCACAGAAGCCATTTTGCAGCGTCAGCAGTGGCTCTAGCTCCTGGTCTGCGAACTGTAGGAAGATCCAGCAATCAGTCTGGGGGTTAATTGCTTTTGCTTTAAACTGCCTGGATCTGGATTGTGGTCTGGGGGGGAAATTTGGGGTGGGTATCCAACTTGCCAGAGTGGGTGGAGGCTTTACAGAGGCCACCCAACTGGTGGAAGTTGTGAAGACCCCACGTTTGGGCGGAAGCTCCCCTGTCTGGTGGCAGAGTCCTACTGTGGCAACAAGCCCCAAAATCAAGTAATTAAGTGGCAATATGCCTAGGCAAACTAAACAAAATAAACAGAAAAGTTCAACATTGGACTCCTATTTTAGGGGCAAAGAGGCTCAAAGCATGGAGGAGGACTGTGAGGTCAGAACTCCTGCACCAAAAGCCCCAAATGAAAATACAAGCTGGCTACAGGCCATAGAGGACCTTAAGAAGCAGATAAGAGAAGTGGGGGAAAATTTGGGAAGAGAAATGAAAAAGATGCAAGAAAAGTATGAAATGACAGTCAACAGCCTGACTGAGGAAAATAACACCTTAAAAAATAGACTAACTCAAATGGCAAAAGAGGCTCAGAAAGGCAATGAGGAGAAGAATGCCTTAAAAAGTCGAATTTGCCAGATGGAAAAAGAATCTCAAAAGCTCACTGAGGAGATTCATTCCTTCAGAGTTAGACTGGAGCAAATGGAAGCTAGTGACTTTATGAGAAATCAAGATACTATTAAACAGATGCAAACAAATGAAAGAATAGAAGGCAATGTGAAATATCTCATGGGAAAAACCACTGACCTGGAAAATAGATCCAGGAGAGAGAATTAAAAAATTATTGGACTACCTGAAAGTCATGATCAAAGAAAGAACCTAGAAATCATCCTTCAAGAAATTCTCAAGGAAAATTGCCCTGATGTTTGAGAGCCAGAGGGCAAAATAGAGGTTGCAAGAATAATTAGGGTGAATCTAATAAGATCAGATTTAGTATTGATTAATGTAGACTTGTATTTGGCTTTAAGAATTCAATTTTCATAAGTACATGGTGAAAAGGAATGAAGAGATAGTTTGTCTAAAAGTGATCTGAGGATATTAGTTGACTGAAAGCTCAATATGTTAGTAACATAGTATGATAGCTAAAATGATAATGCAATTTTGGTTATTTTAAAAAATAAATGGCTTCCAAGAAAATGGAGGACATAGTCCCTTTGTATGCCTTGGTAAAATTGTATCTGAGAACTAGGTTCAGTTTTGGGAATAGTATTTAACACAGATATAGATAATCTGGAGAGTAGTCGGAGGAGAGCAGCTAAGATGATAAAGGTCCTTGAGTTCATGCCATAAGGAGATCAGTTGTAAAAAGAATAGAGTACTTAGGGGAGGAAATGATAGTTATATTCAGTACTTGAAGAGTTGTCCTGGAGAAGAGCTATTAACTTTATTCTATTTGCCCCTATAAGAAACCTAAACCAGAAACAACAATTATAAATTGAAAGGGGAAAGATTTAAGCTTGATGACTAATAGAAACTTCCTTTCATCTATAGTTATTCAAAAGTAGGACAGGATGGCTCAGAAATGAGGTGAATCCCCTTTATTGGAAGTCTTCAATCAGAGACTGAATGACCACTTGCTGTGTATAAGATAGATGAATTTATTTCTGTCATGGTTTGGACTAAATGTCTTCTGGTGCTTCCAGCTCTAAGAATCTGTTATATTCTTTGTATAAATGAAACCAGAAGACATACAGAAATTGTGATTACATGGAAAGAAAATCCACAGATTCTTTCTGGAAGGGCAGATAAAAGAATTGAAGGAGTTGTTTTTAACATGTGCTTACCTCCAACAAGAAACACTTCATTCAATACTTGATAATCTTGCTAACAGTTCTCAGGATGACTGTAAGTAAATAGGCTGCCATGAAGACAATTGTACCTCATGCACCAAAATCTGGCAGAGACAGGAATTCTATAAATAACTTGACAAGGTCCTCTAAATGAAATTAATATATAATTTGATACTTGGTGACTTTAATGCAAAGGGAAGACCTGGTAATTCAAGATAGACCTGGAAAATACATTGTTAAGTATGGTTTAAAATTCAGATGTAAAAGAATACAAAAACTTGGAAAGTTACTCAGAAACCTTATCTCTGTGTCTTATGACTATTGTCTTCATGAAATAATAAAGAGCAAAACAAACAGAACCAAGAAAACATTGTAAGCAGTAACAGTAATATTGTTTTAAGAAAATTTTTTTTTTTTTTTTGCTTTTTGGAGGGCACTTGGGGTTAAGTAACTTGCCCAGGGTCACACGGCTAGGTTTTTGTTTTGTGTGTGCGTTAAGTATCTGAGGCCGGATCCGAACTCAGGTCCTTCTGACTCCAGGGCTGACGCTCTACTAACTGCGCCACCTAGCCGCCCCAAGAACAATTTTTAATGAAAAATAATTTTTACTATTATAAATACCCAAATTAACTACAAAGGGCATATGAAGGAAGTCACTATCTGCATGCAGAGAAAGAACTGATAAACAGAAGTATTTATAGGATGATAATACATATATAAAAATATATGAATATGTGTGTATGTGTATGTAAGCAGTTTCACATACAATCTACTTTTTATTATAGTATATTATAAAAATGCTTGTTTTTTAACATAAATTAAAAACAGAATATATAAAAATGAAAAATAAGGGACTTAAAAAGTGGTAAACATGCTAAGTACTAAACAGTACCAAAAATGGAATTGATTGTATCTTGTTTTTTCTTTTTTTCTTTTTGGAGGGGGCAAGGTAGGGCAATTGGGATTAAGTGACTTGCCCAAGGTCACACATCTAGTAAGTGTTAAGTGTCTGAGGCTGGATTTGAAATCAGGTCCTCCTGACTCCAGGGCTGGTGCTCTACTTACTGCAGAATTGATTGTATCTTAACAGTTAGGAAATGACTGCTTATTGATGTGGGAATCGTTTCAAAATCAATTATCTATATTCAGTCAGATAATTTATTGTTTAGAACATAGATTACTTTCAGATTAATAGAAAGTATAAATATAAACCCAATGTGAATATAATAGCTCCAACCTAACCTATTTAAATAAACTCTTTACTCTGAAAAATGGGAGTGTATAAAAGTAAAGAGACTGATTATCAATTTTGATTATCAATATTTCTTAAATAGGTTGAATAGAAATAGTTACTTCAGGAACAAGTTGACTACAGGGCTGTGGAACTATTACAATGATAAAATACTTGACATACATTTTTGTTGTGTCCACTCCATGGTGTTTTTTCCTTGAATATGCCTATTTGTTACAGGGTTGGGTTCTCCTCCACCCCAGATCTGAATTTAAAAATAAAAATATACCAAAGGGAACATAAGGTAGTTAAAATTGAAGCATAGACAAGCGAGGAAGTTTTCAAAGTAACTTGTGGGATTTGTTACATACTTTAAAATCAATTTAAGTGATGTGAAATGGAGGTTCATAGTTCCATATACAATTTCTTTTGGTATTCTCCTGTGCGTGATAATGATCATTTTTGGTATTTAAGTTCATAATAAAAGAATGGTTTCTAAAGTATATGTTTAAAACTTTAAAATATTCGAAAAATGTCATTATTCATTTTCAGTATTTTGACTTCCCTCTCCAAAAAGCAAACTAACCTGTCTGGAGATAGGATCAGGGTCAAAATAGAGGAAAAGAAGGTTGGGGGGGGGGGGCAGGTAAAGAGAAAAAAAAGTAGAGCATCCTTTCCTCTTTCATCCCCTCCCCCTTGAAATTCCTTCTTTCTTCCACTTCCACCACTAGGTCTTAATATTTTGAACAATTTTCTAAAATATATTATCATCTTATTTTGCCAGCCAACCACATGAAGTGCTATCTTCCTCTACCTATTTCAGGAATGATTACTTTAGGCATACCAATGTTCTAGACATTTAATTAGATATTTACTATCAGCTCTTTAATTACAAGCTAAAAAATACTATACTGTTTATATTTCTATGGCAAATATAATATAGCTTCTATAGGAAAATAATTGACTCATTAATTTGGTTAGACATTTCAGGAAAGCTTTGCAGAGGACCACATAAGTGGTCAATAGTGCCTTCAATGTTGCCTCAGTGGCTTAAAAGAGTGACTGGTGGGACCTTTTGAAATAAGAAAGGTTCAATTTACCATTGTAATCTGTAATCTGGTATACTACTGAGTCACTATAGAGAATAGGCACTGCAATAAAAGATCTATTTGCTTTAAAAATTATCTAATTTTTCAAGGCAAACAAATCTATTTTATTCCTAGTAGAACCACCAGCCAGTCTACTTTTTTATCTTCTCATCTTTTCCTCTTGCCCTGATTTTTCAGAATGAAGTACAATGTTTGATTGAGGAAAGGTGGGGCACAAATCACTAGATATACATATAATATATCCATTGTAAACTTTGCTACCGAATAACTTTAGTACTCCAGTGACTCTCAGGGGCCCTTTGTTTTTGCTTGGTTGTCTGGTTGGTGTTTAATCTTCCTGTGCCTATTTTTTTGAAAAGTATAACTACCACTACCATTACCACTACTACTACTAGCTAGCTAGCTAGTTTTAAGGATTGCAAAGTACTTTACAAATATTATTCCATTTTATCTTCACAACATTCCTGGGAGGTAGATGCCAGTATTATGCCAATTTTGCAGATGGAAATAATCATAGAGAAGTGAAGTGACTTGCTCATGATCATATAGCTAGTTTGAGATGCCATTTTGTTAACTGAGAAACAAGCAGGAAGTTGTTTTCTCCTTATGAGGTCATACCTAGATGAGAAATATTTTTAGAATTCCTAACAGATAGCAGTCATTTTTAAAAAATGCTGTAATGATTTCGTCTAACATATTTTATGGTTAATTGTGAATAGCTTTCCAGAGAGAGCATTTCATAAGAAAAATACAGTGCTTAGGGAAAAAAGGTATTGGATGCACCAAAATCTCACTGCAGTTTTTAAATCAAGAGTAACTTTGTGGGAAAGGACATGTAGTAGGAACATTAAGATACCTCCTAAACAATAAGACAACTTGCTTGATGAACAGTCAGAACAGCGAAGCCAAGTGGACCAAAGGTTTGAGTTACAGTACTTTTTTATTGCCAAATATTGCATGACACTATAATGAATGAGGACTGAAAGGTGAACATCTAGGTGGTGAACGGTGAAAATATCTAAAAGCCATTTCAGTTACTTTAGCTGTAAAATGAGGGGCTTAGACTGCATAGTCTTTAGGGTCCTTTCTAGCTCTAAAGTTTTTACATCACTGAGAATGAAATTCAAATGAAAAAAATCACAGAACCTCAGAATTGTAAGAACTTAAAGATCAAATAGTTCAACCTATACCTGAGCAGAAATATCTTCTACACCAGCTCCAATAAATGGGGAATGGATATAGCACTTGATTTTGAGTTAGAGAGGTAGAGTTTGAGCATTAAAAAAACCAAAAACAAACAAAAACAAAAACAAAACAAACAAACAAACAAAAACCAAACATATTTAAAGGAAGGAATAGGACCTAAAATGAAAGAAAAAAAAAAGGGGATGGGCATGGGTCCAAATCAAAAATATACCCAAGGAGATAGAATCCAGTTGATGTCTTCTAGGGATGAAGTCAGAACATTAAGCAGGTTACTCTTCAGAAGACTATAGAAGAAGAAAGGACGCCAACAATGGATCTGTGAAAGGTCATCATTGAATTTATAACCTGGAGCTTTGCCAAATTTTTGTTACTCTTGTTCATGGATAGGGTCACCTGAGAAGTTTGCTACTTCTAACTAGGGTACCTCTACACTAGGACACCCCACAACCTAGGGAAGCCTTGGGTAGCCCAAGCATTGTGATAGCAAGGAAGTTGGTGAGTTTCATGAGCTATGGAACCATCTTCAAATCTTCACTCTCACTCAACCCCCATATCCAATCCAAGCTGCCAAGTCTTGTCAATTCTACCTCCACAGCATCTCCCACATCTGTTCCCATCTCTGTACTCACATGGCTACTCCACTAGTCCCACCCCCTCATCATCTCTTGCCTGGACTATTTCAACAGCTTCCAAAATAGTCTCACTGCCTCCAGTCTCTCTTCTCTCCAATTCATACTGGAAAAAGCTATAAAGGTCAGTTCCTAGAGCAAATGAATACCATATTGTCCTGCTCAAGACACTCTAGTAGTTCCCTGTTGCCTTTGGGACCAAAAACACACTTCTCTGTCTAGCATTCAAAGTCCTTTATGACCTGACTCCACCCAACTTTTCCAACCTTATTATTCATTCCTGCCTGGAACACTTTAAAAAGAGTCTCAGAATATGTTTCACTTCATTTGTGATTCAACTCTCTCAACTTTTCTTTGTTTCTCTGGCAAGTCTCTGTTTCTGTTACCTGTGTTTTTTTGCTTGCTTTATATGGTGTCTTTTTCCTGTAGAATATAATCTATTTTAAAGTAGGGATTCTTGTTTGCTCATGTTTGTATTATCAGTACTTACCACAGTGCCTGGCATATAGTAAGTACTTTATAAATACATTATTTAACCATCTAATTGTTCCATCTATCAATCTTATACTCTGTGATTCTTAGTGTTCCTCTCACATGTTATTCCATGTGTCATTTCTATGCTTTTGACCAGGCTATACCCTATGCCTGATACACTTTCTTCTTCCCTCCCCCCCCTTTAGAATCCCTAGCTTCCATCAAAGCTCAGTTTAAGTGTTGTGTCCTACAAGATACTTTTACTGATTACCCTTCCCCTTGCCGGCTACTAGAGCCCCCCTCCAATGTATATGTGTGTATGTGTATGTGTGTATTAATATCAACTTATATGTATACGTATTGTTTCTTTGATGGAAACTTTGACGGAAAGCTAGCTCCTTGCTAGCAGAGACTGTTTCAATTTTATTTTTTTATTTCCAGTACCTGGCCAGAAGGTGGTGTCTCATAAAGAAGATTCTGATTGGTCATCTCTCTCCGAAATAATAAATGGGAGATGCTAGGGGTAAACTAGCACATTCCCAACTCTATAGCACAGGGCAAAGAAGTTTCTGGAAATTAAGAATCTAAGATTGAAGAAAAGAAGCAAAGCAGTGTTTGTGAGCAGAGGAGTCTATTCTAATTGAACCTTACGGATTTCTGAAGTCAAAAAAAAAATGAAGAAATATTTTCAGACCACCAAACTTTCACCTATCTCTACCCCTAAATAATTTCTAAGACTATAGCAAATAATAATGATGAAAATGAATGTCCTTGCTTTAGATCTGAGCTTTTTGGAAAGGCCTCTAGAATTTACCATAAGTCCATTTATTCTTATGCCTTTTAATGTTTCTAACTTAAAGGAGTTTTATTTTGTTAAAAGCTTTTTTTTCACATCTATGAATATAATCATACAATTTTGCTGTTTTTGCTATTAATGTGGTCTATTATGTTTTTCGCTTATCTAATATTCAACCTGGTCATAGTGTACAATCTTTTAAAACATAGTTCTAGCCTTGTTGCTGATATTTTATCCAATATTTTTGCATCAGTATTCATACAGTATTTACAGATGGGTTGGTCTTGGCAATGAGAAGGGTCACTTCTAGAACTGAGACTGGAGCAGTCAGGGAATACATCTGAGTGCCATGAGATGAAGGGGCAAAGGGGAACAACTCACAGTGAATAGCTTTACTTATTTATTTTTGGAGAAGTATGAGCTAAGGTCAAGTGTGAGGATGAGGTGAGGGAATGTAATGTTAATGGAATTTAAGATCTTCCCTGCCCATTAATCAGCCTCACATGGAAGCCATTAAGGGAAGCTTGCTTAGGGGAGGCTTCCTTGTAGGAAGGCTTTCACAGACTGGAAGGGGAAGACCCTCAGGGTTTAGGAGAATCTTCCCTCCTAAATTAGGAAGGCTAATTTCTAATTAGGCATTGAATCCTGAGGGTTGTGATGCCTTCTGGCTCTGAGAACTGTATATATACTCTGAGTTGTATTTTGCTTTGGGGGCTCGCTTATGAGAAAGATCTTGTGATTCTCTGGTCGAGATTCTGAGTGGCTTTATGTTCAGAGGTCTCTGCTCAGATGTAAAGGCTCTCTTGATCTAAGGATGAAATGTAAAGTCCATAGCTTATTCAAACAGTCAGAGCCCTGTCTATTGGTCTTTATTTCCCTGCTTGTGTTTTCTTGGTTTGGATTTTCTCTGAAGTTCAGGGTACTGACTTTTTCCCCCGAACTAATGAATGTAATTTTAAAAAGATTGTTAATCCCTTCAACAACTATCTTCCCTAGAAAAGCAGATCTAAGAACCTGTGCTAATAGCCATCCTGGGTATGACAGTGTGGTTTCTGATACAGGGAAGTACCATGAAAGACTTGAGGAAAGAACATTAGTTTAAAACAGATGGTAGGACAAGAATGATTACCAATGCTGCAGTGAGGTCAAATTGAGGTTCGATAACATAAATGTGTAGGGTACCCAACTAGTGGTATTTTATGATTTTCTCCAGCTCATTCAGCAGCATGTGAATGGAAGCAAAAGAAGCATCTATAGTTGTAATCTAAGGTTGGGACTTCAAAAGGCGTGACTGAAGGGTAAAGGAGGAAGAGAAGTGAGAGGGAGAGACAGAGACAGAGGTAGTAAGACAGAGTAAGAGAGAACTAGAAAAACACACAAACAAAAAATTCAACTGAGTACCAGTTCCAACTCAGATTCAATCATGTCAAGTCCTACAAAAATTTGCCAAGCATCAGTAAAGGAGCAAAACACTGCACTAGGCACTGGAAGAAATACAAAGATAAAATAATAATATTGATAGTTTTATAACATTTCCAAGTTTGTGGAGGAATTTACCTATATTATCTAAATTAAACTTCACAACAATCCTTTGAGGTTGATACTACAGACATCATCATCCCCTTTTTATAGATGAGGAAACTGAGGTACACAGGGGTTCAAAGGCTTACCAATGGTCATATGGTTATTGTCAGAGACAGAATTTGAGCCCAGGTCTCCACTACCCTGGCTCAAACTCACTAGTCACTATCCTACCATATTTAAGAAATGATCCCTTTCCTTAAAACTTTCTTTCTTGCATTACCTTAGAAAAGTGTTTGAACTTTAGTATACTCATCTGTAAAATTAGAGGGTTGGTATCAAAAGGGTAACAATAATTAAAAGTGAAAAAACTCCACCTTTGCTGGCAAGGTTATGGGGGTATTGTATACATATCTATTGATGGTGGAATTCTAAACTTGTAGAATATTTTCAGAGAATAAGGTGGCAATGTATAGTAAACTTTAAAAAAATCATATCCTTTGACCCATTAATACCATAGCTTTGATAGCATAATTAAAAATAAAACAAAAGGAAGCTATTTGTTCAAAGATGTTAATTGAATCATTATATTAAATTAACCTAAACTGTAAACAATTTAAATATCCAACAACAGGGAAAAAGTCAAATTACTTGTGTTAATGAAATATTATAATGCAATTAATGCCAACAGGTATAAGATATACAAATAAATCTTGAAAGATCTATATGACATAATGCAAGGCAAAAATAAAAGCATAACCAGGAGGATGGAGTATAACCACAGGAAAGAAAAAGAGAATGAAATTGAATGGAAAAATAAAGAACTCTGATGAGACCTTAAAGAGAGTGAATATCTAAAAATTCCATAATATTTTATGCATTTCAACTAAATGGTATAAATGTAAGCAGTTTCTAAACAAGTTTAACTGGTTATATTGGCATTCGCTATAAATCTTAAAAAGAAAACATTGAAAATTAAAAAAATAAAACCAATAGAAAAAAAAGCAAGACTGACAGTCCTTGCCAACTTCTAAACATCAAGAAATATTGCATATATACCCTCTACCCTACATACGCACCATAAACTTGAAGGCAGAAGGTTCTTTCAAAACTATCTGGTCCAGAGCCTTCCTTTTTATATATGAAGAAATGTAAGCACAAGTAGGCACATTTTTTCCCAAGGTCACACAGGTAGGAAGCAGGAGAGCCAGGATTCAAATCCAGGTCTCCTAACTTGAAACCTAATGTTTTCCCCACTATTCCACACTGCTTTTATTCACGTCTATATTAAAAAAAATGAGTTATACTGGATTTTGGAACTCAATTGTTATTTCTTCCTTACATCAAATCACATATTTGACTATGTTTTCCTTAGTCAATGAAAAAATTATTCCATCCAGCTTCCATTTAGAAGGCTTGGTTATGAGATTATTATAGGTTTTACTTGTAGTTTTTAAGAAAACACGCTTGAGCCATTTCACACATATTTCCCGTTTCCTATAAAGAAATAAAGAATCCAGCAGTTAATGTGTTTGTCCTTCGTTCTCGAAGAGGACCATGACATCAGGGAGATAATGACATAACTTACAATTGACTTTTATTTGAGTGAGGGAGGACTGTGCAAGGTCGTCAGCCTCACTTTATTCTCCATAACCATCAGGGTCCATTGGCCTAGTATTCATCAGGATAACTGGGGATGGCCCAGGATGCAACAGAAGATCCTGGTCCTTTTAAGCTAAGTTCTTTTCAGGTTCTCACTTTGCTTCTCTTTTGGCCAGCAACCCTGAGGGTGTTCCCCTTCCGCTCTGTTTTTTTGTTTTGTTTTTTTTTTCATTAAAGGGGCCACCTCTTGACTCATAGCACTTGATAAGGTGTAAGGAATATGATTGTGACCAGGGATAAAACTGGGATATAGATAGGAGGGGAAAATCATCAGGTTTTTTCAATATTTCAAGATTGGAGAGATAGGCATTTTTGAAGGGAGAAGGGAACTAATTGAATGTGCTATATTGGGAAGGAGGGAATAAGTGCATGTTCTATTCTATAGCAGCTACTTTTGGGGGAGTTGGAATTTTCCACAGAAGAGACAAACCAATCAGTAGTGATTCAAAAAGCAATCTATTTTTACTACAATGGATACATTTTAAGTCACACAAAGGAAGACTTGTGGCTTAACTGGAAATACCTAGGGAGAGTTAATAGTCAGTGAAAATCTACTCAGCATTTACTTTGCACCAAGCACTCTGCTAAGCTCTGGGGATATAATAAAAGGTAAAAGACCATCCCTGCTCTAAGAGAGCAAGAGCAGGTAAAACAATCTTTTGGGGGAGACAACATGTAAATAACTATGTACAAACAAGATATATACAGGATAAATAGGAAATAGTTGATTAAAAGAAGGCACTAGAATTAAGTTGAATTGGGAAAGGCTTCTTGTAGTAGGTGGGATTTTAGCTGGAAATTGAAAGAAGTCAGTAAATGGAGATGAGGAGGAAGAACATTCTTGTTATGTCAGAAAGCCAGTGGGAAAAACCCAGAATCTGGAGTGTTTTATGGAAGCAATAGCAAAGCAGCCGCCAGTATCACTAGATCAAAGAGCATGTGGGGAGGGGCAACTAAGATGCAAAGAGGCCAGAAAGTTAGGAGGGGCCCAGGCTGTGAAAGACTTTGAGCACCAAATAAAGGATTTTATATTTTTCCTAGAGGTGATAGGGAGCCACTGGGGTTTATTAAATAGAGGAGAGACATGACCAGACTTGCACTCTAGGAAAATCACTTTAGGAAAATGCACTTTAGGAATATTTGACAGCTGAATGGAAGATGGACTGGAGTGGATAGCTGAGCCAGCAAGGCCAACCAACTGGAGGTGATGAGGGATTTGTACCAATCTGGTGGGAGTATCAGAGGAGAGAAGGGGGCACAGGGAAGAGATTTTATGAAAGGGAAATCAACAGGCTTTGGCAATGGATTGGATGAGGTGTGGAGAGAAAGTGAGGAAGTGTGAGGAAGACAGGGCAAAGGATGTATGGTAATCACTTTTTGGGACAAGGAAAAAACTACATTTCAGAATATATCTGCAACCTTACCGGGGGAAAGTTGTATTGTTGCCAGATGCAATGATCTTTAGAATATAGTAGGCAGAGGAAGAGAATCAACAGTTCTGCAGGAGGTGCTATAGGTCTGGAATCCAGGATATGCCCTGCTCTTGTTACCCATCATAATTTGGTGTAGCTGTGTCTGAATTCTGTCTTACACAACAGGAAAGCTAGGGAATATGAAAGGAAGGCCAGGGTTATCATAAGGAGGAGCACAGCACTCTCCCTGATAACATTTGTATATCCTTCACAAACACCCAAACATTTCAACTCCTTTCCCTGTGACTGTACAGGCTATGCCTAATTCCTGGAATGACTCCCTCTGTGCCTCTGCCTCTTGAAATCATTAGCTCTACTCAGCTCAAGTGCCAGCTCCTGCAAGATGCCTTTCTTGATCTCCTCATCATTAGCATTCTCCACTTCAAAAAAACCAAACAAAAAACCATCTTTGTATTTATTAACTTGTGGGCAAATATGCCCACAAAGACTCTCAATATGTCTTTCACACTCCACTCCAGCACCCACACCAATGTGCAAGTTAGGATAGAGTAAAGGAAAGGGGATGAGCATTTATATGGTATCTATTATGTGCCAGGCACTGTGATAAGTGCTTTTCACAAATATTATCTCATTTAATAGAGTACTGTCCTGGAGTCAGGCAGACTCAAGTTCAAATCTGACTTCAGAAGCTTCCCAGTTCTGTGACCCTTGCCTGCCTCACTTTCCTCATCTGTAAAATGGATAATATAAAGGAACCCAGAATGACTGCTGGAGGGACTGTATCCAGGACCAATACAGAAGAAGAGCTGTCATTTCCCCTCCCCATGGACACTAGGCTCACTCCTACTGCCACTGTGATGGATGGCATCACCAGGCAAAAGGGAGAATATGATCCTCCTTATACAAACCTTTTCCAAATCCTTACCCATTTTACACAGAATCTTTTACTGCCTTAATGACATTCCCCTACTACCAATGCCCTTTGTGAGGCATTTCCCTGTCCCACATTAACTCCCTAGATTTTGGTGGGGAAGGGGATTTATACAGGAAAAAAACCCCACAAAGCTGGTCTGGGTTTTTAAAATAAATGGATAATAATAACACCTACCTTTTTAGGGCTGTGATAAGGATTAAAAAAATGTTTGTAAAGTACTTTGTAAACTTTAAAGTGCTATAGAAATGCTAGTTGTTATTCATCATCATCATCATCATCATCATCATCATGTCACAAGAAGATAAGTGCCAATTACTGAGATTGCATGGAATACAGAAGTTTTCAAAGCAAGGAACTTTTCAGCTCTGGAGAGTTCCAAAGTAGAGAGGTGGTATTGGGATCTCCTGGAGCGGAGGCAGTCTGCAGTAAAAGAGGATCAAGATAGATTTGGAGCTGGAAATGGCCTTGGAGGGCACCTAGTCCTCTGCTTCTCATTTCAGATGGCTGGGAGGGATGCAGTGATTTGCTCATGGTCATATAGGTAATTAGTGGCAGTACTGGATTTGGACCCAGTTTGTCTCAATTCAAATACTTCTTTCAACTTGGCCTCAGGCTAAGAGGGAGAGGTGTGTACTTTGGAGGAGGGAATAAACATTTAGATAGTATCTACTATAATAGTATCTACATACCAGGCACTATGCTAAGCACTTTTAACATGCATTATATTTCATTTAATCTTCACAAAATCCCTGCAAAGTAGGTATTGTTATCATCCCCATTATACACTTGAGGAAACTTGGGCAGATATAGGTTAAGTGACTAGTTCTCAGGGTTCCACAGCTAGTAAGTGTTTAGGGTTGAATTTGAACCCAGGTATTCCAGACTCCAGGCACAGAGTTCTATTCACTGTGCCACCAAGTGCTTCTAGGGAGACTGAGAAGAAAAGAAAGAAAACAGGTGTATGGTGGATCATGTAGTTTTAGAGAGGAGAAGAAACATTTCTTTTTCTTGACTTATTAGGCAGTGAGGATATGTGAGGACACAGACTACATTGAGGTGAAGATGGATTAGGTGTGAGCACTTGTAGCAGGTAAGCTTTGAACCACTTAGAAGCACATGGAGTTTGCTGCTGTGAGGATGAAAAGTATACATGGCCAAAAATGTGGGAGGAAAAAAGGGAGATTTTGTACTTAAACAGAAAGTTTGGAAATTGTTGGACACAGCATAGACCTATGGGCTTAATTATATGACCTTCCTTAGCATCATGATGCATGACTAAAAATGGAAACAATTGAGGACATAGAGGAAGGAAGACAATAGCAGAATTAATAATTGACAAATTTAGGAGGCTGTTAATCATGGGTGAATATTTGTTATCTCACTATGTTATAATCTCCTTAAGGAGAGAAAATTTTAATTTATTTGTGTAATGCCCACCATTCCTTGCACAAATTAAGATTTAATCATTTGAGAAGTGAAAGATGGAGAGTGAAAAAAATATTTGAGTTCAGGTTTGCAAAGAAGGCCAAATGATTTTAATGAATCATGTTGTTATGAGATTGAAAGTCTCAGTATAAGTTGAAAAAAGGTTTTATCTGAGTGGGAGGAGTGATGGGCAAGGAGATTCTGACTAGAAAAGGGGAATGTTGATTTAGAGATGTTAGGAGGTATGGAAAATGCTTCATGAGGACAATAAAAGGTCTGACCTTTTTGGCGTGAATGGGTGTGCCAAAGCTCCTCTAAACTTGGTGATGATTTTATCTGCATATGAAAACATTAGGAATGTAGTTAGCAGGTAGAAAAGTCAGTGAGTTGTGTCTTAGGCTTAGCTCTCTCACATGGGAGAACAGAAGAGACAGAATGAGCAAATTAGGGAACCTTGAAGTCAACAGTGTTTTGGTAGGTGGGGCAAATTACCGTTATGTGGTTTATAGTCTAACCTTCAAAGATTGAAAAGTGGGGAGTATATAGCATGGCAAATAGAGAGATGATCTCAGAGTCAGGAAGACCTAGATTCAAGTACTACCACTGATACATATTATTTGTCTGACTCTGGGCAAGTCACTCTATCTCTCAATGTTCAATGCAGCTCTGAGCTGAGCTTGTAAGTCACAATAAAAGTGCTGAATTGCATTGGTAGAGAGAGTTTACAATGAAATCAGCGGTTCAGTGTTTAGTTCTATGTAAAATAATTACCATAAACTTGGGTAACAGAGAAACTCAAGGCTAAGAATAGGATCAAGTGGAAAGGGTATTGGTTACAGCTGGCAAGAACATGTTAGTTTTGGTTTGGTTTTTCTAAAAAGAATTTGTACCCAGGGATGTGACTATCCCATTAGCATCTGTAGCAAGATTATTAGGAAATAAAAGAGATATGAAAGGAGAAGCTTTATGCTAGTTCTCAGGAAAGGCTGTATGATTTTTATCTGAAAGATCTAGAACCAGCCCATAGACTTTATACTTACAGAGCAGGATTACACCCACTCTTTCTACAGGAAGAAAAAGCCAAGGATTTCAATGGAAACAGAAGCAGCTACAAACAGCATAGTATCCAGTAAGTCAGTGTCTGAAAGAGACTACATGCCCAGTGGGGCCAAATAGCATCCAGCAGAAGAGATGAAGCATCTGGCTAAGCGAGGCCCAGCAGAGATTTAGAGACCAGAGTGAAACATCCAGATGACATCATGAGAAAATACCAATAGTCTTTTTGCTATTGGGATATGACTTTCCCCTTCACAATGTGCCCTGTCCATGTGTTCCCTATACAGGAGCCACTTTCACTTCTGTACTTTATTCTCATAAGTTCTTTATATATGTACCTATTCATGCACATACCCTGGCTACACACATTCCATACACACATATACACACATGCATGAGTAATATTAGCACACATATGTACACATAATATAAAAATACATATATGCACACACATATATATGATTTTCCACACACATTCCTGACATGCATTCATTCTTCCCACTTACACACTTTCTATTTGTGGGAGACATTGATCTAAATATATAAGGAAAACTTTCGTTATTATCTTTCTTACTATGTCACTCCATTAAAAACATTTGCTTTAAACTATGTCCTTTTGAATGACTATTAAAGGCAAACACATTGATAGGATCTCAGGAGAGACCTAACAGGATTATTCCCAACAGGATTATAATGAAGCTTTTGTTCAGGTGGTGTAGTGGATATAGCATCAGTTCTAGAGTCAGAAACACTCATCTTCCTGAGTTTGAATCAGTCTCAGACACTAGTTCTGTGTGACTCTGGGCAAATTACTTAACCTTATTTGCCTCAGTTTCTTCATCTGTAACATGTGATGGAGAAGGAAATGTCAAACCACTCCAATATCTTTGCCAAGAAAACCCCAAATGGAATAAGAAAGAATCAGAGATGACTGAAAAATGAATAAGCATTTAAACTTTCATGAGATATAGTTTTAAGGGATGTGCACTGACAGATCAGCTTGACAATGAAGTAGTTATCTGCTATAAGACCAACTCCTCGAGTTGGGAGGGGTTGTTTCCAAAAACTACACTAATGACTGACTGATGTGGAGAGAGAAGAAAGGAAAGATGAGGAATCATTAGGACAAGATGTCTGAATAGGTACCAGTACAGACCTTGAAGTCAAGGAGCTTGCTGACTGGAGACAGGGTAGAGTATGAAACCATGACACAGATGCTGAAGACATAGTACTTTCTTTGTACCTCTCTTATGCACTTCCATTTCCTATATAAACAAGTAGACTGTAGTCTCCAGTAAGATTGGTATATTGATCTTTGTACATTTCATAGTGACTCAGGCAGTACTTTGAATATAGTTAGTGGTTAATATGTTTTTGTTGAACTTGAATGTTATTGACTCTGTAAAGGCTGAAATGTATCCTGGAGTTAGATGGATGTTGATTTATAGAAGGTTGAAAAGGTGAATGGGTGAATTTCAATATGCTCAGAACCTGAAGGGTGGAGCCAAGATGGTAGAGAGAAGCCAGGAAGTTGTCTGAGCTTGCCCAATTTCCCTCAGGAGCAATGAATGGTGAACAAAACAGAGGCAGGGATTCTAAGCAAGGATTTATTGTGACCTTCTGGGGGAGAGAGGTTTGAGGGGAGGGGAGGGGAAAAGAATAACAAAGAACAAAGAAAAAGAAAAAGCACACAGCATAGAACAAAAGAAAACTCACAAGTAAGCGAAGATGCACAATTCTCAGCACAATGAGCATTATTTATGATATAGGCTTCCTTGAAATGAACATTTATTGTTACATAATTTAAATCCTCTCATGTTCTGCTATGAATATGACATACTTTTATTTCTTTCTAACTTTGTATTTAAGTTCCAGTATTCAAATTTATGATATGTTTTTGTTTCTTTTCTCTATTTTCTATTTGTGTTCTGGCATTTCAGTCTAAAATAAAATTTTCGAGAAAAAAACACAATTGGTCAAATGGAAGAAAAATCAACTGAAGAAAACTTCTTAAAAAGTAGAATTGACCTTGAAGTTTCACGAGGTTTGAGTGAGTGTTAGCTCTATAAGCTTGTGAGAAGCACCCTGGAAAACCCTCTCCCCCAAGATTGTGATGAAGGCAAAGAAGGAAGCCATTGTTCCCCCCAAGACAGAAGCCAAGCGCAAGGCTTTGAAGGCCAAGAAGGTGGTGCTGAAGGGTGTCCATAGCCACAAAAAGAAGAAAATCCGAACATCCCCCACCTTCTTGTAATCCAAGACACTAAGACTTTGAAGGCAGCCCAAATACCCTTGGAAAAGTGCCCCTCAAAGAAACAAGCTTGATCACTATGCCATCATTAAGTTTCCTTTGACCACTGAGTCTGTTATGAAGAAGATTGAGGACAACAACACCCTAGTCTTCATTGTGGATGTCAAGGCCAACAAATATCATATCAAGCAGGCTGTAAAGAGACTGTATGGCATCGACGTGGCCAAGATCAACACACTGATCTGGCCTGATGGAGAGAAGAAGGCCTATGTCTGACTTGCTGGAGACTAGATGTTGCCGACAAAATTGTAATCATCTAACTTCCTGTGTCGAGCTGTGTCCCATTCCACCTATGATAAAAAGTTTTCCAGAAAAAAAGTAGAATTGACCAAACAGAAAAGGAGATACAAAGCTAACTGAAGAAAATGTTTGTTAAAAATTAGAATTGGGCAAGTGGAAGCTACTGACTCTGTGAGACATCAAGAATCAGTCAAATAAAATCAAAAGAATGCATAAATAGAAGGAAATGTAAAATGCCTCGTTGGAAAAAATAACTGACCTCGAAAATAGAACAAGGAGAGACAATTTAATCACTATTGGACTACCTGAAAGCCATGGTCAAAAAAGAGCCTGGACAGCATCTTTCAAGAAATTATCAAGGAAACTTCCCTGATATCCTAGAACCAGAGAGTAAAATAGTCATTGAAAAAATCCACCAATCACCTCTTGAAAGAGATCCTAAAATGAAAACTCCAAGGAATATTGCAGGTGAATTCCAGAAATATAAAGTCAAGGAGAAAACACTGCAAACAGCCATGAAGAAACCATTTAAATATCAGGAAGCCATAGTCAGTACTTAGCAGCTTCTACATTAATGAATCAGACAACTTGGAATATGATATTCCAGAAGGCAAAGGAGCTTGGATTACAACCAAGAATTAACTACCCAGAAAAATTGAGCATAATCTTTCAGGGGAAAGATGGCCATTTGATGAAATAGGGGACTTTCAAACTTTCCTGATGAAAAGAACAAAGCTGTACAGAAAATTCCATCTTCAAAAACAAGACTCAAGAGAAGCTTAAAAAGATAAACAGGAAAAAATTGTTAGTCAATAAAGTTAAACTATGTACATCCCTACACGAGAAGATGATACTGTAATAATTCTTAAGAAATATATTTGTATTAGGGCAGTTAGAAGGAGTATACATACATAGAGGGTATGGGTATAAGTTGACTTTGATGTGAAGATATAAAAAATTAAGGTGCTGAAAAAAAAGGATTGTACTAGGAGAAGAGGAAAGGAGGAGACAGAATAGGGTAAATTATATGGCAAAGAGTCACAAATGACATATTACAGTAGAGGGGAAAAAAGGAAGGGATGAGCATTGTTTGAATCTTACTTTTATTGGATTTAGACATATTGGGTGATTCCATAAGCAAACTAGGAGAGCAAGGAATAGTTCACCTGTCAGATCTATCAAGAAGGGAAGAATATATAATGAGATAAAATATTTTCAAATATAAAATATATGTATTATATATATAAAATATAATTTTGATTTCATTAAATTAAAAAGATTTTGCACAAACAGAGGCAATGTATTCAAGGTTAGAGGGGAAGCAGAAAGCTGGGAAACATTTTTTATAGCCAGAGCCTCTGATAAAGGCCTCATTTCTAAAATATATAGAGAACTGAGCCAAATTTATAAGAATACAAGTCATTTCCCAATTGGTAAATGGTCAAAGGATATGACAGGCAGTTTTCAGATGAAGAAATTAAAGCATCCATAGTGATATAAGGATGCTATAAATCATTATTAATTAGAGCAATAGAAATTGAAACAACTCTGAGGTTCTACCTCATACATATCATATTGACTACTGTGACAGAAAGGAAAATCATAAATGTTGGAGAAGATGTGGGGAAATTGGGATATTAAAGTATTATTGGTAGCGTTGTGAACTGATTCAACCATTTTGGAGAACAATTTAGAATTGTTCCCAAAGGGCTATAAAACTGCATATCCTTTGATCCAGCAATACCACTATTAGGTCTGTATCCCAAAGAGATCATAACAAAGGTCATATGTGGGACCTTAAAATATATTATATTTTAAATAATATCTTACAATATATTTGTAGCAGTTCTTTTTGTGGTGGCTAAGAATTGGAAATTAAGGGGATGCTCACCAATTGGGGAATGGCTGAACAAGCTATGGTATATGAATGCAATGGACTTCTATTGTTTTGTAAGAAATGATGATCAGGCAGATTTCAGAAAAATCTGGAAAGACTTACATGAACCGATGCTGAATGAAGTGAGCAGAACCAGGCCAGGAGAACAATGTACACAGTAACAGCAACATTGTGCAATGATCAACTCTGATAGCTCTTTTCAGCAATACAATGATTCAAGATAATTCCAAAAGACTCATGATGAAAAATACTATCCATATCCAGAGAAAGAATCATGGAATCTGAATGCAGATTGAGTCATGCCATTTAAAATTTTTTTTCTTTCTTGTGGTTTTTTTCCTTTTGTGCTGATTATACTTTCACAATATAACAAATGTGGAAATGTGCTTAACATGATTACTCATATATAACATTTCAGACTGCTTGCTATCTTGGAGAGGGGAAGTGAAGCAAAGGAAAGAGAAAAATTTGGAACTCAAAATCTTACAAAAGTGAATGTTGAAAATTATCTTTACATTTAATTTAAAAAATATTAAGGGGAGGAAAAGGGAAAAAAAAGAGAAAAATATATTCTTAGAACCCAAATGAATCTCTATCATTACAATATGTATACCATCACTGCAGCTTTTCACTGCCTAACAAGGTCATTACTTTTATTAAAGAACAGAATTAAGGTGTGCTTGGCATGATTGCCTTTGGACAAATTCTTGTTGGCTGCTATTGAACACCTCATTATCCTCAGGGTGCTTACAAATGGATTTTTAATGAATTTGCCCCAGAACCTTTCCAGGTGTAGAAATTATGCTAGCTATTTTATGCTTTCCAGTCCCTCTTAATTCTTTTTTTTTCTTTTCCTTTTTTTAGGTGCTACCACATTAACTGTGAACTTAAAAACATTTTCTTTCCAAAATGGAGAATCCACCACAACGAGAATTTTAGATTTAGAGAAGCCAAAGAAAATGACCCCACACTGCTCACCAGGAACATTTTTCTTGGAAAGACCACAATTGGTAGTTTATAATAAAAAGGAACTGTTCACCATCACGTGGTATTACTCCATCTGGTGTCCTTTAACTACCTTCCAGATGGAATCAGTCTCTTGTCTCCAGAAGGATAAGGACAATCAACACAAAAAAGCTGGCACCTTATTCATCTATCACCCTCACCTAGAGACCCATGGTATTTTTGGTCAATAACCTTAATATTCTTGCCAAGAGTTTATTAAAAGAATCATGAGTTTGCTCATGACAACATATTCTGCTTATGTAATACCAGGGCAAAGAATCTAAATGTTCTAGTCTTATTTTTTACTTCTCTTTGTGGTGAGAGTCAAGTCTAGCTTGCAATTTGTTCTTTAAAAGAAAATCCTTTAAAAAAAGAAAAGGTTCTGTGCTCAGAGCACTATACACATCCCTTGATAAAGTAATTTATTTTAACAAAATATATTTCATGCTTCTGCCATGATGTTATCTTGCTTGTTCCCAACAGGATTAGGATGAAGCTTTTATTGAGTGTTCTGAGACACCATTTAATATCTTGGGTAGCTATGAAGCTTAGAAACATTTATTATCAAACAGTGTCCAGTTCAGTAATTCAGGTTGAGATGTCAAAGTAATGGTTTAGTTTAAACCATTGCCCCAATGCTCGGGTTCAAGCCTTTTCTTTTTCAGTGTCACTATGTACTCATGGCTTTTATGCTACCTACCTTTAATTCAAGCCAAAGTAAAACAACAACAACAACAACAACATTTATTAAGAACCTACTACATGCCAAACATAGTGCTAAGTGCTGGTGATATAACAAAAGGCAAAAACAGTATCTGCTTTCAAGGAGCTCTCATTCCTCTAGGCCAAAGGTATAAAACTATCTAATTCAGCTTTTTGCTACAAAATTTTATAGAAAAAAGAAAAAATCTTTAACATCACTGGAGAAGCTATCTTCCCCTATGTTGGAAAAGAGATCTGCTTATTTTATGATCAAACTTCTTGTATAATTGGATGCTCACATTAGCACATAGAAGGCTTTAAAATTTATATAGTGCTTATGCAGACTGCATTCTCATACTTATTTTTACAAAATGCTGATTTTGCTTTGGGCTTAATGTGAATTAAATGGGTATGGACAAACTGATTTTTTGTTACAATCAAATAATTACTGTTTTAAGTGAAAATAATCCATTGAAATTATTTATATTTTAGAAATTTTTATTAATTTTTATGCTTTGGCATTTACATATATAGGTTTTTTTTTTTAATTGACAGTGGGCTGTTATTTTAAAAGGCCCCTGAGAGGTGCCATCTCCAACTAGTATCAAAGTAATCATTATATTTTCAAGGGATTATTTTTGTAATAACAGTTGATATTTCTGTAACATTTTAATATTTGCAAAATATTTTACATGAATTATCTCACTGGATCCACACAAAAGCCCTGTAAGGTCAGTGATGACCATTATCATTCCCATTTTATAGATGAGGAAACTGAGGCTCAGAGGGGTTAAGTGGCTTTAGAAGAATACACAGCTTACAAGTCTGAGAAGCAAAATTTGAACCCAGTTCTTCCTGTTACCAAGTGTAAAGCCATGCGTGAGTAGCTTTCCAGAGGACTGCTGCTGTGAACAGCTTTTAAGGTTCTGATTATATAGTATAGCAAACTCTATTTATTCAATAACAAATCAGAGCAAAATATTCACAGAAAATCAAAATACAGCATTCACCATGTCACAACTCAACAACTTATCACTAAAATGACCACATAGTTTTCATCAAAGTGGTCACATAGTTTAAACAAAGTACAATCATGTAGTAATTCAGTCATTTAGTAACTTATTCATTCAATCATCCTTAAGGAGGCTCCTTAAGGGACACAAAGTACAAAAGTCAAAGTCCTCCACCCATGGGGTGCAACTAAGTTACAACTTCAGCAGTCACGCCTTGGTACCCTCTTTAGGGGTAGTGGAAAGAACAAAAGCCCTCCACCCCTAGATCACGAGTAAATTACAATTTCATCAGTCACTACTCAGTACCCTATTTCAGCAGTCACTACTCGGAAAATTTCAACAGTCACTACTCAGTACCCACTGAGAGGTCTTTTCATCTTGACTCAAAGCAGGCTTTCAACTTTCATGGATTCCCTTCCATGGTCCCAGATCCTACCTGAATACACCAAACTGTCACCTGGGTTCAAAAGCAGATAGTTTCCAGTTCCTTGTCCAGCTCTCTATGCAGTTCCTGTTCCATATCGAAACTCACAGTGGCCAGTGCACTTCAAGTCCTTCACAGTTTCTTTTCCTGGGAAAACAAAGCTTAACAAAGCCACAGAGAAAGTACCAACACCACAGTCATGCTTCCTCTGGTAGCTCTGGCTGTCTGTCAGAAGTCTCTGGCAGCTTCAGCTGTCCATCTCAAAATCCAAATCACTTTCTCACATTCTTAAAATCAAAATCACTTTATCCAGCCTCCATGCAACTTGCTCCAAGAAATTGTCTCAGTTCTCAATTCTCCTTCTCTTCTCAGTTCTTCTCAATTCTCAGTTCAGTCTTCAGTCCAGCAGTAGCAGCCCAGCCTACAGATGGCCACTGAGAGAAATTCTAGTTCTCTCTCTCCAGCAGTAGCTTTTCTGCTTCCACAATGCTTGCACCAGGGACTTCTGAGTCTCCCAGCTTGGGCTGTTCCTTATATACAGTATTAGCTCCTCCCTGTTCAGCACCTTCCTGTTACATCAACAATATGGGTTCATACCTTGTTTCTTTACAGAAGCTTACTTTGAAACTAAGTGCTAAGTATCTTTTAGCTTGGCAATACAAAGGGATCTTCAAATTTCCTTACTATTACACCAAGTCTAGCCTAGTCTCAATGTGCTTCCCAGTGAAATCATGACCCAGTCAACTTTATTTTAACTGCACTAGAAGCACCAAAAAGAAGAAGAAAGTGTTGTTCATTAAGCAATTTTTTTCTCCTTAAAGATCACATCATTCTCTTTGGCATTTCTATTTCACAGTACTATCCTTATAGACACAAGTTCTCAAATAGATCTGTGATCTCATGATTTGGGCGTTCCCTCTAATGATGTTATTAGTAGCCCATCCATGCCTGCCCAACCTGTGTAACTCTGCTTTATGCCCTCCTATAAATTTGCCGTGGGATTTCCTCCCAATATGCTGGATGTCTTCCTTGTTTTCTCCATACATCATGATGACATCTTCTACTCTTGTCCCTTGAAATTCCTTGTTGGTTTTAAGTTGCAAATAGCTTACAACCACCATGAAGCAATCCTTTACCATTTGTACAATAGTCATTACTTTTGGAGACTCATACACTCCATTGTTTGTTACAACACCTTTAGAATGATGGTATTAAGAAGATAGACCTTGGGACAACTAGGTGATGCAGTGAATAAAGCACCGGCCCTGGAATCAAGAGGACCTAAGTTCAAATCCATCCTCAGACACTTGACACAATTACTAGCTGTGTGACCTTGGGCAAGTCACTTAACCCCAATTGCCTTGCCTTTCCTCCCTCCAAAAAAAAGAAGTTAGGCCTCATTTCCATGGAAAGTTTGAGGGTCATTAAAGGAGCTTTCCAATTTTATATGAAGGCAATCTAGCCTAATCTCCTTTTTCTGTTCACTTCTGGGTTC
Organism: Gymnobelideus leadbeateri; assembly: GCA_011680675.1. Taxonomy (NCBI): domain Eukaryota; kingdom Metazoa; phylum Chordata; class Mammalia; order Diprotodontia; family Petauridae; genus Gymnobelideus; species Gymnobelideus leadbeateri. Next base: position 26,328 of record WOXC01003070.1, read on the forward strand.
AACTCATTGTCCAATTGTACAATCTGTACAGATATGTACACATGTATGTACACATTGGTAAGCTCTTTAGGCTGTCCATCCAAATACATGTGATGATCTAGGTAATAGATTTTTAAAATCTATTTCGTCTTTTTGGTGTAGATGGTCAGGTTAAAACTCTTTTGAATGATTACAGTTTTCTTTCAGTATCTCTGTAAAGTTCTAGGGTTTGATAACACTAGCAAAGTACCACAAACAGTAGCATATGAAAGACCTCAACGTCCACATAGATTCTCTTTTTGATCTGGATTCTGTACTGCTTCTCCTTCTTTACAGTAGTCACGTCAACAACATTTATTAAGCCACTACTATGTAGGTCACTATGCCAAGCACCAGGGATATAAAGATAAACATTGATCCTGTCCTCAAGGAGCTCACATGAGTGGTAAATATCACTAGTAAACAGCTAATCATAAATATCTGACAAAGTATAAAATAAGAAGATATATATGTTCACCAAAGGTATTTGTCACCGTGATGGAAAAGATCCAGAAGAGAGTCTAAGTCCTTACTTAATTAATATCTGTAGAGTTTGTTATGGAACAGATATTTAATATTTATAACATTTAGAATTTTACTTTAAACATAAAGTTCTGCTAACACTGTGTAGGGACCAATGTTAAATTGTAGCAATTCAATTAACAAATTTTCTTTTAATATGTCAACTTATCTTAATTTTATTGATATGGATGCTATGTCTATTGCTGTGGAGTCATTTCAGTCTTTTCCAACCTCATCTGGGATTTTCTTGGCAAAGATACTATAATGGTTTGCTGTTTCCTTCTCCAGCTCATTTTACAGATGAGGAATTGAGAAAACAAGATTAAGTGACTTGTCCAAGGTCACACAGCTAGTAAATGTCTAAGGCCAGATTTGAACTCAGGTCCTCCAGAATCCAGGGCAAGTGCTCTATCCAGTGTGCCATCTAGCTGCTTAATGCTGTCTACCAGTACAAACAATAACCTATCCACACCTTATCATTGCCTCAATACATCCATGTTCTCCTGTAAATTCTCCAAATGGCACCCCTTGCTTGCTATAGGTCTTCTATCATTCACGACATCTTATGGATACCAGTGGAGCATGGTGGTTGCTCAAAAATTGTCCTTTGCCCTTTGATACATGATTGGCCTGGCTGATGGGGCAGTCCTACATCTCTCTCATGATATTCTTTTTTTTCTCTTTTTGGAGGGCAATTGGGGTTAAGTGACTTGCCCAAAGTCACATGGCTAGTTTTTGTGTTAAGTGTCTGAGGCCTGATTTGAACTCAGGTCTTCCTGACTCCAGGGCCGGTGTTCTATTCACTGCGACACCTAGCTGCCCCCCTCTCATAATATTCCTTATGCCAATAATTCTAAATAATTTTAGAATAAGTCTTTCAGATTCAAAAGGATATCAGTGGCCAGATAGTTTAACCCATGCTTGAAAAAAGAATCCCTCATTGAATGATGGTGAATTTGTGAAATAGGTGAAGTATGATTTTGGTTCCCTCTTACTGTCATTGAGTATATCACATATAGCAATGTTCAGGAATATTTCTCAAAAAGGAGGTAAATGTGGATAAAGCCTCTGGGGGAATGTGGCCCAGGATTGTAAAGTTCACTCAATATCAAATGCCCTTTTTATATTATGCTGAGGCTTGAGTAGCATAAATATGCTTTCCTTAGGCTATTGTCTAGGAACAGAAACTGTATCTAGGAAGTAATTTAGAATCATTTGCAAGCTGCATTAATTACTTCAAAGGTACTAATGAAATGGAAAGAACATAACTGGAGTCAGAAGACCTGGATTCATGTTCAGGATCTGCTAGTTATTAGCTCCGACTTCCCTTGCTCTAGGCATTAGCTTCTTTGTTAAATGAAGGGGTTGGATTATATGATTTAAAAGGTCCTTTTCCAGCATTGATATTCTGCAGTTGTGCTAGTGGTATATAATGGTAAGAGAAATTAATTGGAAAGGGGCATTTATGATATTCGACAGTCCAGTGGGCTTCTTCTCATTGACAATTGCAAACCTAGTTCCAAAGCCCATTGGTATGGGACTTTTCCCTCACTGGCAGATATGAATGTCCTGGCCCAACATGAGTTAAGAGCAGAAGAACTTCAGTTCTTGAGATGGTCTTTGGGTTCTCTTCAAATTTCTAGTCACTTTGGGCACTTCTGGCTTCCAGATTCAAGAAAGAAGATGGAAGAGGTCAGCCCTATTTCAGGTTACTAAAAGGAAAGGTTTTGGGAAAACATGAAAGGAGCTTCCAGTCTGCATTCTCTCTCTCTCTCTCTCTCTCTCTCTCTCTCTCTCTCTCTCTCTCTCTCTCTCTCTCTCTCTCTCTCTCTCTCTCCCATGGGTGAGTAAGATCAAGATCTAGATTTCTCTCATTCCCAATGGGAAAATTATTTCAGTCTGTATTGTCTAGTATGTATTCTTCTATATATACTTTCTCTGATTTCTGTTTTGCTGCCAAATTTTATATGTCAGTTTCTTTGATATGTGTTCATTGTGGAACTGGTATTTGGTGGGAAAGAGGTCAATTTTTGAATATAAAGTTTGGGTACTGCTTCCCCCCATTCCCGATATTGAGACAATGATTGGAAGCCAGATAGAACCTCTGGTTTCAATTTCCTACTTCCCCTCTTGGCAGGAATTAAAGTCTCTTTTGGAAAATAGTAGAAGGGAAAGAAGTTAGAGGTGTCATCTTTAAGCAAAACCACTTGATGCCTCTGTGTAAAATGAGGACATTAGGCTGGTTGATCTCTAAGTTCTCTTCCATCTCTGACATTCTGTGATAAGGCACAATGTACTACAACTATGCTGTGAGAGGTCAGAGTTCCATATTCTCTTTCCCTCCTCTTATTCCCCCCCAACCCCTATCCCTTATGGAGGCAGGTTAAACCATTTCTTTTCCTTAAAGCCAAATAAGATCCCTCCAAGACCTGATTGGTTCAGAACGCCACTTAACTCTTCATACTATTTCCTTGTGGCCTTAGGCTATATTGATATGGCTTCCTATTCACCTAAGAGCATAAAAGTACCAACCATGCGGACTCTAGTTCCTTCAGACTTGGTAGTGGTCCCAAGCCAAAATGAGTCAACATGCCTTACCTTGGTGACTAGATGGATTTCCAGATATTTATCTTAACTAAGTGCTATATCTTTATTGAATATTCTTTCTGTACTGTGGCTAAGGAAATCTCTTTGTGTTAAATGTTAAATGACACATGAGTACTTAATTTTATTCTAATATTGGACCTAAACTATCAGTAAACTGGTCTGAGTCAGGTCTGCCTATTACAGGTACCATTTAGCAAATTACTTCTATGTATATTATTTTATTTCAAAGAGAAAAATGATCTCTCTATTTTTTTCTTGGTAGATATTGGAAGGCTATTTTAGTGTCCAGAAATATTTATGAAAATAAAAATTCTAGTGTTTGGAATTGTCATGGTACTAATATATTGGATTTTTCATTGGGTGTTCTATATAGATAGTCATGACAGTACTTTCTTTTGATCTTGGCAAACAGTCCTTGCTTTCCCTCTCAATATGAGATACTAAAAAGAACAGTGCAATACTCTCTAATCTGATTTTCATTGAATAAATATCTCCCAATTTTCCTCAATTTTGAGTCATGCTTACCAGGAAATGGGATCCTATTAAATTATCTTCCAAGTGGGAACTACAACTTTATGTGGCAATGGAAGGTATGTAATTTAAGAAAAAAAGACAAGGTAAAATGAGGCTGGTCCAAGTTTATGGGATGGATTCAAAAGTGAAACCAGATTTCAGAAGGAGCCTATCATGTTTTCTTTGTATTTCTGATGGAAAAACTAGAGAAAACCACTAAAATCCTGTATCTCTCAATCCAGGGTCTATAGAAAGCAGAGCCACTGCTTTCTTATAATTTCTTCAAATGAATCTATGCCAGTCTAGGGATTTCTAGTTGGATTAGATAGTGAGTCATAATTTTTTTTATCAGATAAGCTAACTTATAGTCATGTAGCACCTCTTCTCAAAGAAAAAAAAAATCAGTGATTTTCTTTTACTTTACCAAGCAAAATTCAAATATCTTTTTCTAGTATTCTAGACCCAAACTGGAGAAAATGGGGAAACCCAACATTTTCAACATTATATATATTGTTCCTATCTATACATTCTAACATCCTCATCAAATGGTACAGTAGTCCTCAGAACATGCTCTTCTGTTTCCCTTCTTGGTACAATCTCTTTCCCTTTCTGTCTTCTGAGTTCCCACCCATCCTTCAAATTCAAATGCCACCTCTTTCATTAAGCCCTTCAGACCTCATAGTTAAATTTCATTTGCATTTATCTCTGATGCATTTATTATATAACATTTTATTTCATAGTTACTGTATTGTGTCCTGTCCTAGAAGGTTGTAAGGGCAAGAAGTCAAAGACTGTGGCCTCCTCCATAATCATATTCCCAGCACCAAAGGAGGGAGGTGGGGAGTTGCTCTGAACATAGCAGTTGCTTAATCAATATTTGTTGAATTAAATAGAACTAGAAGCATGGTAAAACACCATAGATATCATATATCATGGCAAAGTGTTGATTCTAATTGGGGTTCATTTTCTAGCCCTCACTCCCAAAATGAAATGACAGTTTGGGAAGGCAATGAGAAATAGCCTTGTGATGATTTTTCTTTTAAACTGACAGGAAATATATCTTATGAAGCATTTTAAGAGCCTGCTGTGATTTCAGCAGAAGGGCAAATATGAACATTTGTGTATTAGAAACTGTAATGGAAATGCAAATTTAAAGATCTTCCCTGCCCCTAGCTTAAGTGCACCTGGAGCCTGTGGTGGGAGGCTTGTTTTTCAGGGAAGCCCATACCTTGATACTTTGTGATTGGGCAGTGGGTCCAGAAGGTTGTTACATTCTCTGAGCCAAGAGAAGGCTATATAAGCCCTGAGGAGAGGCTTTGCTTTGGGGCTCACTTTGAGAAGTGTTGTGTGATTTGACCAGATGAGACTCTGGGAAGCCGTTGTTGAGAGCCCCCCGGCTTTGAAAACCCAGATGTTGATGCTTCCCTCTCTGGTAACTGTGATTTGGTATTGATATAATGTTTGGACAGTTTGGAAGCCTGTCTGTTTGATCTGTAAGTTCTGTAACTCTGAAGTTCGGGTGCTGACCTTTTTCCCCTGAACTAGGTAATGTATGTTTTTTTGATTAAAGTAAGCTTGTTAACCCATTTTGAGTTGCTTTCCTTTTGAAAAGCAGATCTAAGAACCTATGTTGGCAGTCACCTTAGGGATATTGGGGTGCTTGCCGCTACAAAATGGCGACGAGGATGGGATCTGCTGAGTAAAAGGAAAGTATGGGGGCTGGGATAATTGTTTGTTTCCCAGTTGTGGTAGCTGTGATTCTGTGGAGCCATGGAGCAGGAGAGAAGAACGGCCTGCATGCTGACTTCACTGAGCTGAGAGCAGGAATGGTGAACTGCCTGCATGGAGAACTGTGGAGAAGCCTGGAGCTGCTGTCTTCTGCTGGAGGAGAAGGAACCCAGGAGTTTGGAGTTCAGCCACAGGACAAGATAAGGACTGTGTGGCAAAGCTGGGGCACTGAATGTGTTTCCTTGCTGCATCCCACAGTTTGGGACCCAGGGGGAGGATGGACTTGTGACTGGTGGGTGGGGTGAAGTGCCATGGACCCCAAGGACCCCACTTTGGTTTTGTTGCCCAGCTCCCTCTCTGGACTTGGAAGCAGGGGCTGGAGCAGTGTTGTGGGAAGGACACCCCCCTCCCTCCTCCCAAGAGAACTTTATGTGATAATGCTTTGTATTTTGTGAATTGATGTGAAAATGCAATGTACTTTGTTTAAGACCCAGTGGCCACTTTGGTAACTTTAAATGTATCTTGAAAATATGACTTAAGAGATGGTTAGTGCTAATTGAAATGTAAATTGTCTATGCTATGGGCATACTTTGTAAGACTTTACTGAATAAGGTATTGGTTGTACTTTGAGATATTGTTACAGATAAGAGACTAATTGAGTTAATCAAGACTTTGCCCCATGAGTGGAAGACTTGTACTTTGAAAACTGATGTAACTGATTAAGTTAAGAGTGACTATTTTTTGATTTTACTGATAAGTGGACTGAGTTAACATTTGCCCCATGAGTGGAAGACTTGGACTATTGTATTTTGAGATTATATTGTGATTTTCTTATGTACCTGGAAAATGTGACCTAAGAGATGTTTAGTGCTAATTCAAATGTAAATTGTATATGCTATGGGCATGAAAGATCTTGGGGCCGAATGTAATGGAAATGCAAATTTAAAGATCTTCCCTGCCCCTAGCTTAAGTGCACCTGGAGCCTGTGGTGGGAAGCTTGTTTTTCAGGGAAGCCCATACCTTGATACTTTGTGATTGGGCAGTGGGTCCAGAAGGTTGTTACATTCTCTGAGCCAAGAGAAGGCTATATAAGCCCTGAGGAGAGGCTTTGCTTTGGGGCTCACTTTGAGAAGTGTTGTGTGATTTGACCAGATGAGACTCTGGGAAGCCGTTGTTGAGAGCCCCTGGCTTTGAAAACCCAGATGTTGATGCTTCCCTCTCTGGTAACTGTGATTTGGTATTGATATAATGTTTGGACAGTTTGGAAGCCTGTCTGTTTGATCTGTAAGTTCTGTAACTCTGAAGTTCGGGTGCTGACCTTTTTCCCCTGAACTAGGTAATGTATGTTTGTTTGATTAAAGTAAGCTTGTTAACCCATTTTGAGTTGCTTTCCTTTTGAAAAGCAGATCTAAGAACCTATGTTGGCAGTCACCCTAGGGATATTGGGGTGCTTGCCGCTACAGAAACATACAAGTAGAAGACCTTAATTGCTCAGCTGTTATAGCCATCACATCTAGGATGCTAATATAAAATCAGTGAATATGTGCTATGTTTTAGTTATTCAGAATCTGGTGTCTCATATGGGACTCCTAACCTGACTGTGGATCAATATTCAATATACAGCTTTCCTGGGTATTCCATACATATGGTGTTGAAGTGTATGACCCTAATCATATTTGTTTTTGTTATGTTTTTCGCTCTCAAGAAATGAATGGAGCTTACTAAGTTGGGCAGAGCAAGGTAGAATTGCTCAGTAACAATGATTCACTTTTACATAGTGCTTTAATGATTATGAGAAATATATAGAGGGATGAAGAGGGAGATGAATTAAGAGTCTGGAAGGCCTGAAATCCTGCCTCTAACATTTGCTAACTATTTCATTATGGGGAAATCACTTAACTCTCTAAGCCTCAGTTTCTTCTTTTGTAAAATAGGGATGATAATAACCATAAGGGCCTACCTTGCAGGGCTCCAGGGAAAATTAAATTAAATTAAAGCAAAGTGCTTTAATTGTTATTTCTTATAAGATCTTATCAAATGAGATTATACATACATACATACATACGGTATTTTCCCATCTTTAAAGCCCTATAAACAGTAGTAGGGAGCTAACATACACACAGAATGTCTTGTGAGGTCTAAGAAAAAATATTGTTACTGAAGAGGTATAACAGGAAAGGATATATGGGGGTGGGGATGAATAGGAATTCAGGAGACAAAGCAGGAAAGAGTAGACATTTCAGCCTACAAAACAGGAGGAAAAAATGTGTAGATGGAGCAGGGCACAACATGTAGCGAGTGTTTTCAGACAGGAAGTATCTTAGTGTGCCTGGAACATTGAAGGCATGGAGAGGAATAATAGGATATAAGTGTAACAGATTAAAGGGACAATGGGTGGAAGTTGAAAGGGACCAATTCAAGCTTAACATCTGGAGAAAACTTCTTAAAAGTTAGAGCTGTTCAAAAATGGAATGTGCTGTCAAGAACAGTTGGTGGGTTGCCCTTATTTGGAGGTCTTCAGAGTATAGATGACTATTTCTTGGTTTTTTGTGAAAAGTGCTTTGTGATATATAGGTTGGACTGTATAGGATATCTAAATGGCTGCTGAGGTCACTTCCAAGTCTCTGAAATACCTCTGACCCATCTAATGACTATATCTCTGTGTCTTGGGTTAGCTTGTTCTACAAAGTTAAAAAAGCTAGAGAGAACCAGAAGGAAATAGCAGGATGTGACTTAACTTCTTCACTGTTGGAAGTGTTCAAGAAGAGATGAGAGGACGATGGTGGTGTCAGGTTCTCTTTGCTGGACATCTGCTTTTGAGTCAAATCTTCTCTGCCCCATGTACAGGAAATGAGCCAGCTATAGCAAGAAGTATTGAGAAGATGTCCAGGGCAGGGCACAGAAGGGAAGACCAGGAAGAATTTCAGCTTGCATAGGGGGATTTTCATACTATGCTATGAGATCAAGCCAACACTTGGATTCAGAGTTCACAAATACATGATGTAATGAATAACTCTACTGGATGGCATTAATTGAACATCGTTTGGAACATATTATATTTCTTATATTTCTTTGCTTGCAGGAAGAATGAACATGAAGGACCAAAACAACTGAACTGTCTATTCACTAAGAACTCCTGAGTTTAGAGCTTGTGTATATAAACATGAAGAACAAACAGTAATAGAAACATAGAGAACGGTGATAACTGGGAGTCCAGGAAGTGCTTCAGGCATGCAGTTTCATGGCCATTGGCAGATAGGTGGGATAGTTGATTGGAGTGTTGGACTTTGGGTCAAACTCTGTTTGACACTTACTAATTGTGTGACCAAAGATAAGTTAAGTAATTTCTCTGGGACTCAGTTTCCTCAATCATAAAATATGGATAATAATAGCATCTATTTGCTGGGGTAGTTGTGAGGATCAAAGGAGCTAATATATGTAAAATGTTTTGTCAACCTTAAAGCACTATTGAAGTGGTAGCCATATTATTGTTATTATTACCATTCCTATCATTATCAATATCACTTTTAGCAAATTTCCAGCCTGTGAATTCATTGTTGTATGGAGCATCTGGTGAGAACTTTATTCTACCAACACAGATCTATACTTGCTACCTGCTTATAGTCTCAGAGACTTGCTTAGGGGCACTCAGTCATTAAGTGACTTGTCTAGAATCACAAAGACAATATCTATCAGAGGCAAGATTGGAACCCAGGTCTTCTTGTCCACAATAGAAATTAATTAACCCATTACACTATGCAGCTTCTGTAATGTATTATTTATTATTTTATTGATTCAGTGGTCCACTGAATCAATCAAATCTCTATTCTGGAGAGCAATTTGGTACTATGCCCAAAGGGCTATAAAAATTTGACCCAGGGGGTGGAGCCAAGATGGCGGAGTAGAAACAGCACCTCCAAGGCTCTCTCCCCCCAGATTACCTCCAAACTATGTAAAAGGGGACTCTGAACAACTTCTGGAGCCCCAGCACCCAAAGAACGACACAGAGAAGCTAACCTCCCGCTAAGGGCAGCCCAACAGCCCTGCAGGAAGGGCCAGCGCAGCACTCTGGGCACTGGCAGCACAGTGGGCAGAGCACGGAGAGCTGAGCCCAGGTCCCACAGTTTTAGCCCAGGGTGGCCAGGCCAACAGCTGGCTGGAGGCACCCCAGAACACCAGCAGCTGTGGCGACTCCAGAATGGTCAACACAGACATGCCTAGGACAAAGTGAGAGGTTAGTGCCCTGTGGACTTTGGGACCAGTATTTGGGGAACACTTTGGCTTCCTCCCCTGGGGGCTAAAAGCCACTGAGGAGACATGCCATTTTGCAGTTTTTAGTGGCGGCTCCAGCTCCTGGCCTGCGAACTGTAGGGAGATCTAGCGATCAGTCTCTGGGGGTAATCACTCTTGCTTTAACCTCCCTGGATCTGGATTGTGGTCTAGGGGGGAGGTTGTGGGGCGGGTTTCCAGCTTGCCAGAAACAGAAGTTGCCCCCCCCCACATGTTTGGGAGAAGCTCCCCTGTCTGGTGGCAGAGTTCTACTGTGGCAACAAGCCCAAAAGTCAAGTAATTAAGTGGCAACATGCCAAGGCAAAGGAAACAAATTAAACAGAAAAATGCAACCCTAGGCTCCTATTTTGGGAGCAAAGAGGATCGAAGCATGGAACAGTCGGAGGACTGTGAGGTCAGAAATCCTGCTCCAAAAGCCCCAAAGGAAAATATAAGTGGGTTACAGGCCATAGAGGACCTTAAGAAGGACTTTAAAAATCAAATAAGAGAAGTGGAGGAAAAATTGGGAAGAGAAATGAGAAGGATGCTGGAAAAGTATGAAATGAGGGTCAACAGCCTGACTGAGGAAAACAACACCTTAAAAAATAGACTAACTCAAATGGCAAAGGAGGCCCAAAAGGGCAATGAGGAGAAGAATGCCTTAAAAAGTCAAATTTGCCAGATGGAAAAAGAATCTCAAAAGTTCACTGAGGAGATTCATTCCTTCAGAGTTAGACTGGAGCAAATGGAAGCTAATGACTTTATGAGAAATCAAGATGCTGTTAAGCAGATCCAAACAAATGAAAGAATAGAAGGCAATGTGAAATATCTCATGGGAAAAACCACTGACCTGGAAAATAGGTCCAGGAGAGATAATTTAAAACTTATTGGACTAACTGAAAGCCATGATCAAAGAAAGAACCTAAAAATCACCCTTCAAGAAATTCTCAAGGAAAACTGCCCTGATGTTTTAGATCCAGAGGGAAAAATAGAGTTGAAAGAATTTACTGATCACCTCCTGAAATAGGTCCCAAAAAGAAAACTCCCAGGAATATTATAGCCAGGTTCCAGAGTCCCCAGATCAAGGAGAAAATACTCCAAGGAGCCAGGAAGAAACAATTTCAATATTGTGGAAACACAATCAGAATAGCAGAGGACCTGGCAGCTTCTACACTGAGGGATTGAAGGGCATGGAATATGCTATTCCAGAGGGCAAAAGAGCTGGGACTGAACCCAAGGGTCACCTACCCAGCAAAACAGAGTATTTTGTTTCAGGGGAAAATATGGTCATTCAGTGGAATAGAGGACTTTCAAGCATTCTTGAGGAAAAAAACAGAATTGAATAGAAAATTTGACATCCAGACACAAGAAGCAAGAGACACCTGAAAAGGTAATCAGGGAAAAGAAATCAAAAGGAACTTATCAAAGTTAAACTATTTACATTTCTACATGGAAAAACAATAACTGTGACTGATGAAACTTTTCTCAGTATGAAAATAATGGAAGAAGGGTATATGGTCACATGAATACATATGTGAATGTGTGTATATGTGTTTACAGTTATACATGGATAGAGGGCATAGGTTGAATTTGTTGGGAAGGGATGATACCTAAGGGGTGAAATTATGAGGTGAGAGAGGAAAGTGGCAAGAGGAGATGGGGAGAGACAGGGTAGGGTAAACTATCTCATGTAGAAGAAGCAAGGGGAAGTGGCTGCAGAGGAGGGGAAGAATAGGAAGGCAAAAAGGCAAAACCACATTTTCATTGAATTTTGTTCAGGGAGAGAATGACATACATACTAAATGGGATATGTCAACATGCAGCAGAATAGAGAGAAGGGGGATGAGAGGAGGGATGATGGATGGGAGGGCATTCTTGGGGGGAGGGGAGGTTGGAAATACCTAGTATAGAAGAGGGACAGGATCAAGTAAGGAATGGCCCAGGTGGGGGGTGGGATGGGTGAGACGGAATTATAAGCAGCCTTGTAGAATATATATACTATGGTAATATTTTGCATAGCTATACATGTACAACACATACTGAATTACTTATCTTCCCAGAGGGAATGGGTGACAAGGGAGGAAGGGAATGGATCTGAAATTCAAGGGCTTAAAATTAAATGTTTCAAATTAAAAAAAAAAATTTGACCCAGCAATACCATTTCTAGGGCTGTATTCCAAAGATATCATAAAAATGGGAAAAGGACCCACATGTACAAGAAATATTTATAACAGCTCTTTTTGTGGTGTCCAAGAACTCAAAATTGAAAGGATGCCCATCAATTGAGGAATGGCTGAGTAAGTTGTGGTATATGAATGTAATGGAATACTACTTTGCTATAAGAAATGATGAACAGGCAGACTTCAGAAAAACATGGAAAGACTTATATGAACTGATGCTGAGTGAAATGTGTAGAACCAGGAGAAAATGGTGCACAGAAACAACCACAGTGTGCAATGACTGATTTTACTAGACTTAGCCTTTCTCAGCAATGCAAGAACCTAAAACAATTCCAAAGGACTCATGATGGAAAATGCAATCCACATCCAGAGAAAGAACTATGGAGTCTGAATGCAGACTATTTTCTTTTTTCTTTTTTTTTCCTTTCTCATGGTTCCTCCCATTCAGTCTAATGCTTCTATACAACATGACTAATGTGAAAATATGTTTAATAGGAATGTATTTGTAGAACCTATATCAGATTCTATGCTGCCTTGGGGAGGGGGGAGGAGAGGAAGGGGGAGAAAATTTAAAAGTTATGGAAGTGAATGTTGGAAAGTAAAAATAAAGTTAATTTTTAAAAGGGGAAAAAAGCATGAGGAGAGTCCCTCAGCTGTGAGGGTGGGAATAAATGGCGTAGGAAGATTAAGGAAAGAAGAAAGGGTTTAAAACAATCTCTAGGATAAATAATCATTTAAGAAGGAACAAAAGGATTGCTTTAATGAAGTGAAGGCCCAGTTGTTATTAGATAGTACAAATTTGTAGTGGACCAAGTTAGCAGGGTTTTGTAGCTGTCTCCAACTACTTTAAAGAAGGTTTATGATGGGAAACATCTTGGGTTGGAGTTTGGCAGGAGAGAGAAGTGGTAGGCCATGGGACAAGGAATATGAGACAGAGGACAGTGTAGAGCTGAATTAGTTAACTAAATTATTGCCAAAGTGAAGGAAGGAAAGTGAAGTCAGAAATCTGCAAAAGTACTGAGGGAATGAAAGGACTGTCGGTCACACTGAGGATGAAGAATAGGTGTAGGAGGAATAAGTCAGAGAGAGAGAGAGAAAGATTGAATAATAAGAAATTATAGTTAAAAAAGGAATTCCAGAGTTCTTTATCTTGGAAATGTAACAATTGTGGTGTTGGTAAGATCAGAGGTGTGAACACCTGGTTGGCTGAGGTGGGAGTAAACTGGGTTGAATAGGTTGAGCAACTGGTATGGTAGAGTATTTGATGGACTTTCAATATTCCTCTACTATGAGGTCAGGAACTGGAGTAGAGAGGAAGACTGAGAGACTGAATTCCTTGAAGAAGACTAGAGTAGTACCTGGGAGCCAGTAGATAACAGCCACCAGGACTTCAATTGGTATTCAGTTTGGATAGAGTGAACCTCAAAGGAAGAGAAGTTACAGATTGATGGTAGCAGAGGAAGAAGTCTGGAAATGGAAATGGAGAGTCAGAAGCATTGTCTCCCCCTCCCTGACCCCAAGATGAGCACAGATGCCTAGAGAGAGGTAGAGTTGGAGGGAAGAAATTTGCTACTATCTGAGAACCAGAGAGTTCATTACTTCCCCAGAATTAGCCTTCATTCATGGTGGAGCACATAATCACATCCCATATGTACATATACATATATACACATACATGCACAAACACACAGATATATGTTAACATTAAAATAAATGGAATCTATTGATTGTCAGATATCTAAGATAATTGTGTAGGGTTTTTAGTTAGGGATCATTTACATTAATTTAGTTAAACATATTACATAAAATGTTAACTCATAAAGAAAAGAGACATGAATCCTTAGCAGGTTTATTAATCCATGTCATTTATACCTATGTTGATTATTTTGTGGTGATTTTACACAAAACAGATACAAACCATAGCAGACGGTATCATATTAGTAAGGCTTACTAGTAGGAGCTGTTTCATAGCATGAGCAGCTCATTTCTGCAGTTACAATCTGATTGCTTATTTTATCTAGTGATAATAATAGTCATAAATAGGGAGTACCCAAAGTCACTATAAAGAAGACTTAATTAGTAGAGAATGATTATGTATCTCTGAGGTGGGTCAGAAAAAGATAGAAGAAAAAGTCTAGCAAGATACCAATGTAGCAAAGCAATCTGTACTGCCATCCATCATTCTGAATTCATTATATCCTCCAAGTTTTAGATTTCATTACTATTTTAAAAGTGTAGTCTTATCCAATCACAAAATCTCGACAAATATAATTTATAAATTTTTTCATAACTTGCTGTAACCACTGGAAAATTAAAGGCATAGAAAGGAAAATTCAGTGCCTTTCTATAATTTGGCAGAGGTATAGAATAAGAAGTGAAGGTACCTGAGAGGTCATCTAGTCATTTTACAAATGAGTAAACTGAGGACCAGGGAAATGAAGGTATTTGCCCAAGGTCATACATATGGTCTAACCCAGGCGCCTATGACTTCCATTCTAGCATTGTTCCACCTGAACTTGCTTCATGTTTACATTTAGGATCTCTGAGTCTTCTTCCTTCAGCTTAATCGTGACGCCACCTTACTTCCTATAATGGGCTGGACCTGACTTAAACTGGTCACCTGGTAGTTTTGGGTCAAATTTGAAATGAAATGAGACTCTTTGAATCCCATCTTAAGAGTTAACAAAAGGAGGTTTAATGTAAACTATTTGGTAACTATAGGAAAATGAATGGTTCTACAGAATTCCTTCAATAAAACCGTTTGTTTCATTGAAGAAATTCTGTAGGACCACTTACTGATACTTTAAACCAGGGACAGTCAAAACAGAGAGAGAAAACTATGGACTTATATTCCTAATTAATATAGCTGCAAAAAATTTTAAATCAACATATAAAAAAGATTTTATATTATGTTCAGGTTGGGTTTATACCAGAAGAACCAGAGTTTGTTCAAAATTAGGAAAATTATAGACATTTTGACCATATTAATAATGAGAAAACAAAAAATATGATTATATCAAAAGCCAAAGAAAAAATTTTAAATAAAATATAACACCCATTTCTGATTGTTGTTGTTGTTGTTGTTGTTGTTGTAGTTGTTTAAAGAGAAAATCTAGGACTAAATGGACCTTTCTTTATAGAATAAGTAGCATTCTCCTAAAACTAAGAATCAACATTCTATAGAATAAGGATAACCTAGAACCCTTTTCCAATATGATTAGGAGTAAAGGAAAATGTCCATTATCATAACTACTCTTGGACTACCATTTTGAAAGAGTACAAGAAACACTAGCTATAGCAATTTGAGAAGGAGAAGAAATTGAGGAAGCGAGCATAGTCAGAGGAAAGAAAATGATCACTTCTATAGATGATATTATGGTTTGCCTAACTCTAGAGATTATTTCTAGAGAAATAATAATTTCCACAGTGTTGCAGGATATAAAATCAATCCATATACTCTGTATCATCTTCATTTCCTGTATATTACCAACAAACCTAGAAGGCAGAGATAGGAGAAATTCTATGTAAAATTCTATATAAAATACTCAGAAGTCTATCTACCAAGACACACAGAGGAACTATATAAATTCAAATATAATCACACTTACTGGAAATAAAGATCTAAATAATTAGAAATATAGGTTTTTAATGCATAGACCAAGTCTATATAATAAAAATGACAATACTACCTAAACTTATTTATACATTTATTCAACCCCATACCAATTAATCCATCAAATGACTGAACTAGTAAAGAATAAAATAGAAAAAAATATTAGAAAAGAAGATAAAATTAGAAAATAATTTAAAAATTCACCTGGAAGAATGAAAGATCAAAATTCTAAAGGGAAATAAATAATGAAAGATAGTAAGAAAGAATGGGGTCTAGCAAGACGAGTTCTCAAATTATACTACTGAGTAATAATAATCAAAATAATTTGGTTGGTACTAGTTAAGAAGTAGAGACGGAGTAGCTAGATGGTATAGTGGATAGAGTGCTGGGCCTGGAGTCAGGAAGACCTGAATGCAAATCCATCCTCAAGACACTAGCTTTGTGACCCTGACAAATTACTTAACCCTATTTGCCTCAGTTTTCTCATCTGTAAAATGAGAAAGAAATGGTAAACCACTCTAGTATCTTTGGCAATAAAACCCCAAATGGGGCCACAAAGAGTCAGACATGACTGAACAACAAGAACAACAATAAATCTATAAGGCTGATCAATGGAACAATTAGGTATGCAAAAAGAAGTAAATATAATAGTTAACTGTTTGATAAACCCAAAGACACCAGCTGCTAGAATAAGAACTCATCAAAAACTAGTAGGAAAGCTAGAAAACAATCTGGCACAAACTAGGTATAAACCAACATCTCATACTGTTTACCCAGACAAAATCCAAATGTATATATGACTTAGACCTGAAGGATAGCATCATGCACAAAATTAGAGGAGAAAGGAAGAAGTTCCATTTCTGATCTAGGGATAGTACAATGCTAGTTGACCAAACAAGAGGAGAGGATGGAAAAATTTGATTATATGAAATTTAAAGGTTTTGCACACAGAAAACCAAAAGCAGTTAAAATCAAATGAGAAGTAGGTAACTGGAGGGCAAAGTCTTTGAACCAAGTTTCTCTGATTATGGTCTCGCTTCTAAGAGATATCTAGATCTAAATCTAGATATAATATGTGCATATATGTGTGTATAATGGATTCAATTTTATAAGAATAAGAGCCATTCCCTCAGTTGATAACTGATCAAAAGAGATGAATAAGCCATTTTCAAAGGAATAAATCTAAGCTACTAGTCAGTAAGCATTATAAAGTTCTTAATGTGCTGAGCACTGGGAATTAAAAAAAAAAAAGGCAAAAGACCCTCTTGAAGAGCTCAGAATATAAGGAAAGGAGACATCTTGTAAACAACAATGTACAAACAAGATGTAGATAAGATAAACTGGAGATAATCAAGGGGAGGAGGACATTAACTTTAAGGGGGATTAGGAAAGGCTTCTCATAAAGTATGGGATTTTAGCTATGATTTAAAGGAAGTCAGAGAAGTTGGAAGGTAGAAATAAGGAGTATTCCAGGCATCCTGAAAGGCCATGGAAATGCCCAAAGGGGAGAGATGAAGTATCTTGCGAGAGGAACAGCCTAGTGTCACTGACTCACAAAGTACCTAAGAAGGAGTAAGTATAAGAAGACTAGAGAGATAGGCGGAGCCCAGGTTGTGAAGGGCTTTGAATGACAGATATATATATATATATATATATATATATATATATATATATATATATATAGTTGATCCTAGAGATGAGTAGGAGCCTTTGGAGTTCATTGAATGGGAGACGTGGGTTACATGGTTAGCTCTCAGCTTTAGGAAAATCACCTCGACAGCTGAGCAGAGGATGGACTGAAGTGGAATAGTTGAAACAGGAAGACCAATCAATAGGTTATTGCTATACTAGAGGTGTGAGGTGAGGGCCTGAAATAGAATGGTGACAGTATCAGATGAGAGAAGAGGGCACATATGGGAAAAAAAATGCTCTAAATCATTAATAATTAGAGGGATGCAAATTAAAGCAATTCTGAGGTGCTACCTCCCACCACCAGATTAGCATAACTGACAAAGAAGAAAAAAAATTTGACAAATGTTGGAGGTACTACAGAAGACTAGGTGTGCCCTAATGTATTATTGGTGGGGCTGTCTTGGTCCAGTCTTTGTATTTGGTCCAAATTTAATTAAGTTCTATTTTAATATTATTGGTTTTCTTTGTAATCTTTTGTATTTTAACTGTTTCAGACATTATTTTGAGGAGTCTTTAGGCTTCACCCAACTGCCAAAGGGGCCCATAGCACAAAAAAAGGTTAAGAACCCTTGGCCTAGGAAGGAAATAAACATTTAAGCACCTATTATGTGCCAAAATTTTTACAAATATTATCTCATTATATCCTTACCACCATCTTGGGAGGGACATACGATCATTATCCCCATTTTATAGTTGAGGAAACTGAAGCAGACAGAAATCAAGTGACCTGCCCAGGGTCAAACAGTGAGTAAGTTTCCAAGGCTGTATTTGAACTCAGGTCTTCCTGATTCTTGGTCCAGAATTTTAACCATTGCAGCACCTAGTTGCCTAGATGAAATATGATAGTATAGGAAGAGTACTTCCTCTACAAAATTCTCTTCTGATTCATCTTGTTGATATGGAAGTAATGCTGAGTTCTAAAATATTATACCAGCAGAGAACTGCTCTGCTTGGCAAAATGGAAAGGCTAAGACTATGGGGGCAGCAACAGATTGGAGATCTGTTATTCAAGGACCAGTTCAGAGGTTCTTTGCTAGAGAGCTGGCTCCTAGATGGTGATATTTTAGGGTTCAGAGCAACTCATGAAAACTTCCAGAAAGTTGTGGGACCATGGAACTTTGAAGTATTAAAGGAATAGTTTTTGACCTGTAGGAATGAGCAATTTTCATTGTCACATTTCAAGGAAAAAAAGTATAAATTCTCATATTTCCAATAATACTTCAAATCATTCTGATGAATCAAAAAAAATATTTTTCCTGTTGACCAAAAATGCATCTTTTGGCCATTCCCTAGGTGTGTACCGGGGAAAAAACAGTAAGGAGGGAATGAAGGTAAAAAGGAGGAAGTAATTAACTTCCAACTAAATGGGAAAACAAACAAACAAACAAACATAATTTAGAAGTAGTAGTCTAATCTATCCAATTATAAAATCAGAGATTCAGAAGTGAAAGGCATCTTGAAGGCAATTGAATCTAACTCCCTCCTCTTACTAAGAAGCAGAGGCTGGGTGATTCACCCAGTCATACAGATACTATCTGAAGCAAGATTTGAACTCGGGTTTTCCTTATTCTACAGTCCATCTCTTTAGTGGATTTGATATAGCACTGAATTGAGTATCAGAAATGTGGGTTGAAATCCTGGTTCCATTTCTGACTAGGTTAGTGACCTTGGGACTAATCTCTTGATTTCAGTTTTTCTGGGCATCAGTTTCCTTATTTGTAAAGATGATTTTTAAGGTGCCCTCTGGTTCTAAAATTCTATAATGCTATGTGAGACTAGATAGCCTCCAGAAATATGTTCTCTCATTCAAAAGAAAAGGAATCATGACATTTCCCTGTTATTTTAAAGAGGAATATTTAAGAAAGGTGGGGGGGAGGAAATCTTTTCTTAGCAAGGATCTGTGCTTTTGTATGGCAGCTAGGGCTTTATGGGCTTTGAGTAAATGAAAAATCAGAGAGCAGGAGAAATGAACTATTTAGCTAAGAGAAGATACAGAGCATAATGTGGGTACTGCATATGCAAATCTTTGTTTTACAGATTGTTCAAGATATGTCCATTTGCCAAATACTTGAAGATGAAAGAGGATTGGATTTGGGACTCTAATTTTACTGGGTTTCAAATCCTCTCTCTGCTCACTGGTTTGACCTTGGGTAACTTGTCTAAACTTCTGAGTTGTCTAAAAAGAAGAGGCATAGGCTACATATAGTTAAAATCTCTTCCTACTAAACAAACTCAATGAAAAATCCTTCAGAAAATAGCTGCTTTTTCATTCCTTGATATGGAAAATGAATTCCATCTCCTAAGCCTCAAAGAGTCGTGTATTATTTTTTTTTTAAATCCGAAAGGAGGGCCTTCCAAGAGCATAAGGATTACCCATAATGGGAAAACTCAAGTAACTGATATTGACTCCCATCTCTGTGCAATGTGGGTTGTGAAAATTCCTGGAAGAAATCAGTCTGGGGTGTTGAGAAGGCAGCCCTTGGGAAAGTTTACTTTGTTAATGACAGGAAAAGAATTTGAATATCCATCTTTCTCCTTGCCAGCTGGAACCTGGGTGTAATTCTGCTGAAAAGCCTGCTATCCTTGAATGCAATCACTTTCTACTCTTCAACCCAGAACCTGTTAGTCTTCCCTACTGAGCATGCCCAGACACATTATTGGAAGTACTGAATTTTTGACTTTCGGATCCAGGTTTTAGCTACTGCAAAGGGACCTCTGGCAAAGAGACTGTGGAATAGGTTGTAAAAGATAGGGACCAACACCTACCTCCCCGCCCCAGGCAAAGGGCACGGGGTGAGAAAGGATCTAGGAGGTGTGGATTTTATCCCTTACCAAGTATCTGGTCGAGATTTCCTCAAACTGCAAAGGAAAAGATGCCCAATCCAATTCCGGTGAGGTTTTATGGGTATGACCATTCATTGATCTATATGCATAAAGAAGTCACCAGAGAGATTCGTTTTAAGGAAGGTGCAGCTATTCCCAAAGGAAACTTTAAGAGTAGTTACATATATGCCCATATGTGAGGGATAGAGCTGGTATTGGCACCCAGAGCTACAACTGACCACCACGAGGGTAGGTTTTATGTGAGGTAGGAAACACCCAAGACAGTTCTAATCACTAGGTTGTCCTTTCTGAGAGCAGAGGACAGGACTGGCTTCTGATCACTGACAATGTATTTATTTTGCAGGGACAAGAGTGACAAGTCCTAATTCCTCCCTAGGTGGCCTTAGCCTAGCCTTTGCAAATTTCGGCCGGCCCTCCACACCCCTCCTAATTCTCACTTGTGTTGCTAAATTGTAAACTGAATGCCTAGGTTTCTGGGTGGTGGATATCCTTCTCCTAGGTGAAAGATAAAGTAAGTTCAGGCAGTAAAAAGCTGCTTTCTTCCAGGCCATTGCCACTGTCCTCCTCTTCAGTCCCAGTTCATTCCAGGCTCAGTCTGATCCTCGTGGAGCCACCCCCAGCTCCCCACGCCCACCCACCCACCCACGCGGGGCCGGCCCCTCTGCCAGCTCCAGACTGTCCTCTTGGCTGCAACTAAAACGCGGAGAAGTGGACCTAGCAGAGAGAAAACCCCTCTGTGGCTCCTAACACCGGAACTGGGCATGCTCAGTCGAAAGAGTAGGTTTGGGTCTCATGTAGGAAGCTTTGGCTCTACCCACCCTCTCCTCCCCTCCGCTCCCCACCCCCGCCCCCCTTTCCCCAGCCCAGCCTGTAGTAGTTACACACTGTGCACCCAGGGAGACTGGGAACATGGCGCTTGGAGCGATGTAACAGC
Source organism: Gymnobelideus leadbeateri (assembly GCA_011680675.1). Taxonomy (NCBI): domain Eukaryota; kingdom Metazoa; phylum Chordata; class Mammalia; order Diprotodontia; family Petauridae; genus Gymnobelideus; species Gymnobelideus leadbeateri. The sequence continues at coordinate 47,248 of WOXC01003070.1, forward strand.
GGAGAAAGAAAGGAGATGCAGCCGCCGCTTTTCTGACAGCCAGCTACCAGGTAGGGGCATCTTGTGAAGTGGCTATGGAGAATGGGGAGGGAGGCGTTGCTTCAGGAGATGTGCCCAGATGGGACCAGGAGCATCCTTCTCTGCCAGAGTCCCGGACACGGAAGGATGCGGGTCCGGTGCAAAAGCTAGCTCTCTGACAGTGCAATTGTGCATCTCTTAGGAGATGCCTGGAATTAAACTGCTGGGCAGAAGCAGGCTGAGACAGGTACCTCTCTCAGATTCGCTCCATCTGCATCTTTCGCCCAAGGTTCCGCTGATCGAATGAGAGGCGTCTTTCTGACCCCTGGGTGAGAGACGGGCATAGAAAAGCCCGGATAACTCACTGAGCAAGAGCGGTGGTACCCAGTACAGCTGCTGAGCCCCCAAACGCTGCCAGCTCTTTGTGTATACGGGAGCATATGTCCGGTGTAGACGTGGGCTTTGATAGATGTTTCTCCAGAATAGTGCCGGATACGTTGCTTAGAAAAGGAATCTGGTGTGGATTTTGTCTCTTCACAGGTGTACACTAAAACAAATAAGTGATGTGGTAGGAGTGTTGGGCTTTCCTTTGTTGTGGTATTGCGTTTGTGTATGTGTGTTTTTAATTGCGAAAAGCACCTGGAAACTTGTCATTTTAGGCACGTGTGTGGAGCATAATCCAGGGGATGCTTTTTTCCTCTGAACTCTGCCAAAAATGATGTAGAGCCTTAGGTTTCTGGTGGATAAACTTAATCCTTTCAGGGATGTCGGGGGTAGAGTATTAGTGCTTCTTTTGGGCAGTCGGGGCAATTTTTAAAGACTGTATAACTATGGAGCTAAACATGGGACAGCAATTGAATCAGCAACATAAAATTTCAGTGAAGTCAATTTAACTAAATGTTCTTGTGTATCAGAATTTTTTTAAATGGATGGATGTCCAAGGAGGAATGGTTACTTTTCAGTAGGAAAGCATATGGTTGGAAAAAGACCTAGGAGACCTAGGTTCTTAGCTCAGTTTTAACACTAACTAGCTGCATGACCTTGGGGAAGTCACTTAACCACCCAAGGCCTGAATTTTCTCATTCACAAAATGAAGAGTTTATACTAGATGATCACTAGGATTTCGTGTAGTTCAAAATTCCTAGGAATCTACAATTCCAAGATCCATAAAGTACAATAACAGTTATGCCAACTTAAATTTGGCTAGAACTTAGAACTTTTTAAAGCACATTCAGATCCAGTCTTTCAATCTCGTTTGATCCTCACAATAATCCTGTGAGATAGAGTGGGAAGGTAAATATAGACATTTTATTACTTAAAAGAATTGGCAGACCTTAATATTGAATCATAAATGTTTGGACCCCAATGTGACTCTAAAATGAATATTGTTAAATGTGAAGTAAATGGTAACACACATATGTTACCAAATAAAATATTAAAGTTTGGAGAAAATATGTTTAGCTAAAGTAAGCATTGTGAATATGTGTATTTAGTGTAATAATATTTTGAGAAAGAGTGCAGAAGATAAATCTGAGAATGCTGCTGAAATGAGGTGGTATCAATTTCATCAATAATATTAATAGTAGAACAAAATGTTTTAGTTCTGAGAAAGGGCAAGAAATGTTTGTATTTGCCACTTCTCCTTGTGTAAGTTTTTGTTACTTAGATTTGCAAAATTTTAGAGCTATAAGACACATTAGGGATCATTTAGTCCAAGCCCCTCACATTAGCATAATGGCCATGGGTTTTAGTATATAGTGAATATGAGAGTCTTTGAAGTTCTTTTTCTTGGTGTGTTCCATATGGTGAGAAATCATGACTTTGCCACAGCTGGATTGATGCTATTCTGAGAAGAGAGTTTGATAACAACTTTAACATTGGCTGACCCCAATAGAAGAACAGAAAGTCTGATGACTGGGATCAAGAAGAAATGTTGAAACATATTTTTCTTAATATCTTATGCAGTCTTCTAGATGACTCATTCATATATATGTGTGTCTGTATACATACATATACATACATACATACATATATATGTATATATAAAGTGCATTTGAAAGTACAACTATAATGTACTTATATGAAAGTCTCTTTCACTAGTCTTACCTAGCAGAACCTGGATAAGAACTAGATAAGACTAGCAAAACCTAGATAAGGGCTTGTAAATGAACTAAGAAGGTAGTATTGGCCAAAAGAGGTTTTACAAAGTTTGTGCAGAAGAACTCTTGACTACTTATAAGAGAGCTGCTTTTCTTTCTATGCCTTTTAAAAAAGTAATTCTGATAAGCTTAGTTATCTGTTTTTCCAAAAAGTTGTTGCTAATTTCTGGATAGTGAGGGAATAAGTGGAAAAAACATGCAAAACAGACCTGAAAATTCAAAAAGCATAATGATATGGGCCATTTGAGATAGGGATGAACAGGTAGTAGCACCTCCAAATCTCCTTATTGATGTTCATAATGATGGACTTAAATCACCTAGAAAAAGTTAAATTGTTTTTTGGTGTGTTTAAGAAGGCCAAACCTTTTAGAATCATCAAAGCAAAGTTCTTAAAACAGAGTAACTCACGGGCATCTTTCCAAAAATAGATTTTATTTATTCATTCTGTTTTGCAAATCAGAAATAACTTAAAATATTTTCAGTAAGATCCCAAATAAGGACCAGTGTAAGCAAAGGCGCTGAAAGAAGAAAGCTGGGAGTGTTGCACCATTGAAAAGTTGTTTAGTTTGGCTGGAATGTAAAGTGTATGGAGGGGAATTATACGGATTAAGGCTGAAAAGGCAGAATACCAGATTGTAGAGCATAATGAATGCCAGGCAGAGGAGTCTGACCTTTAATTGGTAGGTGATAGGGGCACCAGTAATGAGTTTTGAAGAGAGATATAACATGACCAGATTTGTAAGTAAACAAGACTTTACTCTGCCAGCACTATGAATGATGGTTTGGAAGCAGGGAGAAGATAGAAGTGTAAAGACCTGTTTGTTGTTCAGTCATTTCAGCCATTTCTGACTCTTCATGACTGCCATTTTTCTTGGCAAAAATACTGGAGTGGTTTGCCATTTCCTTCTCCAATTTATTTTCCAGATAAGGAAGCTGAGGCAAAAAGGGCTAAGTGACTTGCCTTTTTTCTTGCAAAAATACTGAGTGGTTTGCCATTTTTCTTGGCAAAAATACTGGAGTGGTTTGCCATTTCCTTCTCCAATTTATTTTCCAGATAAGGAAGCTGAGGCAAAAAGGGCTAAGTGACTTGCCTAGGGTCACTTAACTAATATGTCTGAGACCAGATTTGAACTCAGTTCTTCCTGACTCCAGGTTTGGCTTTCTATCCATTGTGCCACTTAGCTGCCTTCCCCCCCAAAAGAGACCTGTTAGGAAAATATAATAAAAGTCCAGGTACCAAGGGACTTTACTAGGGTGATGGCAGTGGGAATAGAAAGAAGGAACTGTTAGAAAGAAATAGTGGTCCAGAGGAAGGACAGTAGTAACATCTTTGATCAAGTAAAATTTGTTACATGGAAGATAGTTATATACTCTTCTTTGACTTCACTGCAGAATGGACGATAGAAAATAGACTTTAAATGAGTCTGGAGAGTAATTTAAGTTAGATTTAAGGTAGGATTTTTCTGATGAGCAAATTGTTTAGAGCTAGCATGAGCTAGAACTCCATACAGCTGCCAGAATGATTTTCTTAGGGACCAAATTTGTGTTATTTCCCTATCAGCAAACTCAGGTAGCTCTCTGTTACCTCTAGATTTGAATATATACTCATCTTTTTGGCATTTAAAAACCCTTCAGTACCTGGCCCCAACCTGATTTTCCAGACTCATTATATTACTAACTTTCATGAACCATACAATTCAGTCAAATTGTCCTTGGGGCTCCTCAAACAGAGTACTCAGTCTCTTATCTCCATGCCTTGGCATTTGCCTAGAAGGCCCCCTGTCTTGGTGTTTACCTTCTGGCTCCCTAGTTTTCTTCAAGACTCAGTTTAACATCTATCTTCTATAAATACAAATCAGTTCTTTTGTGATTACCCCATCCCCACCCCCATCATCAGCACTAGAGGCTTCTCTCACAAATTTCTCTTATATCACTTTTGAATGTTCATATACACAGACGTGCTGCTTTTTTTTTTTCTGCCTAGATTGTAGGGAATGAGGATTCTGAAGGTAGATACTTTTTCTTCTTCTTTTTTTTACTTTGTAACTCCAGTACCTAGCCATAGTTATCAGCAGCTAGTAGATTATTAATAAAAACTTATCAGTTGATTGATCAATCTTAGAAAAGTGGATTATCTGCATATGATTTAGGAATCAAGTGACCCCTACTAAATAAATGTTTAGATGAAGCCTCTCTGTTGACCAGGTGATATTGTTTAGCCTCTAACAGCCATATGTTTCTATGATTCTTTTTAATGGTTCATATACCTAACAATTGAGGCATATGCTATAGTATATAGAGCACTTAATTTGGAGTCGGGAAAACCTGGGCTCAAATTCTGCCTCTGATGTCGAGTAGCTCTGTGACCCTGGACAAGTTGCTTGACCTGGCTTTTAGCTCCCTCATCTGAGAAATTAGCACGTGGAGTCCTAAGAATAAACAATAAAGTACTTTGCAGACTTTAAATGCTACATATAAGTCAGCTATCATTGTTGATAAAACTTTTATCTACAGTATTTTTGCAAGTAAAGACAGGAGTAGTCTTCAGACTGAGGTTAAAAAAGAAAGTCAATGCCAGATATTTTACTTCCTAAAGCCTTACTTATACCTTTTCCAGGACCACAGAAAAGCATCAATTCTGAAACAGATAGCTATTTTAGTACCCTGCATTCTTTTGTGTGTTATGGAATCCCTTGGTAGTATAAGATCCATATGAATGTGACATATAGGTTATGGCATTTCTAGGAAAGTGTTAGATATTCTATTAGGATTCAGTGGTTTCAGAAGGCCTGAAACTACTGAAGGAATCAGCCACTTTGACTATTCAATGTAAAACTCCTTATGTTTAGACAAATTGTTGGTTTTTTGAAAAAGAGTACCAGGTATTCCATTTACTGCCTATGTGCTATGTGATAATCAGAGGAGCAAATAGTTGATATTTTAGTGCTCATGCAAACAAGCATGGTGAATTATTTTTAAAACAAATATCAGTTAAAAGACTTCTTTTATAAGCATGCAATAGAAGTATAATTTTTATAATTAGTCATAGGAATAAATTTACTGTGAAGCGTTCTAATATTTTCAGTTTTTTTATACATATAAATGTTTCCCTGCTATTTATCTTTCTTCCTAACCTCCTCCCCCCATCTAGATTTGTTGTTGTTCTTCTTGAGTCTCATTTGAATCTTCACAACCTTATTTTTTATTTTCTTGGCAAAGATACTGGAGTGGTTTGCCATTTCCTTCTCCAGTTCAATGTGCAGCTGAGGAAATTGAGGCAAACATGGTTAAGTGACCTGCCCAGGGTCATACAGTAAATGTCTGAAGCCAGATTTGAATTCAGGAAGATGAGTCGTAACTTCAGATCCAACAGTCTATTCACTGTGCCACCTAGCTCTCCCCATTATCTAGATAGTAGTATTCAAAGAAGTAGTTTCAGAGCCAGAGTCTGGCATAAAGTAGGTATTTTAAAAAATCTAGTTGACAGACTGCTTTGCAGGGCTGAGGGGCAGGAGGAAGTGAGTAATAAGGAGAAAAGTTGACCCATATATGTCCATCCCTGGCCTGAAACTATATGAGGTACGCCATCAAAATCAAAAGGTGACCATATCAATTTTGCAGTTAAAACTCAAAGTTGATAATATATGAGTAACTTTTGCAGTCATTTTAACAGAGCATTATCAGATCATAGAAGGATGGCCATTTTTGTAATGGAAATGGTATTTGTAGATTTCTGTCTTTCTAGTTAATTGTGTATCACTGACCGAAATGCAGGATAATATGAAAGCACTTGGCTTCATCTTCTAACTCAGGAGATTGAGAGCAAGAGGGAGAGGGAGAGGTAGAGGTAGAGAGAAAGCTAGGGAGCACTGGAAGGGCAGAGTGGAAATTTTTTATTTTGTTTGGAGCAAAGACTTTCCCTACCCAGGGATGAAGATACATAGGTATGAATTAACCTACCAAAAAAAAAAAAAAGACTGGGAAATGTAGAGGATGTAGAAACAAAAGGTATTTTTTTAAAGGTGGAAGAGAGCTTAGAAGTCATTCTCATTTGACTGATATAGAAGCTGAGGTCCAAGGATAGGAAGTGACTTGGTTTTGGTCATACAGATAATAAATAAATGGCAGACTTAAGATCTGAATCCAGGTCCTCAGACTCCAAATCACTCATTTATTATATTACCCTCTGCTACTATAAGGAAAATTTCCTGAAGGAGGTAGAATTGGAATTGGGCTTTAAGGGAAGATTGGGATTTCTCAGGCAAAACAGAACGAAGGAAGGAATTCTGGGAATAGGGAATAATCAATCAAGTGATCAAGAAGCATTTATTAAGTACCTACTATGTTCTAGATCCTGTGTGAAGTGCTGAACAGCTGGAGCAAAGACATTGAAGCAGGAGAATGTAGGGAGGTCATGTTCATGTAAGATTGACCCGAGTATAAAATAAATGGGGGAAGATTACTTCAAAAAGCAGAATGGTACCAGATTGTATAGTGTAGGGTCTCAAATATTGAATAAACATTTCTTGGTTGATAATAGGGAGCCTTGGAAGGATTTACAAAAGATAAGTGGATAACTGTATTTTGCTATCAGAATGTAATACCCTTAAGGACAAGGACTCTCTTACTGACACATAGAGGAAGAGGACTAGAATTGGCTTGTGAGCTCTTTAGTGGAGGTTACTCTCTGAAGAGGAAACTCCTTCTTACCAATGTAGTTTGGCTCCTTCTCTACAACTTCTAGTCTTAGGAAGTTGACTAGAGCACTGTGAAATTAAGTGATGTGCCCAAGACTTGCCCAAATATGTCAGAAGTCTAATTCTTCTCCACTCCAAGGCAAGCTTTTTGACTATACCATGTTTCCTCTTCCTGGCACATAGTACTTAACACATATTGGACATTATTTTAAAAAATTCTTTCAAAAAATAAAAGGATGAAGGGTCAGTTCCTACGTAATATACAATCAGATACCTCAAAAATGGTTATGACACTATTTGCCATTTATAAAGCATTTTATAATTTCAAAATGCTTTCTTATATGTTGACCCATTTCATCCTCACAACAATATGTTAGGTTTAGATATTCTTTCAGTATTTATTAAGAGCCTACACATTTCAAAGTAATATACTTGAATTTGGGGATTCAAAGATAACAAAATGATACATTTTCTGCCTTCAGGGAGCTAATATGCTATTGGTGAGATATAGAATGGACATAGATAAGCATGACATAAAATGAGGAAGGACTGGGGTAGAAAAAATAGCTGGGCAGGAAAATTTGAGGGAGACACTTAGAGGAGGTAGCATTGTCTTGTTATAGAATGAAGAAACTAAGGCTCAGGTTATGTGACTGGCCCGAAAACATTTAATGAATCTGTTCTCTGCTCTTGCAGCTTTGTAATTTTGAGTATCATATTAATCTTGTTTCTGTATTAGGATATTTAAAAAAAAGTGAACAAAGACAAAAGGAACAGACCATTCTAAGCATAACCCATATTCATAAGTTTTTAATTTTCACCATTTAAGCAAACCTAATTTGGCTCCTTACTATATATTCCTACTAAAATAAGGAGACATAATGGATGTTTTGAAAGGATTTAAGAGGTCAAGACACAATTACTCCCCAACAGGCATGGGAAGAGAAAATAATTTAATAGTATTTGCATACCAGGTCAAAAGGCCAAACATACCCAGGAAGCTGAAGAAAATCAGAGAGCAGACTATAAGCTCAAAGGGGGTAAACAAATGAATGGGTTTTTTGATAAATGGTATGTGGATAAACATGTGGTCACTGAAGATGTTAACACACCCACTGCTGCATTTCCTAAACCATATGAACGTCTTTGATTGACCACGTGCTTCTACTCTGAAAACAATTGATTTTTTTATGCTGAAACTCAAGAGTATTATTCAGTTCTGCTTCTGTCAGTGGTATCCTTGTTTCCATAGTAACTAATGTACATTAAAAAGAGAAAAAAGGATGGGAGACTTACTAAGGGAAATGAAACAAAGTGTATGACCCAAGTAAGGATTTCCCAAAAGTGAGATATAAGGATATTAGGAGTACAAAGGAAGAATATTAGAAAAGGGGAGAAGGGTCCTTTAAAGACGGAAGATAATACTGGGAGCAATTGGAGGTGAACCCTAATGGTTGCATCCTTAATAAATTCCATTTGAAACCCTTGGTCTTCGGTATCAGTGGAAACAATTTCATGATTGAACAGGAAGTTGTAGGCCTTTTTTGCTATACACAATCAGATGTTGGGGACTACCAGCTCTGATATGTGGACAAAGGTGAGGTAGGGTAGCCAGGAAAATATGATTCTCATCCTGACATGTAAATTTCTAGGGTTTTGAGTACAGTGTGGATTTATACTTAGAAATGGGGAATCCTATTTTCTTCCTCTCTATCTTAGGAGGGAGGGGTTTAGAATCTGTGTTTCATAACAGATAGAAGGAATAAGACCTTGTCTCCCTTAGGGTAGACAGTGCAATTAATGTACATTTTTCATTAATGTACATTTTTCATTACTGTATAATTTAATTGATAGATTGGACTTGTATTTTTAAGTATCCATTATAAAACGTAGAATAATATAATCTTATATTTGACATGAACTTCAGAGGTCATCAATCTAGTTACCTACGTGAAAGATAAATCTCTTCTGTTATATCTCCAATGAGTGGTTCCTGGTTTGAACCCATTTTTTTTTTTTTTTTTTGAGAGTGGCGGAGAACTTACTAACTCATGTTGGAGATGCAGTGAATGTTAAATATAAGCTTCTTGAGAGCAGGGATTATTTTATTCTCTATCTTTGTATTCTCAGCACCAAACATAGTGCATGATTCATAGTAGGTGCTTCATAAATGTTGGTCAGTCATTTTTCAGTTGTGTCTAACTGTGACACCATTTGGGGTTTTCTAGGCAAGAACACTGTAATGGATTGCCATTTACTTCTCCAGTGCTTCATAAATGCTTATCAATTAATTGATTGATAAAAAGCCTATTTCATTTTTTAATCAGCTCTAGTTGTTGGAAAATTATTCTTTATGTTGAGCTGAAATCTGTGACCTCATAACTTCTTCCCATTGATCATAGTTCTTCCTTTAGGAGTTGCACAGAATAAGACTAAGATTTTTTTTTTAATATGACAGTCATTCAAACTATCAACTCATCTATTGTGCACCCTCTTTTCCTTCACTTCTCTGAGCAAAATGTCCATAGTTATTTTAAAAATTCCCCTATGCATGGTTTCAATTCCCTTCGCTATCCTTCCTCTTTAAATTTAAGGCAAAAGGCATTTCCAAAAACAAAACAAAACAAAATGTTTTCAGTGTCTACTATTAGGGAAAGTAAAGAATAAAGTTTTGTCTGCTGTTTCACACTTTAGTTAAAATATATATTCAGAAACATTTGTTGGAAAGTTTTTACATAGCTAGCTGTACTTTAGCAACTAACTTTCCAATAAAATTTTCAGCATATGAGGATTATAAAACCTTCCCCCTCATGCCTCATTTGGAATAACCCCCAAAAAGAAAAACGCCCATGAGCTCCTTGGAGATAGATAGCATATACCTAAAATAAGATGGTATCATTGTTCATAAAACTTCTGACATCATCTGGAAAATATAAACTTTTCAAGTGAAAACTAGACTTCTGGCAGTGAAACATCAAAAAAAAATCTAGAAATAATATATATTGTGTAGGATATTAAATAAGAACAAAATCAATTAATATATTCCCCACAGTGATAGAAAATAATGGCCTTAGTATACATTATGTGGCCATGTAATGAAAAACTAATGAGATTGTAATCCAGACATTGTCACTGGATTTTTTTTTTTTTGGTATCAAGGAATAAATGGTTGAGGTTTCTCTTCAGTCTTTCAGATTTTGTTCTAAAATTACTGCCCATAATTGATGAAGGCTTTTTATTCTGTTGGAGCCAGTATCTGTGGTGATTTTACTTGTCATTATCAAGAAATTAATTTTTAGCTATTCTGACTGTGGAATTTTTCAATTGGTGGGATAAAAATAATATTTAAAAAACATGAACTTTTAAGACAGCTGAAATTATAGATCTGGGAAGTATTGATGTGAAATGATGATGACAATAATAAAATAAGTAAATATTTGTTTTATGTGAGTAAGGGTAGTGGTTTGTTGTAAACTTCCCTTCCCCTTTTAATGATGTTCTTTATCTGGGTCAAGCTAATACAAGTGCAATCAATTTTCCACCTATAAGTGTCAGCGCTTATACAGTTCACTTTCCAGTTCTTTCTCTGGCTGAGAATAAATGCCCTGCTTCAGGGTAAAGAGAATGACAAACTTAAAGACAGATGAAGAAAAGGGCAACTAGATTCAGGAATCATCCTTACACAAATTTAAAATTTGGAAAAATAATAATCTTAAAGGAAACCCTAAAATATAATGTGATTTGCCTCGATGAAACCCACATGGAGTCCTAACACACTGTTAGTCTTTGTGTAGAGCACAATCCCAAAATTCTTGTTCTGTACAAACTGACTGATAAAAAGTTGGGTAGGTTGTCTCTTTACTGTGAAATCAGGATGTCAGGGAAGCAGTGGGTAACAGAGCATGGAGTCATACAATTGTCCATCTCTCAAGGTCTTTTCCCCTTCATGTCGCCTCTCCTTACCTCAAAAAGAAGAAAATCTTAACCATCTACTTGAACTTTAGGTGCTATTTGGGTGTGTTTAATAATTAAGCCTATAGTTGTTTGCTAATACTGAAAAATGGATCATAGTTAAATCTGAACCTGATCTTGTGATCAGACAGACTGGGTAAAATCCTCACTGGGACTAAGGCATTCACCCATGTAATGCAATTTTGTGCTTTCAGGGCATTTGAGTACCAGTTGGTAAGCTGCCTCTCTCCCAAGGCATTAATGGGACCCTGATGCCCAGACTAATGTACTTCACATGGGTGATCATTGTATTTTTCCTAACTCTTCATAGGGACATATCTTGAAAGTTGGGAAATATTTAGAAATGGAAACAACCAAAAGATTTTGAGCATCTGTGTAAGCTTTAGGCAAATGACTCCCTGAAAATGCAAAAACAAAACAAAACAAAAACCCATAGGAATCATTGGGGAAGAAGGCTAAAATAAACATTGAAAAGATCCTTTTTAGATTAAGTATCTGAAAATTAATTCTTGAATATGCTATTATTGGATTTATAACATGTTCCAAATAGCTTTATTGATCATAATAATAACACATTCATATAATGATTTTCATTTTGCAAAGTGTTTTCCTCATGACAATCCTATGAGATATATGCTGTAGTCATTTTTGTTTTTCAGTTGTTTTGTTTTTGAATCATGTTCAGCTTCATGAACGTATTTGGGATTTTCTTGATAAAGATCCTAGAATGGTTTGCCATTTCCTTCTCCAACTCATTTTACAGAGGAGGAGACTGAGGCAAACAGAGTTAAATGTATTGCCCAGGATCACACAACCAGTAAGTATCTCAGGCCAGACTTGAACTCAGAAAAACGAGTGGTCTAGCATCTAGACCTGATACTATCCAGTGAGCCACCTGGCTGTCCCAATGCAGTCATTATTTTGGTTTTGTAGATGAGAGAACTGAACCTTGGAGAGGTTAAGTTACACAGTTACTAATTACCTGAGTCAGTAATTGAACTCATGTCATCTGCTTTCAAGTCTACCTCTCTGCCAACAATACCACAATGCTTCTCATTAATGAGAGAGGCAGTAGGGTGTAATAGAAGAAAGGCCAAATTTGGAATCAGTGTATCTTGGATCATATCTTGGGACTTATTACTTATGCAGCCCTGGAAAAATCATTGAACATCTTTGTGGCTCTCTTTCCTAATCTTTAAAGTAAAGAAGGACTGAACTAGGTAATCTCTGAGGTTTTTATTTTCTCCATCCAAAATTCTATTTTTCACTTAGATTTCTATTGGGGATATGTGTCATGTACCACAAGGGATGAATGTGTTAGATATGGGAAATAGACAGATCCAGAAAACTCTCGGGTGACTGAGAGAAAGGTGTTTTTGTCAACAGAAAAAGAGATTTGGGGAGGACCAACAGGAAAGGGATCCATACAATATTAGAGCCTGTTAGGACTACTTTAGTACCTTCCTGTGAAGAGGCAAACTAATGGAGTTAGACTTGATGCTTTTCAGATCTGGCCACCAGAATCAGTGACTCTGACATAGTGAAGGTTCTTGGGAGTCCCAAGGTTCCAACTGCTTTTGATAATCCCCTTTGTATGCCCACATTGCATCTGACTGGTGGGAACAATCAAGATCCCTGCAGAAGGTAGCACTTGAACTGGATATTGAAAATAAAAAAAAAATAAAACAGGAATTCTAGAAGGTGGCGGTGAGTAGGAACATTATTCCAAGCATAGTAGGAAGCCAGTACCAAATCACAGAGAGGGGAGATGGAACATTTTGGGTGAGGAACAGCAAGTATACCTATATGGACAGGCCATACAATACTAGAGGGGAGTACTATGTAAACAGACTAGAAAAAATAGAACAAAGAGGGCCAGAGGGCCAAGCATGGGGGTTTGTATTTGATCCTGAGGTTTTAGGATGCCACTGAGGTTTGAATAGGGGTGGTGGTATAATCAGTCTTCTGCTTTAGGAAAGTTACTTTGGCAGCTGTGTGGAGAATGGGTTGGAATGAGAAGAGATTTGAGGTGGAGAGACTAATTAGGAGGCTACTGAAATAGTCTAGGTGAGAGGTGAGAGCAACCTTATTTAAGGTGGCAGATCTTTGAGTGGATAAAAGGAGATTTAGAGGAAAAATGTAGTGAAGAAGGGGATGAAATCTGGCCACTCATGCAATATGGGGCGGGGAGGGAAGGGAATGAGAGTGAAGAGGCAGGGAGGACACTGAAGTTGAAATGTGAAAAGTGAGATGAATTCTGTTTTTGAGAGATCACATTTTAGATTCCCATAAGACATTTGCTTCAAAATGCCAGAGAGGGAGTTGTGGATATAGGGAAAAATTTGGGAGAGAGGCAAGGACTAGAAATATATAGTCATTTGCCTAGAGACAATTGGATCCAAGGCAGCCGATAAGATTACTAAATGAAAGACTAGAGAGATAAAAGAGAAGAGGGCCCAGAACAGAGCTTTGGCATATACTTATATAGTTAGGGAATGTGATATGGATGAAGATCCAGGAAAAAGATAAGAGGAGTTGGGCAGATATGAAGAGAACCAAGAGACAACAATGTCATAAAAACCAAGAGAGGAGAGAGCATCCAGGAAGAGAAGGTGGTTCACAGAGGTGGATTCTTCAGGGAGATCAAGAAAAATGAGGATTAAAAAGGGTCATTATATTTGGCAGTTTAGAGATCCCTGGAAAGTTTGGAGAGAGCAGTTTTAGTTGAATAATGAAGTAGGAAGTCAGATTGCTGAGAGTTTAGAAGTGAGTGAGAGGAGGAAAAAGCTCTGAGTATATAGGTGACTTTTTCAAAGAATGTCTCTGAGAAGGGGAGGAGAAATACAGGATAATATCTAGTGGAACAGTAAGATCTAGTGAGTGTCTTTAAAGGGTGGGAATACTTTAATAAGTATATAAGTAATAAAGGTATATTTGTAGATAACAGGGAAGAAAACTATAGATATAATTAAATTGAAGATTTGAGGGAGAGAAGGATTAAGAAAAAAGAATCTGCCAGAGAACAGAGGATAGGATGGGATGGGATGGGATAGGATGAAGGACATATGTAGTAAGGTTGGTGTTGGCAAAGAGAAGATTCATTTATTGATAAGAAATGAAGGAGGAAATAATGGGATGTCTAGGGATGTGAGCTTAAGAGAAAGGGAGAAGTGACCTCACAGTATGCAATTTCATATGTCTACTCAACTAATATCAATTTATATTAATGATTCCACAGATTCTCTGGGTTGTAAGCATCAATTTATTTACAACCATATATAATAAGTACTGACCCATATTCCTAGATCCTAAAGGAAAGAGAGTGGGCCTGCCAAAACTAGCAATGATTTCAAAGGAAATTATGAAATTAAATTCATAAATTAAATTTCTACTATTTCTATTTTCCTTAATCAGTTTTCTTGGAAGTCAATATTCAGAGGGTCAGGGTGTCCCCTCTGCTTTGGGAAGACAATGGCTACTTGAAATTCAAATAGGTTGGCACTGATAAATGCCAAAGCATAACTACATATTTTGTTGATCAAAACAAATTTCTATGGTCCCAATGTTATGTGAAAATTATTTTCCAGATAATTGTATTTGAAATAAAATATTAGATCCCATGAGACTCTGTATTTGTATTTTTCTATCTTTTGGTGATCTGCTTTTGGTCTTCTCTTTTCATGTGTATGTCTTAATTTTGCCATTGTGTTCCTCTTTGTTTTTTGATTTGCTGCAAGAAATAGATTAGTATTGATATATTGATTTAGTCTGTAATTAAAATGAAAAGTCATTTGCATATTCAAAATCTAAGTTAGTAGGGGGGAAGTCTATGATAATTTCTCCCTAAATGTTTCTTAGGGAAAAAGTACTTATGTGAATTGCTGCTGTCAAGTTGTCTTTCAAAATGATGAGATGCTAAACTCTCAAGCTCTCAACATGCTGATCATTGGCTATGTTTTTGTTTTCACCTGTCTACATTTTTTTCCTTAGCATATATTATGTCTTAGTAGTTCCTGTGATTCTGTTAAGTATTATTCTAAGTTTGAGTTTTACCTTGATGGGGAAAAATCAGGTTTTTTTTTTTGAAGTGGGGAGGTGAGGCAATCAGGGTTAAGTGACTTGTCCAAGATCACCCAGCTAGTGAGTGTCAAGTGTATGAGGTCAAATTTGAACTCAGGTCCTCCTGACTCCAGGGCAGGTGCTCTATACATTGAACCACCTAGCTGCCTCATCAGACTTTCATACATCATATGACCTTAAAATTTGAGCTAGACCTTACTTGTCATCTAGTCTAACCCTCTCATTAATAGATGAAGCAACAGAAGGCCAGGAGAGGTCATAAGATCATAGGTCATGGTAGCATAGAGCCAGAGTTGGTAAGAACATTAGGGTCCATCTAGTCCATCCCTCTCATGTTATATATCACCTCATGTCTGGAGTATTGCAATAGCCTACTAATTGGTATTTCTTCTTCAGGTCTCTTCCCCACATCAATCCACCTTCCATGCAGCCACCAAAGGGATTTTCCTAAAGTGCAAGTCTGACCATATCAACCCCTACTCTACTCAGAAAACTCCAGGGGTCCTTATTGCCTCCAGGATCAAATACAAAATTCTCTATTTGTTATTCAAAGTTCATTGTGACCTAGCCTGTTCCCCCCTTTCAGTCCTGTTATATCTTACTCCCCACCACATACATTTTAATCCAGTCACGCTGGGCTTCTAGATGTTCTACCAACAAGACACCCCATCTCTCAGCTCTGGCTATAACCAATGCATGGAGCATTTTTCCTCCAGTACTCTACTTGCCAACTTCCCTGGCTTCCTTTAAGTTAGAACTAACGTCCCATCTTTTATAGGAAGCCTTTCCCAACCCCTCTAAATTTTAGTGCCTTTCCTCTGTTAATCATTTCCTATTCATTTTGTATATAGATTGTGTGTGTGTATACCTATATACCTATCTATCTAAAATTTTTTGTATGTGATCTCCCCTGTGTAATCCCCCCTTAGATCCTGAGTTCCTTGAGAGCAGAAACTCTTTTGCCTCTTTTTGTATCATTGGTACTTTTTGTATCCTTAGTACTTACTACAGTGCCCACCACATCATAGGCACTTAATAAATGTTGATTAATTGATTGATCATATATGAGGAAATGGAGGCTCAGAGAAATCGAGTGAAAAGTAGCTCTATGCTACTGTGATCTACGATCCTTTGATCTCTCCTGGGGTTCCATTCCTTCATCTATTAACAAGAGGGCTGGCCTAGATGACCAGTAAGGTACCTTCTAGCATAACATTTATGGTTGTATATATCCAGCACTAATCTGTCTCCTGAACTCTAGGCCTTCATTGCCAACTGCCTGATAGACAGTTCTGCCAGATGTCCTGTTAGCATCTCAGACTCAACATGTCCAAACCAGAATTTGTTTTTCCCCTTAAATACATCCTCTTCCAAACTTCTCTATCTGAATCCATCTATGAGCCTATGACTGCATTTGCCACTCCCTTGGGTTGATGCATAGGAAGGAATTAATTCCCTTCTGTCTCTACTTGCTAACATAATTTAAATTTCTACTCTAGAAGATTATTAACTGGGGTAGTTTTCCTCCAAACTAAAAAGTTGTGGTTTGGAAGGTGATGTGAGAAATAACAAAAGGAAACAATTTGCATATCTCTTTAAATTTTGAAAACATGTTTAATATTATTTCATTTTACACTCACAAAAACTCTGGCACATAGGTGTGTTCTTATTATCTCCATTTTACAGATAAGGAAATCGATGCAAATGGAGGTTAGTTAACTTGTCAGGGCAGGCAGGTGGTACAGTACACAGAATGCAGGGCTAGAGTTAGGGAGAATCCTTTTCCTAAGTTCAAATCTGGATTCAGACACCTACTAGCTTTGTGACCTTGGGTGAATCACTTAACCCTGTTTGCCTCAGTCTCCTCATCTCTAAGATGAGTGGGAGAAAGAAATGACAAATTATTGCAGCATCTTTTCTGAGAAAACACCATATAGGGTCATGAAGAATTGGATATAATTGAAAACAATTGAACAACAATTTGCCAGGGTCACACATTAAGTATCTGAGGTCAGATTTGAACTCAGGTATTCTTGACTCCAAATCCAGCATGCTGATCTGAGAGGAATCAGGCATAGAAAATAATTGGAAAAGGCATTCACAAAAATGATGTTGGCAGCCAGAATAAAAATTAAAATGTAGCCCTCAGATTTCAACAGCAGAGTTTCCTGGTTATTCATTTTGAGAAAAGTTATGGAATTTATTTTCTCATTGACAATAATTGCTCCATGAACCATTCATGCAGTTTACTTCTGGTATGGAGCAATCTGTGATTGGGCTTTTCAGAGTAAGATATTATTAATTCAGACCCCTTTGATTTGCAATTTACTAAAATTCATAGGGACTTTGAACTATGGTGAGCAAAAGGTTTGCCAATCAGAGAAAGAGAAAAAACAAATCAAACCTCAGTAATAGATATATGTTTAATTTACTCAATAGATCGTAAAAAAAATCATTTCATGTAAGGTACTTCTATTTAGTAGTGGTTCTTTTCTATTCATTAAAACAATTATGGAGGGTTATAGTCTTTTTTTTTTTTTGCTTTTTGGAGGGCATTTGGGGTTAAGTAACTTGCCCAAGGTCACACGGCTAGGTTTTTGTTTGTGTGTGATAAGTGTCTGAGGCCGTATCCGAACTCAGGTCCTTCTGACTCCAGGGCCGGCGCTCTATTCACTGTGCCACCTAGCCGCCCCAGGGTTATATTCTTAAATACAAAATAAAACAAAAAATTGAGCGTCTTGTATGGACTAAGAAGTAAGGTTTTTAGATCTCTAAGGAGCTTTAGAGATCATAAAGTCCAAACCCTACTTTTTATAGAGGAAAAGACTAATTACAGTGCTCAGGAAAGTCAAGTGAGTTGTCTGATATCACATAGGTTGTTTGTAGTGGCGATGGGGCTAAAACCAGGGTCTCTCAACTCACTACAGTGTGTTTTTCATTATATCACACAGCTTCTTCTTGTAATTTGACTGAATATTATGTTTGAATTAATCAGCCAGTTAATTTATTTTGAGACTGGGTCTCCTTATCTTGCCTAGGCTGGAAGTGCATGAGCCTCTCACTGGCCAATCTTGCTACTGTTTTGCATAGAATTTTGGAGGACCAGCTTCATTCTAATCTGAACTGGTTCGTCCTTCTTAAGTTAGCCTGGTTCTACAAATACCTTCACATTAAACATTAGTCAAGTTGTAAAAAAGGATTATAACCAATGGAATGAACAACGAGAAAAAAGGAACACCACAAAAGAAAAAAGAAAGAGTGAGTAGTTTGCTTCAATCTGCATTCAGACTCTGTAATTCTTTCTCTGGATGTGGATAGCCTTTTCCATCTTGAGTCTTTTGGAGTTGTCTTATAATGTGGCATTACTGAGATGAGCCCAGTCTATCAAAGTCAGTCATCACAGATACAATGTATCTGTAATTGTGTACAATGCTCTCCTGGTTCTGCTCCTCTCACTCAGCATAAGTTTATATAGGTCTCTTCAGGTTATTATGAAGTCTGTCTTCTGATTTAGTTTGATTTGCCACTTAGTTTGATTTAATTCAGTTTTACTAGTTTTTGGATTTTGAGATGCTTCAAGAAATCATTTCCTTAAAATAAAAAAGAGCCTTCAACATTGCATTACAAACAAGTTATATAAACATGGGCACATATGGAGTGTCTTGTTTTAGATTTTTTTGAGAGTTGGTGAAATGTCGTCATCTGGAGCATAGAGTGGAACATTAAAATGTTGATTCTCTGTAGGTCAGTGGGATTATGTTTAATTGCTATTTTAGTAGAAATAGAAGAGGAACTATACCAAATAGCAGAAAAAGGAGAGCTACAGTAATAACAATACCATGTGATATTAGTCTAGCATTTTGCTACATACTAAATGCTTTCTTGGACATTTATTTAACTTGATCCTCGTAGCAAGCCTTCAGGGTAGTTAGGTAAAAGACTTTTTATTATTCCCATTTTACAGATGGAAATTAAATCTCGAGAGAGTATGTGACTTTTCAAGATCATACAACTAATAGGTGGCTAGTCAATATTAAAACCCAAATCTTCTGGTGTTAGACCAGTTCTCTTTACTCAAGTCTTATTTTTGGACAATTATGCACCAATGTAAAAAATGCAAACCTTAAAACAGATAGAAATGGAATTACAGTATAGAAAGAGAAATAATTTACTTTTCTGGGGGCAGGAGAAGCAATCAGGGTTAAGGGACTTGTCCAGGGTCACACATCTAGTAAATAGCTGAGGCCACATTTGAACCCAGATCCTCCTGACTTCAGGGCCAATTCTCTATCACACCACCCAGCTGCCTCGAATAATTTAAAGAAAACTCCTAATTAGTGTGATATTGCATGATTAAATTTTTGAAATATGGTCTTTTAAGTTCCAAATTCACAATTTAAAAACTATGTAGTATGCTTATGTAAAAGAACATTATGATTAGATAAATTTTTCCAGAAGGGATGGGTAGATTCATGATACTACCTTGGATTTACATAGCATTTCTCTTTCCAAGGAGTTCAAAGAATTTCTCATATCTATCCACACAAACCTTTGTGTGCACATAGATATGCATAGGCATGCATGCATATTTTCATTTTTACTCATTTTTTTAATCCTGTGAATTAAGTAGTAATAGATAGTTCATCCATTTAAAAGGAGGGGGGGTAATCCAGTATTCTTAACAAATTAGTGATTTCATCTCTATGACTATGTCTTCCAGTCTTGTAGACCAGAGAACATCTACACTTGCCCACTTGAACAACACTAATCCATTTCCTTCTATACATTTTCCATAGGGGCAGAGCATCGACTTTGTGTTTGGGGGTGGGGAGGAACTTCTAGCTGTCCTGAAGTTGCAGTTATACCAGGAAATAGCTGGTTGCCCACTATTTATCCCTTCCTTTGTAAAGCAATACAACCAACTTCTGTATATAGCCCTTCCTGATTTCCCTGAACTAGTAGTGTCTGTCCTCCCAAACTCCTTTGTATTTAGCTATTTATTGTATGTTTATATTTATCAGCTGTATAGTTATTCCATATATTATATATAGTGTGTTTATATATATATGTATATATATATACATATATATATATGGGGAGATATGTAGATATATATGTATATGCATATCTGTATCTATCTATAGAGAAAGTACTATAGAAATCTATCTAAAACCTCCCTCTATTGGAATGTAAGATTATTGTGAGTAGGAATTGTTTCATTCTTTGTCCTTGTATCCCCAGTGCCTAGCACAGTGCTAGTAAGTATTTATTAATTAATTTCTAATGCATTTATTACATAATGTATGCTGTAGTTAGCTATCTTCATTTCTTAACTCTCAACTAGCTTATGTTCCATGAGGGTATGGATTATGTATTGACTAAATTTTATGCTTAATTATTGTTGTTGTGTTTTATGCTTTATACTTATGCTTAATAAATGTTTTCTGATTGAATTCCAATTCTATAATGGTGATTAACTGTTACTCAGAAGAATAAGTTAAGAACTCAAAGCAGGTATTTTTAGTCAAATTTATGAATGGAATCTTAAATTATTTATATTGATAAAATACAAAGATTTCAATTAGAACATTAATTATAAGATTATATTGTTGGAAATTAGAATCAATCAATCAAAAAGTCTTTATTAAGTGCTTTCTAGGAATAAATGCATTGGTCAACACTGAGTACAATTGGACGGCAGTACTGCTGTTTTTATCAATTTGAGTATCTTACTGCCATAAGACATACTATGAAAGTCAAGGAAAGAACTTAATATTTATGTGTCTGCTTCTTATTTCTTCCTACTACTGTTACAGTTCCCAGGCAGCTGTCTCTTCTGTGAGGTTCTAGCAGTGTTATTTCTTCAAAATTTTTTGAAGATTTTCTTCCAGATTTCCCACCAGTAAGTTATTTTTAACAGATACTTATGAAAGGCTTTTTTAAAAATGTTGGTTCCATGAAGTCAATAGACTAATGTTTAAGTGCCCACATTTTCTCGCAGAAAATGAGGATGGAAGAAATGGTCAAATATGTGTAATGTGTATTAGATGAACACTGATAATATTTACTATCTAACTATTTCCTTCTTTGCCTGCCACCCCCTTTCTTCCTCTTTCCTTTTGCTACTTTTTTTTTTTTTTACCACAAGCCACCTTTGGCTCTTTGACCTGCATCCCTGTGTCCTGGAACATTTGGCATAGGTCTCTAATACTTTTATTACATGCATAGTATGTCTTTACTGGCCATTGCCATATATGAGTCCTCCAAAGTGACTTGGGCAGTCACTTTGAAATTATAAGAGATCAAGAAATAGTAAAACAAAACATAAAGAATGAAAAAATAGAAGATAATGTGAAATACCTCATAAGAAAAACAACTGAAGGGGCAGCTAGGTGGTGCAGTGAATAAAGCACCAGCCCTGAAGTCAGGAGGACCTTAGTTCAAATCCAACCGCAGACACAACACAAAAACAAACCATGTGACCTTGGGCAAGTCCAATTGCCCTCCAAAACGCAAAAAAAAAAAAATGATCTGGAGAACAGATCAAGAAGAGAAAACACAAAAATAATCAGACTACCTGAAAGTTATGAACAAAAAAAATCTTGATACAATATACAAGAAATAATTAAAGAAAATTGTCCTGAAGCATTAAAACTAAAGGGGAAAGCAGAACTAGAAAAAAAAAAAACCCACCAATCACCCACCTGAAAGAAATCCTATGAGGAAAACCCACAGGAATATTGTAGTAAAATTCTTAAACCCCCAGCTCAAGGATACAATATTAAAAACAACAAGGAAAAAAAACCAATTTACATATGGTGGTGCCACAATTAGAATCACACAAGATCTATCAGTAGCAACACTAAAAGACGTCAAGTCTTGGAACACTATATTGAAGAGCAAAAGAACCGGACTTCCAGTCGAAATATCATATCCAGCAAAGCTAAGCATAATTCTGAATGGGAAAAAAGTGTACATTTAGTAAGTTGTCAGATTTTCAGGATTTTTAAAAAAGCCAACCTGAATTTGATAGGAGATTTGACATACAAGAGCAAAAAGAAACATAAGATACATACCAGAGACCAATTACAAGGGATTCAGTAAGGACGGTTTACTTTCTATGTATGAAGAATGTAAAATGTATTTTAAGATTGTTGTTAGTAACTGGGTAGTTCACAAAAAAGATTGGGATAGACATGAGCATGATATGACTTCAAAAAGTAAAATCATTCAGGAACAGCTAAAAAAAGTAATTATATAAATGACGTGCAAGAGGAAGAACTGATACAGAGGAATTAGATGGGGAAGGAGGGGCCATTAGTTCTGGAAACCTACTTTATCAGGAATGGGTTCAAAAGGGAACAATACACACACACACACACACACACATCTAGAAGAGTATAAAAGTCTTCTAAATTTAGAAAGTAATAAAATACTAAGGGGATGGGGGAGAGGATAAGGGAGGGAACTTTAGAGGGGAGGGTGAAGGAATAGGTCAAAGGGGCATATAATATGTTGTTTAGATTCATGGGAACAGGAGGGCAAGGGGGGGGATCATTGGAGACAGTGTAGGTTAATTAATAGGAGGGTAAGGTAGTGAGTAGAAGTAAAGTAGAGGAGTCAGGAGGGATAGGAAATAATAGATATCCATGAACATAAAAACAAAGATTAGGAGTAGAATCTTTTAGGGAAAGCACATGTATATATATCAACATTTTACTATAATCTTGCTTAATTGTAGCTTGGGACGGTTATGGGGGAAAAGAAGTGGTGGGGGAAAGAACAAAGTAAAAAGTGTACAGCAGAAAATCTACAAGGAAGCAAAAAAAAGATGGACAGTTCTCAACACAATATGTAATATTTCATATATAGGCTTTCTTGAAATGGAAATTTATTGCTATATATTTTGAATCCTCTCTTATATTGCCTTGTGCACATTTTTCTTTTCTTATTTTATATTTAAACTTTATAAGTTTGTAATATGTTTCTCTTTCTTTTCTTATTATGTATTTGTTTTAATTAAAAAAGGAAATATCAATCTGCATTGTTAGGAGTTCCTTATATTAGCAAAATCATAGGACAAAACAAAAACCCATATTAAGACTTTTGAGGTTATATTCCACCATCTTGCATGGACTGGATATAGATTTACTTCTTCTCTTCATCATCATCATCATTGTCATCATCCTTTTTTATTTTTGTTGAATTATCACAATAGTGATCTTTGCTGGTCTTGAGCTTCTCTACTTTAAATTGGGAATATACTAGATGATCCCTAAGTGTACTTCTAGTCCTAAATCTGTGATCCTATGAAATTGTTTTAGTTTTAGTTGTTCCTTAGGTGCTCAATGATATGACAGTAGAGGCTTTCTTTTTTTAAATAATATTTTATTTTCCCCAATTACATATATGGTTTTTTTAAACATTTGTTTTTTAAAAAAATTTGAATTACAAAGTCTTTCTTTCCCTACTTCCCCTCCTTGCTCCCTGACATGGTAAGCAATCTGATATGTTATATGTGTGCAATATACATGTTTTCTAAAAGCCAAGTGATATGCTATCCTTTCTCAGCCTACCTTTTTTTTTTTTATAACAGTCTACTGTGCTTTTCCTATTAGAGTTGGTCATCTTCTGTTGTTGGTGAAGATGTTCCAGAATCCTGATTGTTCTTAAACAGATGCTTCCTTAATTATTCAATGAGGGAGCATCATTTTTATGGAGTAAGAAAACATTCCCCCTACACACTATCTCAAGGAAGCATCTGGACTAAAGTATTTGCTTAGAGAACTTCAGAATCCATTCTAACATGCCTGCTGATGTGCCCTTGCATGTCATTTAATATTATCTAGACATGATTTTGTAAGTGATCATTGATTTCCTATTAAAGGAGTTCTGTAGTTTCAGGCAATAGCAGCTGTTAATTCTGGATGACATTGTTTAGTAAACCTAGATTGGAAAGGGAGAAAAAATGACTATTTTTTTGCAATTCTAATTCTCATAAAAATGCAAGCACATTAAGTTGTTACTCCTATTTTCTATCTTCTCAGATGTTCCATGGAGACTTAAGTTCCCTTGTCTTTTCAAATAATAGTTTATCTTTCTACACAATGTTTAATCTTAATAATGAGGATAGTTCATTGGATGACTTATGTAATCAATCTGACTTCACTTTACTCCTTCCCTAGTCTTGGCTCTGTTATCAGACACTTCAATGATACCCCCAGCTGCCATTTTATAATCTGTAGTCTCCTTGACCCTCTGTCATCCTACCCCATGGCTCCACCATCTGACTTAATAATATGTGAGTATTTACAAAGTGCCTGAAGGTTGGCAATGTGCTTTTACAAATATCATCTCATTTTATTCTCACAACAACCCTAGGGGGTATTTGCTATAATTATCCACATTCTATAATTGAGGAAACTGAGGAAGGCAGAAGTCATGTAACTTGTCCAGGATTGCACAACTAGTTAAATATCTCAGACTTGATTTGAACTTGGATTTAAGAGATTCCCAGTCCAGAACTTGCTCTACACGGTACCATTTAGCTATTTTCTCTATTCTCGATTTCAGTATGTTGAGAATTGTTGGATAGTGTTTCAAAGTGTAGTGAATTTCATTCCCTGTAAATTTAGACTGTATAATTTCAGCTGAGCAATTTACAGTAATCTTTAATTCTGTTTTTATTATTTCTCTATACCTTTTTACCAAATAACTAGTCCAGATGACCTTTCTTCTTATGCCCCTAACTGCTTTTCTGGGATTATGATGATCTGTTGTGAGGTTCTTCAGTTTCCTGCACCTGGGCTTCTAAACTTTCATCCTTTTTAGAGGAAGAGGTGATATTCATTCTTGCCAAGATTAATACTTCTACTTGTACCCTTCATCGTATATCCTCCCACTTATAGGATATTCCTTCCTTAACGAACTCTCACATGAATCTTCATTTTCTCTTTTTATACTGAATGCTTACATCTGCCTTTAAACTTATTCATCTTTCCTCTTCAGTGATAATTATAGCTGACATTTATATAGGATTTTATGGTTTTCAAAACACTTTACATATATTATTTCATTTTATCTCCAATATAATGCTATAAAGTAAATCTTGATACAAGTATTATTACCCCCATTTTACAGATGAGGAACTGACATCCAGAGAGGTTAAAATAACTTTCTCGTGAATTTGAACCTGGGTTCCCCCGATGCCAAGTCCAGCATTCTTTCTACCATACAACCTTCCCTGCCTGACCATAAGACACACAGATATACACAATGCAGGAGTGCACACACACACACACACACACACACACACACACACACACAAAATCCCTCCCATTCTTATATTCCATCAAACATTTTGAATTTTTCTATTAGATTTTGTGAAAAGGTAATCTACACTCAAAGCCTTTAAATTTAATTTTCTTATTACCTACTCTCTCCCTTGAAATTAGTGATGCAATTCTGCATTTATCCACTTATTTTTCCAAGGGTCATGTATTGCATCTTTATAATTAAATCCTGTGCCCTCAATCTTCATCTTCCTCAACCTTCCTAAAGCATTGACAGTGACTTCTTCCACTCCTTAATTTTCTTTCTGCTTTTGACTTCTATAATGCCACCTACATATATCACATGTTCTCTCTCTCTCTGTATGTCTCTGTTTCTGTCTGTCTGTCTCTGTCTGTCTTTCTTTTCCCCCATTTTTTTTTTATTTTTGTCTCTATAACCTGTTTTTCCAACCTTCAAAAAACGAATGCTCCCTATGGTTCTGTCATTTTTCTCCTTGGAAAATCTCATTCATTTTCATGTTTTCAAGTATGATCTTTTTGTACATGACTCTTAATTATCTATTCCCAAACCCTAATTTCTCAACTTCACTCTAGTTGTGCATTTCAGTTGTCTGTTGGTCATATTCATAGAGAAGTCTGGGGATACTCTCAAGCTCACTAGGTTGAAAACTGTACTGATATTTCTGTCAAGGAGATTATAATTCACCTGATCACCTGTACTCAAAATTTGTGGTACTTGACTCTTTCCTCATGTGGAAGGTAGGACAGCTTAATGAATAAACATTTGGACCTGGTTTCAAATCATGTCCCTATAATTGCTGACTGTGTGACCATAAGTAAGTCACAATGTCTGAGACTCACTACCTATTTTACAGGGTTATTATAAGACTCAGATATGATAAAATATGCAAACAACTTTGCAGATCTTTAAGGGGACAGCTAATTTTATTATAATTGAAATTATTAACAAGTCTTGTTGATTCAATTTCCATATTATCTTTAGAATGTTCTTTCCCTTTGATTTCTACTTGTGAGGCATTAGAAAGGTAGTCTGGGGTAGTAGAAAGGAAGCTAGACATGGAGCTAGAATTGACCTGGTTTCAAATTCTGCCATTGACCTGTATTGACTTCAAGGCACTGGGAAAGTAATTCAATAACTAAATCTTTGTTTGCCACATTTTTCTTATCTGTACCTTGAGAATCATAGTATTAGCAGGACTCT
>WOXC01003071.1:0-22500 GCA_011680675.1 Gymnobelideus leadbeateri
AATGTCAAGACTTTGAGGACTTTTAAGAAGAGGTACTGTATCTACTTTCTCTGCGGGTACACTCTCTGATCCCAAAATTTTGTGTGTCTCATTTTTCTCAAGGTTTTCTGACAATGAATGATCTGTTGCAGCTTGATTCTGAACTGACAAAATGTTATCAGTGTCAACTGAATTTCCCTGATCCACAAAATGCTTTTCAGAGGCATTATTTATCTTTAGATTATTTGTGGAAGTTTTCGCTTGTGCATCACTGGTCCTTTGGTTAGAAGTACTGACTTGGAGTTCCACAAGCTCCTCTGAGATTTCATTGGTGTGGGAACTAGATGCCACTGAAGGGGAGCTGCTTTTAACAGAGTCATCATGGATCTCTTGATTTTCAAATGCAGCAGGAGAATAGAGTTCTGAGTTACCTTCTTCTCTTTCTGAACTTCCTGAGGCACTATCTACTTCAGAACTTCTTGTATCCTCTTCAACTAAATATTCTTTGTCAATATTTTCTTGTGTGGTATTCTCATCTTCACCATGTCTATAACACTGATCTTTCCATAAGTCTGAATGGTCAGGATGTTTGTTTTCAAACAAATGCTCAGGTTCTTTGTTTTCAGGACTTGTGGCAAAGAATCCTTTATTGCCCACCGAAGTACTTTCTTGTGTTTCCTGGTTGACAGAATCAGCCAGAGGGGTGACAGGTGTAAATGCTTCTTCCTGCTCATTTTCTAAGATTTCTAGTTTATCTGGGATGTCACTGTCCTTAAACTTTTCTGATGAGCTCAGAGTTTCCCATGGTGATTTGTTTTCACCTGAATCTACAACGTGTGATGAGTCAGGCAGTATTAAGGATGACACATTGTCGTCTTTCATGACTGTATCCCAAATATTGCTAAAGATTTGCTGTCCACTTTTCTCATTTAGTGAGTTGAATTCATTGAATGTGGCATCTTTTCCTTCCTCAGAGACATTGTAGGGCATATGGTGCTCCCATCCTACCTGACTGTCCTCTTGACTCTCAACGCTCCATGGCTCTAGCTGTCTCACTGAAAATCGAGTTTCTGGTTCTGAACCATTCATGTATCCCTGGGCTTGCCCTTCTCCAGAAGTCTCCATTCCCCCATTGCAGTCATCCCAGTCTAAATCATTATCTAGATCTGAAATAGTTGCTGTTGATTGTGTGTCTTCAAGAATAACTCTATTCCACAAGTCAGCATTCTCAGGAGCTGCCTGCCTGGGGTCTGCGCCACTATGCATGAGGGTCAGTTGTCGATTTGTTTCATTATATATCTGCATCATTCTAGGATCATCATAACTAGATTGGCTGCTTTCCCCAGCATCCTCTTCAGCTGAGAAATTTTTA
Source organism: Gymnobelideus leadbeateri (assembly GCA_011680675.1). NCBI lineage: Eukaryota > Metazoa > Chordata > Mammalia > Diprotodontia > Petauridae > Gymnobelideus > Gymnobelideus leadbeateri. The sequence continues at coordinate 1,352 of WOXC01003071.1, forward strand.
GTATCTGGGTATTCTATCTTGAGCAAATCTTTATGTGAATCTGAAGGGACATTTGTTTCTGAATCAACTGTCACAATCTGGTTATCATTTGGTGTATGTGTTGTCCACATCTCCAGGGTCCCAGGGCCTGAACTAATTCTATTTCTGTAAGATGGAGGCTCTGTTGGTTGAGGAAGATTTTCAGCATCATTTGACTTATTGAGTGGGGTCTCCTCTGCAGCTATGTTAACATCATGATCAAAAGTTTTGTCCTCGGTTTCTTTCTCCTCCCCTACAAATGTAGGTGATATATATGAGTCTGATGTAGAATAGTTAGTATCTAACTCAGAAGCAGCCAAATCTTCACCTACATTGGATGTGCTAAAGTCTGAGCACCTGTATGATAAAAAGGAATCTTCCCAGGGAGCTGGAGCTCCTTCCTTGTCATTCTTTTCATACAAGTTCCAAGTGTTTACCTTTTCAAATGATTTCCCCCTGATCTCAGAACCATGAAACCCATCCTGATTTTCCCTAAGCAGCTTGGAATTATTCCATATAATGTCAGAATCAAGACTGGGATTCTCAGACTCAATGTGGACATTGTCTGGGTCATCTTTGCTCTCATTCCAAGCTTCTGAAGTCACTTGGTTATTTGGAGTTTGGGGCAAATTCTCCAATGGGACTTCTGCAGAAAAAGAAAAGTCTTTCTTTGCCACAGCCCATTCCTCATGGTCCCTTTTGGGAGGCAGGTTTCTGTCCATCTGCTGCACATTCCAGGACTTTTTCAGAGCACTGGTGCTGTCTTCTTTATTAAATTTAGTCCAGGTAGGGAAAGGCTCTGAATCCACCTGTCCATCACTATCATTTGCAGGATTTTCCCATGGGTCTCTTTCCATTGCAGAAGGTGAGCTAGGCTGCCACACAGCAGCAAAGTCTTCTATCAAGTGGCATGTCCCCTGAGGGGAAGCATGTGATAGATGTGATTTCTCAGAAGGCAGTTTCTGGTGTTCTGGATTGTCCTCACTTTGGTGGTGGGTATCAGTGTTACCCACAGACTGTTGCTCAAGTTGGGTCTTCCAGGGATCCAGCTTTGGGTATTCACCATGTCTTGACTGCTTTTGCTGATATATAGAATCTGAGGCCCTCCTATCAATGGGGCTTGCTTTGTGATCTTTCCAGGATTCAGGACTCTGGAAGACAGACTCCTGTTCACTGGAACTCCACGTGTCAGTATTCAGAAGGGCGGTATTTTTTGAGTCAATTTCTAAACCACCCCACCAGCTGCTACATCTCGTGCGGGCTGGAGTGGGTCCTGTGTGATCCAAGTCATGTATGTTTTGCAGCATGTCTTCTGGGAAGAGCAAGGTTGGGTCCTCTGTGAGTGGTGAGCTTTCCACAAAGCTGTTCATTGGAGTTGGTGGGACTCTTGCCCCAGTGTTTTTCAACCTCTCGGAGGGAGAAGAGTCATCTCCCACAAAATCAGTGAGGCTCAAAGTTCTTTCTGAGAGGTCCCCAGGGCTTTCTTGCCTCGGGGCAAATTCCCCATCAAATTCCAGAAGGCTATCTTTTTCAGCCACTGTCATCAGTAAACCTGCTGAGTAATTAGCCATGTCACTCCCTGACAGATTCATCTCATCAAGTCCTTTTGGCACTGTGGGTGGCTGTCCTTCTGATGAATCACTGTTGGGAAAGAAGTCATCTGCTGGGGAATAGTCTGCTGAACGGGAAGATGATTGGGATTGCACAGAAACATTGGGTGCTGGGTCAAAGCTGAAAAGATCAAAATGTTCACCATCTTCTCCAGAGTGTGGTTTATGTTCCTCAGCTATTGCTCCTTCAGGGATGGGACTATAAGAATCAAATCCTGGGAGGAGGCTATGATGAGGTCCAGCACCTTCACCTACTGGGCTATCATCACTTAGGAAAACTGAGCTCTCCTTGGAAGACCGGCTGCTCCGAATGGTTGCCAACCCACTATCAGGGCTCACAAGGTCTACATTGACATCCACCTGAGCTGGGATGGAGCCATTAAGGTCTTGAGGGTTTTCTATGAAATTCACAGAACTGGGCTGTGGTTCCACATCAGAGCCATACAACTCCATGATGCCAGAAGATCCCTGAGAAAGTGGTGCACTCCCAGCCACGGCTTCAGTAGAAGATGTTCTGCTGTTGGAGACCATTTCTGAACACCTCCTGCTAATGACTTCCTTGACAAGGAGAACCATCTGATCAGAAGTTATCATAGGATCCTCCTGCTGATACACCAGAATCTCATCACAGCCACATTCAAAGGGCTCTAGCTCCAAGCAAGGATTCTGACACTCTTCCAGTTCACAGCAGATCTGTCAGGAAAGCACAACATTTTCAATTGAACATGGTCATTCACCCCAGTCATCTTTGCAGCAAACTCATATCAAACCCACTTAACTACATAGGTTTGAGAGGATAAATTTTAAAAAGTAACTTAAATACCAAGGCTTTTACTTCTGTGAAACACAGCCCATCTGCCTCCAAATGATTACACATACAAATTAGGTTTGCTCAAAACAAAAACAAAATCAGAGGGATGCAAGGATCTCCCTGGGAATAGATTGTAATACCACCTTTTTACTACACTGGGGTATTTGGAGAGGCATTGTCCCATTTGGAAATATCTTAGCTCTAGATGCCATATTTTTCTCCCACATGCTATACATACCCCCTCTTCTAAGCTCAAGTTATATACAATAAATGAATGAAAATGTATTTATTAAGCACTTACTATTTGCCTACCACTGTGCTAAATGCCAGGGACACAAAAGCAAGAGTAAAGACAGTCCCTGCCCTCAAGGACAACTTTTTCTAAATAGGGAAACAGTACATATAGGGAAGTGGTAGCCACAGAAGGGTATTTTGGTTATGGAAAGCTACAGGGAAGATTATCAGATGGTAAGGGAGCTACCAAGTAATAGACTGAGGGTTTGGTAGCATCCACTGACACTCTAACATAAACAAAGCAGTGACCGAGTTATTGTATCCTCAGACTGATACCTGCAACCTCTGGGAATGGGAGGAAGGAATGAGGACCACTGCAGTGCCTTCCAGCATTCCAACCTATAAGCATTGGGATGTCATGGTCCTTTTCAAAAATGGAGGACAAACAATAACAATCAGGATAAGAAGAGGTGCAAGATAGCAATCTAAAATCATCACTGGGTGTCTTTAGGTTGCTCAGCCAGCAAGTGACATTAGGGTAAAGGAGAGGACCCAGCTTCTTCTTCCTATGGTAAATTCTATTCAGGAGAGTGTTTAAAAATTCTAGGACATTTCCTACTGGCCCTTATTTGGAAGAGAGGGCACTGAGCTCTCTTAAGGAATTAGTATTTAGAGTCTATGAGGATACTTTCAAAGACTTGTTTTAACCCAATTCCTGAAATCTTCTGAAGCCTAATATAGGACTGTCCTTTGCTACTTCTAGTTAAATTCTTAAAAGCTGACCTTCTGCATGGATCATTTATCCCAGTATTCTACAGATCGCTAATTTATAACTGGAACATAGCTTAGAGATAATCTAGTCACACCTTCTTCTTCTATAGATGAGGTAACTGGAGCCCAGAGAGGTGATAGTAATAGGTAGGAGAGGCAAGAACTGGCCACTGGTCCTAGGGCTCCTAATCCAGTACTCTCTCCCCTCTACTATATTCTCATATAAAACTATTGTGGCAGGATGCTCACCTGATTGCATAATTCTGCATTCTCTGAATATACAGCTATTTGACGTTTTGTCTGTTGTTCTTCGGATAAGTAACTGGCCAAAAGGATGAGTACATCAAAGCCATACTTTTCTGTAAAAATCTTCAGGTCAGTGGCAATGTTTCTATGAAACATACAGTCCTGTAATAGAAAGAAAATGTAGACATTATCATAGGAATTCCCAACTTGGATCTGGGGAGAGTGTGTACACATCCCCCTCACTATGGTCCTGAAAAGTACTGTATGGTCAACATTAAATATTCAATGTGAGTATATTTAAATTTATTTTCTTTCCATAATTTTTTGAGAAAATTATACCATTCCTAAGTTAAAGAGAAACTATAAAGTCAGCATTGGAAATCATTACTTTTACAATAAAAGAAACAATTCTTTCCTACATAACTAAGAGCAGCTGTCATTGAAGTCTGCAGGTAAAACATGTGGTATAGCCACAAGGACATTTAAAGGAGAGGTAAGCCTGGTGGGGTATAAGATGGGGCCACTCAGGAAAAGTAACACTTCTTATGTAAGATGCCCAGTGATGTTTGCTAAAACAGAGTATGAGGAGTTTAAGGAAATTCCATTAGCACATATAGGATACATAGTGGAAATGGCTGTCAAAACAATTAGGGAAAGAATAAATTTGCATTCAGTGACTAGGAAAAAGGAAACTATTACAGTCACACAATTGTGGTGGGCAATTCAGTCTGTTTATGCTTTCCCTCCTCCTGATAACAAGGGATTCAGTAAAGTACTAGTGCTGGTCATCCTATCTAACTGCTTAGCTCTGATTCAACAAAGACAGGGGTTAGTGTTAAATTAAACACTGTGCACGCCATAGTTAAAAAGACTGTAGGATCACTGGAACCATAAAAAACCAGTTAAAACTCATTTGAACTTTATAGACAAAATAAAAAACACTCAATTATCCTAGACTAGTAATCTACTAGTCAGTTTAAGAAACTAACCTCTTCCATTTCTGGGTCAGAGTTACCTTCCTGAAATGTTGGAATACTAATATGTTATTGACAATTCCATTCAACAAGCATTTATTAAGCACTATGATGGTGCAATTAATTAAGCTAGTATCCATTTGTGCAATGGAGTGGGCTCATTTGAGTTGGTTTAAGGGTTCCCTTAGAAGGGGTTACTTCAAAGGCACTAGACTTTGAACAGTAGGAGAGTCCTCAGGAATTTGTCAGATAATGAGGGGAAGTTGCTCTTGATGAAAACTGACTCAAGGCTAAATCAGCTGAAGTTCTTCTAAGGGAATAGTTCTAATGTGCCCTTTATTATTATTTTTTAAATATAACAATAGCAAAAAGTAATTATCATTACCAACAATTCAAGCAAGTGACATTTTAAAAAATTAACCTGTCACAAATATTTCCCAAACATTAAATAAAAAGTATTTTGTATCTATTTACATCAACTTGTTCTCAACCCTGATATTATATTATTTTGTCATTAAGATATGGGGAAGAGAGCCACAGTGACAGAGAAAAGGCAGGGACTCATCTGAGCTCTCCCCAAACCCCTCAAAGATCTTTAAATAATGACCTAAACGATTTTGGAACGGTGGAACCCACAAAAAGATGGGGTGAAAAAGTTTTCCAGCCCAAGAAAACTTAAAAGGTAAGAGGAAGGTCTGTTGCACGAGGGTGAAAGTGGGACACAATCCAGTCAGGCCATACCAATGCAGACCAGACTGCAGCAAACCAGGAGCATACCTTAGGAGTGACCCAGCTGCTTCTGGAGCACTCAGCCCACCAAACCAGGAGTGTGATTCTGAAGATGTAAGCAGCCTCTCTCTGGTGGACAAATGTCATATTGCAACCATCACTGTTCCCTTTCAAAAATGCTGCCACAGACATGATGAAGGCCTCATCACCTCACATGTAGACAATTCTAATAGATTTCTGGTGAGTCTGACTTCCATAAGCCCCACCTTGCTCCAGTCGACCTTTTTTATTTAGCCACCAAAGTGATTTTCCTAAAGAGCAATTCTAACCTTGGTACCTCCCTACACCATAAATTCCAGCATTCCCTTATCACCTCCAGCACTAAATGCAAAATCCTCTGGTTGGAGTTCAAAGAAAGACCTTTAAACCTCCTTCCTCCCATGTCACACCCCCACCGTTCTGGTCTTCTTACTTATTACACTTCCCCCTCTTCTACATACTCTTTCATGGAATGGCATGGGTGTCCTTGCTGTCCCATGCCATGTCTCTTTAGGCATTTTCTCTGACTGTACCTCATGCCTACACAATAGTCACTCTCTTCACATCTTCCTCCTGGCCTTCCTTGCTTCCTTCAAGTCCCTGCCAAATTGCTACCGTCCACCAAAAAGCTGCTACTCAAGCCCTCTTAATTCTAATGCCTTCCCTTTGTGGATTATTTCCTATTTATACAGTATATAGTTTGTTTGTACATACTCTGCATTTGTTTCTCCCTTTAGATTGTAATCCCCTCAAAGGCAGGAACTTTCTCTTACCTGTCTTCGTATTTCCAGGCCTAACTGAGCACAATAACTAGCACATAGGATGCATTTAATAAATACCTATTGCCTCATCAAAAAACAAAAAAGAAATTAGGGGACAACAAATGCCGTTTCTTTTTTCTAAAGCTTGTTGGCTAACCATTGGGTAGAAATTAATTACAGCTCCATCTCCTTGTCTAAAGAACAAACCTTGATGAAATATCTAATATTACTTTTCCCTTAACATTCAAAATCTGAAAATAGATTCAATTATTGGAAAGGATCAATAAAATGTTAGATTAAAAAAATCAAAATTTCAAAAGATTTCAACAGGTTAAAAAGCTAAGAACTGCCCATATAAAAGATGGTAGGTGCCCAGCATATGGATCTGTCTGTATAGGAATTTGTGTGAAAGAGAGAGGGAAGCAGGGATTGGGGTCAAAGGGGAAGGAGTGTGAGATGTGGCTGTCAAGTAAGTTAATGTGACTGTAAGTTGCAATAAGAGAAGCCTAGTACAAAGCCTAGTGCCACAGTCCTTTTTTTCTGTTCAGACCACATGAGGAGTATTATATAAAATAGTTAGAGGCAGAGCTTGAATTAGGTTAGAATTAAAGCTATTTGACTCACACCCTATTTCTCTTCCCACTATACCCTGTCCTACTCTGTTTATTTGGAAACTTTAGTAAAGATATGATTGTTTAAAACCCTTAACAGAAAAAAAGATCAGAATTTCAGCACTAATTCATCTCACCAAATCAGTCAAGGGTCTTAGAAAATGAATGGTCCTGGGATAAGAATTGGATAATTTTAGAGTTCATAGGGACAATGGAGATCTTGTTCCTTCAAAAAACCACAGAAACTTAAAGGTGGAAGGTACTACAAGGTCTACAAGAGTTCCAACAAAGAAGTTCAACTATTCCAAATTGTACCTGAACAAGAATTTACCTCTACAATAGATATAAAAGGTCACTTGACCTAGTTAAAAGATTATTGGTAACCTTGGATAAAACAGTTTTCACTTGGATGGTGGGGTCTGAAGCCAGATTTCATGGAGATGAAAAGTAAGTAAGGCATGGGGAAATAAAAGCTAGATGGCTTTTTCTAGGAACCTTACCATGAAAAGAAGAAAAAGCATAGGATAATATATATTGCTTGAGGAGATGACAGTCAAATGAAGGTTTTGTTTGAATATGAGGTGTTCTCAGAATGTTTGTAGAGGGAAAGAGCCAGTGGATAGAGAGATTTAAGATTTGAGAAAGAAATAGAGTGATGGATCAGTGGAATAGATTAGGGACACAATACACAGTGGAAAGAACTCATTATTTGACCAAGCTTTAATTTGGCAGAAACTAGGCATAGACCAACATCTTATCTGGTATAGCAAGATAAGGTCAAATGGGCACACGATTTAGACATAAAAGGTGATATCATAAACAAATTAGGGGACCATAGAAAATTTTACCTATCAGATCTATAGATAAGGGAAGAGTCTATGACCAAACAAGATATTACAGGAAGCATAAATGGATAATTTTGATTACATGAAATTAAAAAGGTTTGGTGCAAACAACACCAAAGCAGCTAAAATTAGAAGGAAAGCAGAAAATTAGGGGAAAATATATAGCAAGTTTCTCTGATAAAGGCCTTATTCCTTGCATAATAGGGAACTAAGTCAAATATATAAAAATAAGAGCCATTCTCCAATTGATAAATGGTCAAAGGATATGAATAGACAGATTTCAGATAAAATAATCAAAGATATCTACAGTCATATGAAAATAATACCCTAAATTTCTATTGATTAGAGAAATGCAAATTAAAACAATACTGAGGTGCATTCTCAAACCCATTAGATTAGCTAACATAACAGAAAAAGAATATGACAAATGCTGGAAGGGATATGGAAAAACAGGTACACTATTTTGGAGCTGTGAACTGGTCCAACTATTCTGGAGAACAATTTGGAATTATGTCCAAAGGGCTATAAAACTGTGCACATCCAGGAATACAACTACTAGGTTTATGTTCTAAAGAGATCAAGGGAAAAGGAAAAAGACTCATATGTACAAAAATATTTGTAGTGATTTTTTGTGGTGGCAAAGAATTGGAAATTGAGGAGATGCTCATCAATTGGATTATGGCTTGTGGAAATTGGAAATTGAGGAGATGCTCATCAATTGGATATATGATTGTGATGGGATACTATTGTGCCCTAAGAGATGACAAGCAGGATGGTTTCAGAAAAATTCAGGAAGACCAATATGAATTTTCTGCTTTTCTTTTCCTCTTGGCTACATTGTATTCTATTTGTATAAAACTTAAATTTAATATAATAAAAAATACCCATTTTATATCCCATATAGTTCTCTATCTCTTGTTTATTCATAAAACCTTCTCTTAGCCATAATTCTGATAGGTAATATGTTCCATGTTCCTCTAATTTACTTGGAATTATACATTTCTAAAATTACTACATATTAAATTCAGCGGCTTGTATGAGTCCAGAGCTACATGGAACATGGGTTACACTTTATTTCTTATTGCTTATACAATGATGCTAAATGAATTCTGAAGCACTTTGTTTAAAATAGTAGAACATTCAGAGAGATTTTCCTGTGTTAAGAACACTTACGTATTATAGCCTGATCACCTGAACTTTTCCATTACCCTCTGGGCAATTGTCAATTTCAATTCTTGTGTGATATGGCATTCCATAGCTTACAGTCATACAACATCACCAGAAAAATAAATAAAAATGATGGGTCTTTGCTTTGAGGAGAAACATGGGGTAATTGAAAGAATGCACAATTTTCCCAAAGCAATTCAGCCCATTCTCTTTCTGTTCAATTCTGGACCTGACTCATCATTCTTTTTTAGTGTCTGTCTAAGATCTAGATCTATATCTATTCATATCTATACCTGAATCTATCCATATCTACATTTATATCTATATCTACCCATATCTGTCTCTATCTGCATCTATATTTGTATCTATAGCTATATCTAACTATATCTGTATTTATAATATCTGTATTTGTATCTAAATCTATTTCTATCTGTATCTATATTTGTATCTTTGTCTAAATCTGTATCTATGGGGCAGCTAGGTGGCGCAGTGAGTTGAGCACCAACCCTGGAGTTGGGAGGACCTGAGTTCAAATCCAGCCTCAGACACTTAGCACTTGCTAGCTGGGTGACTTTGGGCAAGTCGCTTAACCCCAACTGCCCTCCAAAAAGAAAAAATCGGTATCTATATCTATATTGATACCTATCTATCTATAGCTGTAGCTGTTGCTATGTTTATGTCTATAGCTCTATATTTCTATCTCTATCATAGCTATCTATCTATCTATCTTTCTACCTATATTTGCACTCATGAATGAGTCATCTAGATTATAGACAGCTGTATTCCTTGGTCTGGACATAGTGGGAATGAGCAAACTGCAACAAATTATAAAAGAGGAATTCTGCAAAAGAAGTGTTATAATGTCAACAGAGAAATGTATGACTTTAAAAAAAAGGATAGACTAATCACTTAGAGAGAGCAAATGACAATCTGTGGCTGGCTTCTATGTTTCACTGTTATCCATTAAATGTCAAAAGATCTAAAAAAAATTGTTAAATTGCACCTTCAGGGGTGGCTAGGTGGCACAGTGAGTAGAGTGCCGGCCCTGGAGTCAGAAGGACCTGAGTTCGGATCCAGCCTCAGACACTTAACACACACAAACAAAAACCTAGCCATGTGACCTTGGGCAAGTTACTTAACCCCAATTGCCCTCAAAAAAAGTATAAATTGCACCTCCAGAATATTGTTAAGTTGCACCTCCCCCTTTCCAGTGGAGGATTTATAGGAATACCAAAGTTGTATACAATGGGAGGGAGAACTCACATCTATGATTTCATAAGATCTATTGCAGTAAGAACCTTTATGATGATATAAAAACTATGAAATTCAATATTCATTCATTCAATCAATCATTCCAAAAACATTAAGTTTCTATTGTGTGCAGAGCACTGCTATCAAGCTAGAGAAGGAGGCTTGTATGGCTAGCAAATACAAAAACCAACATCAAGGGAAATCAGCATTACTAGAAGTCCTGTTTGTCTAACTTTGTTAACCCATAGCCACAGGATCCATTGATTTCTACTCTGCTATGTGTTGATAGTAATGTTGTATGGTGTTTACGTAGTAACTATATTTGCTAATGAATCGGTGTTTTAGACTCCCTCTATTTTTCTCTATGATGTTCATTGACCTGTTCTTTAGAGCAGAGCTATCAAATTCTCAGTCCATAGCCCAAAATAGATTAAAAGGTAATTGGAAAATGTTTAATAAAATACATAAAACTACAATACAAAATAGATAATGTTAAATTGGGGTTTTCTAAGTCAAAATCTGACTGGCAGGAATCTATTTCTATTTGATTTTGACACAACTCTAGAGTTTACCCCAGATGATATAAGCAACCACAATATTAAGCAGAATACTGGTAAATTCCATCTTTCTATGAATCACACAGTGTTGAGCAAGAAACCAATTATGTGATTCTGGAAAAATACTAAATTAAAATGACTGGAAAACTAATATGCTCTCTCTCCCCACAGAGAACTGTCCAAATCAGGTGGTATCTTTCTGGTCCTAAAAAATGTTGAGATTTATATTTGTACTACAGGCAAACCTGAGAATAAGTGATAGCTGAGGAACACGGCCAGCCTTGCATGTTTGCTCTTCCTTTATGTTGGCGCTGTTTGCATAACAGATAATTTATTATTGTCTTCTAGCAAAGCACAGTCATGTGCTAGGATGGTTTTTCTGTTTATGCCAAGCTAGGCTGTCCCTGAATAAACAGCAGTTCATCATCAGTGCAACACAACTGTATATTCAGGTTGGCATTTTAGTCTCCCCATCTGCCTTCTACCTGATAAATTACTGTTTTAGTTACATGTATACAAATACTATTTATTAATCTGCTCAGATGTGTCCAAAAATGTGTTTTCCCCCCTTAAGTTAGAAATGTAAAAAAATACTTCATTTGTCAAATGTTTAGAAAGTAGAAAGGTTGGTGTGGTGGTATGGGTTATTTTCTTTTCCTTTCCAGCTCCCCCTCTCCTTCTGCATTTGAAGTATGAATCCATTCTTTGTGAAACACAGCAAATGGTTCTTTGCTAGGCATTGAATTTAGTAATCTATTGGAAAAGATACCTTAGCATATGCTATAGTTAGAAAGGAGGGGCATTGCTCATCTTGCCAATTCCATAAAATAGGGGTGATCATACCAAGCCATTCTTACTACGAGGGGATGTATGTGAAGACAAATGAGATAATTACATGAAACTCTATGAACTTTTGGTAGACTTTTAGTACAGACACGATCTAGTAACAGTAGTATTTTAGTTATATTTGCCTAATATCAATTGTATTGTTGATGGAAATATATCACTATGAAAACATTGGCAAATCTGTTTCATTTTTGCTTATTTATTGCCTTTCCAGTATAAATGATCTTTGTGTTGTCTAGCTTAATTGGTTCTTACATTAAACTTTTAGAAAACTGGTTTTCTCTTTCACTGGTCTTTGCTGTTTTATGAAGCAACACTGCTCATAAACTTCTAAAATCTTCCATTGTATAATTTCATAAATCAGTTTATATCCCATATTTTGCTTATAGTCCAATTCCAATTTCTGTTGATATGTTGTCTTCTCATCTTTAGACATTCTTCTAGTTTGGTATTGATTTTGACTTTTCCTCTAAACTAGTTGATAATTGATCTATAAATTGTTACCACATTAATAGTCAGTCATTTCCATTCTGTTTAGTTGTAGCAAATTTCATTTAAAAAATGATGCTTGGTGATCACTATGCCAAGTACCTTCTGATCCTCTTCTTTGAAAAGAATTAATTATGACTTGCAGAATAAGGGGGTGAGAAGGGATGTATCTGGATATGAAGATGATATAAAACAAAGGATATAAACAAAAATATAAATAAGTAAACAAATAGAATTCGTAATATATAGTAGTCTATAAGCCTTTGACTGCTCCCATCTCATAATCCTAATAATATTTCCAATATATTTTTCATTGTCCTTTGTGCTCACTTTCCTAGTGAAGTCACTAGGTAGGAATATATAATAAACTGTAAACTTCACGAGGGCAGGGGCTGTTTTGTTTGTGTTTTTGTGTCACTAGTGCCAAGCACAGTGCCTTGTACCTGACAGTTGCTTAATAAATATTTGTTGAACTTGAATCATATGATGTCTTCATTTTATTAAGTTATTCATAGGAAGTTACCACTTCATGCTCAGCAACAAATGCTCTGCTTGGCACATCCTTGCAATCATCTTTGCTTAGCTTTTTTGTTTATGTTCATAAAGTACATGAAGGTGAAATGATCAAGTACCCATTGAAATAATCTTTCTTGTTGCTTGTGAATGCATAATGAAATCAACCCTGCTAACTTTCTTATTTAGTTCTCCAAGAAGGATGTGTGATCCATAAGACTTTATGTCTTTATGTATGTTAAAATATCTTTATGTTTAAAAGTTTATAATTTATAATAAGAATATCGATATATTATATTATAGGGAGCTTCCTGTACCAATGAAATCCCTTATACTTTTCTCCTATCTGCTCCTTCAGTAGTATGCCACCTCATTGGTTGCTGAACAAGGATTTCACATTTAGAGTACCAGTAGTTACATTAATTATAAAATATCATCTAAAAACACTGATCCCTCTGACTCTTTACCTCCCCTTCTGTCATTCCGCCAAACCTCAATGGAAAAGCCAAAGGAAACTATCCAGAACTGAGCATCATTTTATATTTTTATTTGTTTCTTGGATGCTACTCCCAAAGAATTTATCACCTAATGTCCAGTCTGCTGAAGATGTGCCTCTCACTGTTAGGTAGGTTTGTCCTTAGAAAATAGATGCAGTCTGTTCAGTCTGGTAAAATCTTCTAGACTTCATGTTCTGCTATCAGAGCTTTCAAGAACCCAGGGAAGCCTCTGCTACCACAGTGAAGTTTCAGAGTAGGGCATATGTGGAAGGTGTCAATCCATAAAACAGGAAAATATAAAATAACTCTCTAAAGTTACCCTAAGCTTCTACAGTGTTGTCTCAGATTCTTGTGCAAAATATAAACTCAATGGCGAGTTTCTCTGGAAGATATACATACTGAAAGATTGTGGATTATTCATAAAAGAACAAAGGGAACAGAACCTGCTTTGTTTCAGGCACTATGCTAAGTGCTTTTTACAAATATTATCTTATTTAATCCTCACAGCAACCCAGATAGGTGAGTGTTATTATTTTCCCTATTTTATAGTTGAAGAGAATGAGGAAAACAGAGGTTAAGTGACTTGCCCTGAATCACAAAGCTAGTAAATATCTAGAAGTAAATATCATAACCTGGTCATAAACATTCTTCTTCCATGTGATTTTTCTTATGTAAAAAGGATAAATTCTTTTAAGTTATTATTGATCTCATTTATGAGATTAGATAATATTCTTGGGTTTGCTGCAATGTCAAATGCAAACAGGAACATGTGGAGGACCTCATCACTTGTAGGAACTCCATCTTCCATTTGGATTTGCTCTGGATATTTTCCATTAAAGTGACAAACACTTCTGGAAAATGTGTTTCTCTCTATTAGGCCTCATTGATATTAATAATCAGAAACAAACCTTAATTAAGACTTTAATCAAATGACATGGAGGCAAGAGTGCTGCAATACAAAGTCATCTGTTATTTCTACCTACCCATTTCTCATCTTTTTCTATCCACACAAACACCATAATAGTTCAGGCCCTCATCAGTTCTTGCCTCTTCTATTGCGATAGCCTCCTAATTGGTCTTCCTTAATTCAAGTCTCTCCCCTCTCTGATCCATCCTTCAAACAGCTACCAAAGTTATTTTTCTAAAGGAAAACACTGATGATGCCACTCCCCTACCCAATAAACACCATATAAACTCTGATGATGCCACTCCCCTACTACCAATAAACTCACATATAAACTCTTTTGTTTGTCATTCAAAGCCCTTAACAACCTGAATTCTTATCTTTCCAGTTTTATTGCACATTACTGACCTTCACATACAATGGGGTCCAGCCAATCTAAACTTGTTACTGTTTTTCTTTATACATGGCACTCCAAATTTTACCTCCATGCTTTTGTACTCACCACCACCACCTCCAGTTCATGCCTGGAATTGCAGTTCTTTTGTCCTCTATTTCTCTCAGAATCCTTAGCTTCTTTTAAGTCTCAGCTCAAGTGGCATCTTTTATATGAATACTTTCCTCATCCCCCTCAGCTCCATGATTAGCATTTACCAGGTAATATTTATGGGACTAGGTACCATAATGAGTCCTAGACAAACACCAAGCAAACTACTAGTTTGAGATAGTCCTCATTTTCAACAGTAGATCACGTTCCATTTCTTTTGATAACATTCTCAAATATTTTATGTAATGTTTTCATTTCCTTGATTCATCTCGAACTTTTCACTTGCAAAGCTCATTTTTCAGAGTTGGTTGTGATATAAAACAAGTACTTTGCAAAAATCAGTAGAACAGGAAATGAGGATGACAGCATCCAATCAGATTCCAAGTCTGAGAAGCTAGCTGTTCAGTGCCCAACAGGTGCATGCATCCCTCTAGTAAGTAATGGTAGTTATTTAATGATGAGGTTTTGCTGGTTTGTTTTTTAAATCTCCATTCATGTTCTTTTTTTTTCAAATGACTTCCCACTTGTTAAGATGCAAATACTTAATAAGTTGTTTGAATTTAGCTTCTTAATAAACAGATGTACTAGGTATTTCTTTTGACTTAGGACTTTCACTTAGAGTGAAAAAATTTCTGAGATACCAAAGGCACTGTAACCTGAGAAAGTTGGGGAGTCTCTGTCTTAGGTTTTAGTGTATTCCCACCAAAGTCCAATTGTACCTGTTTGTATAAATATATATGTGCAAATGTTGTCTCCCTCCTAGCTTCTTGAAAGAGGGGTCTATTTCTACTTTTGACTTTGCGTCCCCGGCATGTAGCACAATGCTAGGCATATAGCAGGAACTTAATAAATGCTTGTCGATTCGTTGATTGAAGATGCTGATTCAAATTTCAATTTTTCACTAACTTGCTGTGTGACCTCGGGCTCAATTCTCTTCCCTGGACATCAGATTCCTAATGTGTTGAACAAAAGGACTGGAAATTGATTTTTTATAAAAATAAAATTACTTTTCCTGACCCCAAAGGGGAGAGCTGGAATCAAATTGGACAGGGTCAAATTTTGACTTTACAATAGGAAAAAAATTTCAAGATAATTGGGGCAGTTATGGAATGAAATGAGTTATTTTGAGGGGTCGTGGCTTCCTCACCACTAGAGTATAAATAGATGAAGAATGACCAGTTATTAGTGAAGTTATAATGGAATTCGTGATTAGGGTAATGGATGGATTAGACAATTTCTAAGGACCCTTATAGTTCCATTGTTGTGTGAGTCTATGATTGGAGAAATAACTTTACAATGGCGTGGACAAATCTTTCTCATATTTTAAATGATTTTTTTCCAGTGGGAACAGAAAATCAAATAAGCTATATACCATTGGATCTCTTGCAACTGATGTGTTCCTAATCTAAAAAGAGAGATGGTAGGAAAAAATCATTATCAAGAATCTGTAGTAAGAAGTAAATTAAAGCATAATCTATAATATTTCCATTAAAAAATAGTAGGGCTTGGTACCCCATTTGACAACCCACAACTAGCTTACAAGCACAGTCTTCACTATGGATTGCTGAGTTCCTGAAATTTAAGAGCAGAGTTTGACATTTATACTCCGCATGAAGTTATTTCTAGTCTGAAGTCATTTTATCAAGATACATGAAAAAATGCTGAGGTATGTACACAAATGTTCCAACTGAAAGCTTTATGATTTATGCTACCAAAATTCCATTATGATGTTTAAAATATTCAGCAATAATAAAGTCTGATAATTTTGACAGGAAATGATTTATGAGAACACAAAATGCATAAATTAAGAGATTTTGTTTATTTTGTTAGTCTTTCACTCTTTAATTGGTAAGCAAAGATATCTTCCCTGTTTTTACCACACATCACTTATGTACTATATCACACTTACTTTTATGTGATAGCCAAGGCATTTTAATAGCAAAAAAAAAACCTTCAGTGGATTTCTTAAAACAGTTACCCATTATACAAGCTTAATTATATTACTTATTATACTTTGAGATTAGTATGAAGAAATATAGAATATATATAAAAATATATAATGCAATCTAGTCAGATGAGGCTATTTGGAAGGCTTCATAAAATACTTAATAAAGTAATAAAATACTAACACATGTAAACCATGTATAACCCTACATATAGTACACATACATACATATATGCACACACTCTATTCAGACATATGATACATGTCAAGGCAGATGGGGGTGTGTGTGGAGAGGATAGGGAAGGAGCTCGGCCAGGATCAATGGCCTTACCTGAGCTCTTGAGGTCACTGTATTAAATGCATTGCATGCATTGGGTCAGGGTTAGAGGGCTGACAGTAAAGCACTGGCCAAATATCCTCATGCCATCATCCCTCTAGGCACCCTCTGATCAGCTTCTATAATTGGATATGGATAGGGAAAATCCTCACAAAATTGGAGTGGAGGCAGTTTATATGTAGGTCTTTGAATCCTGGGATTTGTCTTAAAATGGAGCATTAGAGAATTTTAGCAACAGACAGGAATCAGAGATCTTTGGTCTTCATTTCATATAGGAGGAAATTGAGGCCTGGTAAGGTTGAATGACTTATCCAAAGGTCATACAGCAAATAAATGGCAGCACTAGGGCCAAGATGTATTAGGTCTTATGAGCGAGCGCTCGTTCAATGCTCACTGAATTACTCCACACTGCTTCCTACCTGCTTTATGAGGAACTGACATTTTCTTTGCTAAAGCTTCCATTCTTCAACATCTTTCACTCATGTGGGAGGTGGACATACATGCTAAGGGTGCAGTATGGTATTGGGTTTGTCAGGGTGGGTGGGGGAGTGATGAAAAAGAGTGAATCTTCAGCACATAAAAAAGAAGTGTTTTGAGGTCACTATTGCTCTCCTTGGCAATGAGGAAAGTAACCAGAAAGCAGTCTTAATTTTTTTTTTTAGATCAGGTGAAAGAGGAAGCAGGTGAACAACAGCCCTCAGCTTCTAGGGGACTTCTCCAGAAACTTCCACTTCTTTGTTTGGATCTAACATGCTGCCTTAGTTTGCTTAAGGAATTCTTTCCTAAGTCAGCCTGAACTACTTTGAGTTCAGCTCTCCATGCGTGAGAGTGCCATGAGAGGCATCTGAACTAGGAAAGACCTCTCTCTGATGTCCAGTTCATTTCTCCTGGTCAGAGTGGATTGGTCCAGAGTCCTGATATTCTTCCTCTTCCAGGCAGTCTCTGGAAGTCAGACCTTCTAGAATGACCCGGTTTAGTGGAGAAATAGCAGCAGAAAGGAATGATTTTCACGAAGGTCTGGATGACATGGAAAAGCTATAGTGTGAATGAACAAAACCTAATGATCATGGTGGAGAAAGAAAGGGAGGGAAGGAAAGTGAGGAGAGAGGAAAGGATGGAAGAAAGGAAAGGAGAGAAGAAAAGAAGGAAGGAAGGAATGAAGAAAAAAGGAAGAAGAGGAAAACAGAAGGAAGGAAAAACTCCTGTATTATATAAGCATATTCAAGCAAAAACATTTCAATTTTGACCTCGTTCAAAAATGCTTTAAAAATTCTGCATAGCAGTCTCTCATCCTTCTGTCATAAGTGGGTAGCAGTCTTTTTCTTTTTAAAATTCCTCTGTAATCACGGTTGATCATTTAATTGATCAGAGTTCTTAAGTCTTTCAGAATTGTACATTTTACACTATTGATCATACAGTATAAGTAGTTCTTCTGGCTGTGTTCACTTCAGTCTTCATCAATTCATACAAGTCTATTTCAAAGGGACCAAATTGTAGGACAAGTATGAACAGGGCCATAACTGGGTTATATTCAGGTTGGGCAACATTTATGGCATATTCCTCTAACAAGATCATAGGATTAGAGTATATCTAGGTTAAGGTATTTAAGGATTTGAAAGCCGGATAAGCCTCAGGAGAAAAGATATTTTTTTCCATAGCAAGTTGATAAGTAAAGACAGTTAAGAAACTTTCATTAGGTGCTTATTGTGTGACGGTGTTGTGCTAAGTCCTGGAGATACAAAGAAAGGCAAAAACAGTCCCTGCTCTCAAGAATGTTGTCACATTCTATTAGGGAAGATGGTATAAAAATAACCAACTGCAAACAAGCTATGAAGAGCATATAGAAGGTCATCTCCGAGGGAAAGGCACTAGTAGTTGGGGAGACTGATAGAGCTCTTCAACATTAACCCTCCTCAAGGACAAGGAATTCTGCTGGTAGACAGGTGTCTGTGCCACTTTTTAATGGGTGGTAACACAGACCTCCACAGACAGCATTATTCTAGGGGTAGTGGTGGGCAAACAGCCTTGGCTACCTTAAAGAAGCCTAGCAGCAACATTAAATCATAGTTCCATGTTCTTTGCCAGAGGAACTAAGGTTAGACAAGGAAGGCAGAACTATAACCGCAGGATGGACAAGGAATTGCACTGGGGCCTAGATTAGCACAATGGCCTAAATCTTCAGGATAGTTGTTTTTTGATCTGTCTCCTCAGGTCATGAATGGGAATCCATTAATAGAATACTGGTCTAGTAGCCTAGTATAGGTGGGCTGATAAATATTTAACAACCAGCTCTCCAAAATAAAATGTATGCATGATATACTTTTAAGTTTAAAATGTATTATTAATATTTCCTTCATTACTTTCTTGAGATCAGGAGTCAGTAAACTACTGCCAATTAGCTACTTTAAGTAGAGTTTTATTACATTTAAAAATATAAAAGTCAACCTTGACTTGGGGATCAGAGCAGTAGCTGGATTTGACCTTTGGAGTCATGGTTTGTTGATCTATGAATCAGCAAAACAATAAAGCAAACACTGATTTTGTATCAGTTTGCTGATTTCTAAAGTGTAAATGAATGTTGACACATATCCCTGTCTGATAATAACAAAGCATTTCTACTGGACTTTTGTAGTTGATGTTTGTATGATTTGAAATGCTTGTGAACAGTAGTAAAAAGCAAAATGGGACACTGGGCCTGATGAGTCCAGGATAGTCACAGGCACTGCTCTAATGCAACTTTACCACACAGCAAGCCTAACTCCCACATGAGATATCGTACATTGCCAAGAAAAGAAGCCAAAGGGTTCGCTTTTTCATATGTTCAGAATCACAAACAAACGTAAGTGTTTTGAAAGCCCAAAGAAAACCAGTCAATGAAAAACAACATGGTGAGCAGAGCACTACATTACTGAAGTATAATGGGGAAAAGATACGATGCAATTCCGTACTCTGGTGTGAGCTTACGACTAATGCAAAGAGCTTCCTTCCAGTTTCAGAATTAAAGAGAGAGAGAGAGAGAGAGAGAGAGAGAGAGAGAGAGAGAGAGAGAGAGAGAGAGAGAGAGAAAAGAAAAAGAAAAGGGAAAAAAGTATATGTATTTACTAAGAAGCTTAGGAAAAAGTTTCCACTAGACTAGAAGTTCTTAAACTTTTTGTGCATTATGGACCTTTTTGACTGTCTGGTGAAACCTATGGACTCTATCTTGGGATAACAGTTTTAAATGTATAAGATAAAATACATAGTATTACAAAGGAAACAAATTTTATTGAAAAGCAGTGACCAAATAATTAAAAATATTTCATGGACCCCAAGTTACACACTCCTCTCCTTCTCTTCTAGGTTTACCCAGAATTCTGAGTTGAGGCTGGCACCTATAATAGGAACTGGTTAACAATTGTTCTACAAGATGCCACTCTAGACTCTAGATGTGTTATGGAGCCAGACCCTAGAGCATTTTTTCAGAGAACTTTTCAAAAAAGTCAAGTTATCCAAAGGCATTGTGAAACTTCCAAAATTCATCTTTATTTTAAAATGGAAAAAAGTAAATGTCTACCTTTTTCTGAGAAAAGGCCTAGATTCCTGTTACCTCTTCAATCACTTCCCAGACTCTTTTGTCCATGAGATTCACAACTGATTTTATAAGAGAATTAGAGAGGAGAAAGGTGCAGTGCACGAAGCCAAATGGAAAAAATAAAAGAAAATTCCACAAGTTTAATTTAGCATGTTTTCATTTTGGAATGAAAAAAAAATGTCAAAACCAAGAAAAAATAATGCCTAAAAAAATTAAGTTCAGTGATTTTTTAATTCCCCTGAAATGTGGTAGGGGTTAAGTTTAGAAATCCTTAGTTGAACTATAATCTAATTATTAGACCAAAGTAGGGTAAGTTACTATCTTTTTTCTCCATTTAAAAAATAAACCTTTTAAATAATATGCCAAGAAAACACCAAATCCTTCCTCCTTCTCTGGTAACACTGATTTATGGCATCCAACAGTCAATTACCAGAGTGATGGCTGTAAATGTACATTACACACACTTCTGATTCTTTGGAGCTAACTGTGTCAATATTAACCTGACCAAATTAAGAGCAAACTGTCTCTTTTGTTCTTCTCACTCCTCACATGGAGAGCACAATATGGCTTTTGTCAGAGGTGCTCCATCATCTTGGCTCAAGGAAACTGTCAGTACAGTTTGGAATTAGTTATTCATGGGCAGATATCCTGATGGGTCTAATGAAGCCTTTCTGCTGACAACTCATTTGCTAAAAATACCCAACCATCACCAAGTATAAATGGGGAATATGGTTATGTTCCCATTGCTAGCCTCACAATGAAAGTAATTATTTTTTTGATGCATAACAGTCTATGATTCAAGGGACAGAGCAATGTCTATGTCAAGGCCACTACTTCCCTGTCATATTTGCTTTCTTGAGTCTTTCCATTTGCTCACTG
>WOXC01003071.1:27500-194175 GCA_011680675.1 Gymnobelideus leadbeateri
CAATTACAAGAAGAATCATGATATAGGAGACTAGAATTCAAGATGTCTTGGGCTCTATTTCTCACTGTGCCTCTAAAAGGCTACATGGACTTTGGAAAATCATTTAACTATCTGTACCTGTTTCCTTTTAAGTAAAATGAGTAGGGTTGTATCCTATTAGTGGATAGGTTTGGTACAGATCTGTGATTTTATTGGTATAGGAAATCTATATTGTGAAACTGCCTCCACCAATGTAAACTGGAAACTAATTTTTAACAGTCTTAGAGAGTTGTCTGAGGCAGCAAAGTTGCACAGGGGATAGAGCAGTGGTCCTGAGTTAGAAACACTTGAGTTCAAATCTGGTCTCAGACTCTTAGTAGCTATGTGACCCTGGGCAGATCATAATCCCTACCTGCCTCAGTTTCCTCAAATATAAAATGTAGCTAATAACAGCACCTACCTTACAGGGTTATAAGGGGGAAAAATGAAAGATCTGTAAAGTGCCTATCACAATTTCTGGTTCATAGTTGGTGTTATATAAATGTTTGTTCCCTTCCCCCTTAAGAGTTAAATGGCTTACTCATAGCCATTCAGCTAGTATGTTTCAGAGGCAGGACTTGAATCCAGGTCTTCCTGATTTCAAGGCTGACATTCTTGCCATGACACTATGGCCCTTCTTAACATAATATTCACTGTTGTTCAGTCATTTTTCAGTCCTATCCAATTCTTCAGGTTGAAATCCAAACCCCAATTTGGGGTCTTCTTGGCAAAAACACTGGTTTGCCATCCCTTCTCCAACTCCATTTACAGATCCAGAGGCAAACAGGATTAAGTGGTTTGCCCAGGGTCACATGGCTAGTAAGTGTCTGAAGCCAGATTTGAACTCAGGAAGATAAGAAGGCCCTACACTCTATCCGCTACGGTGCCACCGAGCTACTTAATAGAAGCATGGTATCAAGAGAATGAGAGGTGATGGCTCTGCTGTGCTCAGGCTGGTCTGACCACACCTAGAAAACAATGTTTGGTTCTAAGTGCCACATTCTGGCATAGCTAGAGAAGGATGTCTAGGACGGGCAGAAATTTGGAAACCATGACACACGAACATCAGCTGAAGCAACTGGAGATGTCTAATATGGAGAAAAGAAGACCTACGGAAGTCATGATAACTGGACTTGAGAATTTGAAAATCTGACATCTAGAAGATGGATTATATTTGTTCTGATTAGTTCCATGGGACAGTAACAGGAAAAATGGTGAATGTTACCAAAAAAAGTATATTTAGACTTGAAGGAAAACTTTCCTAACATCAAGAGCAATCCCAAAATGTAATGGGCTGCCTCAGAAAGTAAAGGATTTCTCATTATTCAAAATCTTCTAAGCCGGGCTGGGCAATCACTTGCCAGAAATATTTAGAAGGAATTTCTTCTTAGGCTGGATGAGATGTCTTCTAAGGTCCTTTCCAATTCAGATTCCACTCCACAGAGAAAATGATTTCTAAAAGTCCCTCTCAACTGAAAAATTTTACAATTCTGCTTTCTTAGGAAATCATCAAAAACAAGCTAAAAGCTATTAACCCTCCCCTCTCCAAAATAGATTCTTAGTTATGGATTACATTTATCATATATAAACTTGCCACAAAATATAGAAAGTTTGAGTCAATGGTGGAATGGGAAATTTTTTTAAAGGGTAAAATTATCCAGGAAAAAGAGTTTTCTATACTTTTAGGGAGGGGAAAAGCGCTTGGCATATAGTTTGATGGCCAAAGTTGAACAGATTCCAAGTAAAGCAACGTAGTGATGTCATCATGGCACCAAACTCACAGACCTGGCTGGCCTACTGGAGGACAGCTTGAGAAGTATAAAAGAGAGACGACTGAGAATAGCTGCCAGCTACCCCGCTACTACATATTCTGGGATCTCAAGGATTTCCCATGTTTGGCTTTACAAGAGTTTGATTCATCCCATTTTGTTAATAATAGTAAGAGTTTTATTATAGTTGAAAAAGAAAAGTAGCACAATTCTTCCTATGATCCAGCACTGTTACATTAAGAGTATATAATGTTGGGGCAGCCAGGTGGCACAATTAATAGAGAGTACTGGCTCTGGAGTCAGGAGGACCTGGGTTCAGATCTGGCCTCAGACACTTGACACAAAAACTAGCCATGTGACCTTGGGCAAGTCACTTACCTCCAATTGCCCTCCAAAAAAAGCAAAAGAAAAAGAGTATATATATTGTCTAGGTAAGAGGTGAGTGGAGTGGGGACAGGGGGATACATATTTAACCCAGAGCCTAAAATGTTATAGCCAGTGAGGGTTAGGTATCATCCATCTTTGCTCTTCAAGGCTTCTAGCAGTTTTCTTGTCAAATGCTCCTGCTGAGACAGAGGGACTAGGGGAGAAAACAGACATCAAGGGTTCAGCTAACTGCTGGGTTGAGTTTCATGGTTTAAAAAGTCATTTTTCTGTTTCAGATTTTCTTCCTTTTTTCTCAGTTCTTCTGGCATTCAGCCTATGAGGCAATCTGGAATTCCAATATGCTGATGACAAGATGGCAAATATAACAATAGATAATCTATAATGGATTTCTGTTGAAAATATTGTTATTTATTTGCTTCATTTCCCTTTCTCTGAATTCTTGTAACATTTATATTGTCTCAAATTTTCTCTAATAAATTTATATCTGTTAATCTTGTTAGACAGCAAGGAAAGCATGCCTTCTGTTTATCTTATTTACCTAACCCAACCAGGAATACATAGAGGTACATCTATAAATTATTATTAAATCAATGAATGGTTTTCTAATAATAAGTGGATGACATATTACTAATTGTACCAGTCAGTAAACATTTATCAGGCATCTACTATCTTCTAGGCACTGTGCTAAGTAGTGAGGATATGAAAAGAGGCAAAAGACAGTCTCTGCCTGCGTTAAGCTTATATTCTAATAAGGGAGGCAATATGGAAACAAATATGTACAAAGCTAGCTATATATAAGATATTTAGGGGATAATTAACAGAGGGAAGGCACTAGAATTAAGAGGAGGTGAGGAAAACTTCCTGTAGAAAGTAGGGTTTTAGTTGGGACTTGAAGCCAGGAAATTCAATAGTTGGAGTGGAAGAAGGAGAGTATTCTAGGCATGGGAGGGAGCCAGAGAAAATGTCTGGAGCAGAGAGATGGAGTGTTTTGCTTGTGAAACATCAAAAAGGTCAGTGTCACTGGATAGAAAAGTATGTGGAGGATAGTAAGGTGTAAGAAGACTGGAAAGGTAGAAGTGGGGACAGGTTATGAAGGGCTTCGAAATGCCAACACAAAGCATTTTGTATATGATGCTGAGGTAATAGGAAGTCACTAAAGTTTATTGAATACGAGGATGACAAGATTGAACCTGTGCTTTAGGAAAATCACTTTAGTGGCAGAATGAAGAATGGATTAGAGTGGGGAGAGTGGGTTGACCTACAAACAGGCTATTAGAGTAGTCCAGGCATGAGATAATGAGAGCCTGTGCTAGAGTAGTGGCTGTGTCAGAGGAGATTAAGGAGCATATAGGAGAAATGCTGAAGGATGAAATCAACAGGTCTTGGCAACAGCTTCAAAAAGATGGGCAAAAGACATTAAAGAATCCAGGATGACTCCTAAGTTGCTGGTCTAGGAGAGTGGGAGGATGGTATTGCCCTCTAAAGTAACAGAGAAGGTAGGAGAAAGATAATGAGTTCCATTTCAGACATATTGGGTTTAAGATGTCTACTAGAATTCAGTTCAAGATGCCTGAAAGGCAGTTGGAAATGTAAGTTTGGAGGTCAGGAAGTTTGAGGCAGGATAGGCAGATTTAAGAAAGCATAGAAATTGTAATTAAATCCACGAAAACAGAGTGGCTAAGTGGCACAGTGAATAGAGCACCGACTCTGGGGTCAGGAGGACCTGAGTTCAAATCTGGCCTCAGACACTTAACACGTACTAGTTGTGTGACCTTGGGCAAGTCACTTAATCTCAATTGCTCTGCCTTCCCCTCTCCAAAAAATGTAAAAACAAACAAACAAATAAATCCATGGAAGCTGCTGAGGTCACCAAGTAAAGTAGAATAGGTGGAGAAGAAAAAGAGGCCCAGGACAGAACCCTGAGGGACATCTATATTTAGAGATCATGATGTGGAAGAGAATCCAGTAAAGGATACAGAGAAGGAGTGGTGAAGATAGGAAGGAGGAGAACCAGGAGAGAACATCAAGTCTTCATACATTATAGGGCCTCCTCAATGAAATACTTAATTATTCAAAAGAGTTCAGTCTAACAATTCATACAGGGAAAATCAAATGGGTGAATAATGTCTACTGTATTATATAGCTAATGGCATACAGTAAGACGGGCTGCTTCATCAATACATATATCTGGAACAGATACTACATAATGATAACTACAGTTATCATTCAGGAAACATACTTAGAAAAAGCTAGTCATGTAGCCAGGATATGCATAATAGTTGAATAGCCCAAGTCTTCACTGTTGTCTATTAAATGAAAAAAGACCTAAGGGAAATCCCTCAACACATTAGCTAGATCCCTTTTGGAGAATTTGTGAGAGAAACAAGAGGAGCAAATATGGAATGGTTTGCAATCTATACCAATAGAGGGAGTACACACATTAATGAAATGATGGAGTCACTGAAGAATTTAAATACGATAAATAGAAAATTCTAATATCACATGATTTCTGAATATCATCGAGGAAAAATTGGTACTGAGTCAAGTTTCACTAATGTGCTCAATGAATGGGATCTATAGCATATGAATCAGGAAATCAGATTGCTTAAATATTATAAGGGGAGGTACTATATCTGAGATGGACCCAAACTCAGAAACTTTTACTTGCTTTAAACTACTATCCATTTTGGTGTTTTGATTATGCCAATTTGTATCTGTAGCTTCTTAAGTGTTTCTGTAAGGAGAGATATGCTGTGGTACAGTAGAAAGAGTGCTAGATTTGAAGTCAGAGGACCTGGATTGACTCAAGGGCTAGCACTGCTACCTGTGTGACCTTGGGTAAGTTAATCTCCAGAAAAAAGATCAAGTATCCATCCACATTTGGGGATAGGAGTTAATAAATAATTTTTCTGTGGGGAAAAAATAAATAAAAATTTTCCTTTGTCATAGCTCTATTCTTGGATTTTTCTGATTTGTTTTGGTTAAAAATGAGTAATCTTGCCTGAGAGATGTCAATCTGATTTTCACCTAATGCTACCATCATTACCATCAGAAGGCTCATTCTTCAACTCCTAGATGGACTGTGATGGTAGCATAGGACTAGATGATCTGTAAAATGTCTTTTAGCTCTAAAATTCTATGAACGGGAGTTGAAAGGGAGGGTGTGCGGTGGTAGGCACAAAGAGCAGAAGTAACTACTCAACGTCTTCCCATTTCATCCCTTTCTCACAGAGTCCTACTGAAATTGGTCATTAAAAATAACATTTCTATGTGCCAATCAAGATAATAATCCCTTGAGGAGAAATCTTTAAGCAAAAGGAAGAAAAATATGACCACAAATGTGCTTATTAATAGGTTACTGTAAGCAGAAACTATAGTAAGATGACTCCCCATTAAAAATGTCTTACTTTGTTTAAAAGGTAAGACATTCTAGGTGAGTTTCCAGTTTGATTAGTTGATTAAACCTTAGAGTTTCTTCAGTTGTCTCAAATGCTAGATATTCTTGAGAGGAGCACAGATGATTACTCACACCAAGATCAATATTGAGTCATCAGTAGTGCCTGACTTCATCAATGACAGACTAGTAAGAGCAGACTGGAGAAGGTACTGCAGGCAACTCAGAAGGTGTGGTACACCAGACTCCTCAGAAATATACTAATACCACACTTAAAAATCTGACCAGAAGCCATCTCCTTTAGCAGCATAGCCTCAGGTACGAATTGATATGCAACAATTCATATTCTGCAAAATAAATCCCATGCAAACACAGTAATGCAAAAACACATTTCCTGCTGTCAAGAAAATTTCTGGCAAAATTAATCAACCATTCATCCATTCAGGCTCTTTGCATACCCTTTTGTCAAAGAGGGAATACTAAGAGATTTCTTTCCTCTTCCACGCACTCATTTCAATGAGTTGAAGAATCCATCAAGCTTGCGTTGATTTATTGAACTGTCTCAGAGCTCAGCAGTACAACTCCAGCAAATGAACTGGTAACTTCTCCTCAAACCAGCAGTGATTCAACCCTCTCTGTTTTATTTAACTCTTTGCAGCTTGCAGGGAAAGTTAGAGAGCTTTGTTTCATAAACACTTCTCATTAGTAGCTGTATGAGATGATGGTGGATGGCAAAAAGTAGTTTTCAATCTGTTTCTGGATAGGTTAACTTTCTGGGCGGCACCTTAACTCTTTGCATCCACTGTTAAGTATTCTTATATTGTCCACTGATTACAATGGTTTCAGAGAGGTGGGGCTCAGAGATGCCACTAAAAGTATAAGAAAATTACTAGTCTAGAAAGAGAAGGATTTCTCATCAAAGAGGTAAATTCTTTCTGCTAGACATGACTACATGTGGTGAATAATACTTAGCCCCATTAGATGACCACATGCAATAATCTTTTAAACTCCACAGAAATATGTATGGGCTCTTATTTTTGTATTTATTTAAATCATAATGCCAGGTAAGGAGGATCATTACAAGGAGCTACTTAAGACATAAAAAACAGAGAGCAGCCAAACAGCCTGGAACACTATTTAAACATGGATTTTATCACCATACCTCGTCCAGGGAGCCCCATGAAGCCCATCTATCACTCCCCAGCTTTGCATTTTTCTTTGTAAAGATAGACGACCTTTGCCTATTAGATTTCATTAGCAGGGCACCATACAAAGCTCCTCTGCACATGACAGGATCGAGAGCTAAACATCCTCGCCTGAAGGATTTGTGGGAACAAGCCCATCTTCAATCTTTGTCCCTGGGAGGCACTTTTAACACCTGCCAACCACAGCACTATCATCAGAAAAACATTTAGAGATTTATCTTCGGGCTGGTAATTATAAGAGATAATTTGTTTGGAGTATGGATAAAGTTGGTCTAGCATAAACAAACTAGAGACTTGAATTACATGACGAACATCATTAACTATTGATTTAACCACTGCGGCTCTGCCAAAGAACTGGCACTTTCTCAAAATGACGTATTGTTCCTAAGCAGCAACTTTGGCCTCAGAATTTGTCAAAAAGGATGTATGGGCATCAATGATCTTTTATTGACACTAGGAATATGTACAGACTCTTGGTACTTTTTCCATATTAGGGAATAATACTAGGGATGTCCAAGAGTTAACAAACCCATAATCCTGGGATGGTATTCTTTGGAAATCAAGGTACGTTGGCCAGGGAGAATCCCTTTAATGGAATGAAACTATATGCTTATTATGGGTTGCTTATTATAATATATCTTATATAGGGTGTCCCAAAAGTCTTAGTGCCATTTTAAAGCTTTAATAGCTTAAATACTTTAAATTTTAGTAAATTAAGCTTTTAATAGTATTTATTTTTTCCCAATCACATGTAAAGGTAATTTTTAACATTCATTTTTTAATAAAAATTTTTGAGTTCCAAATTTTCTCTTTCCTTCCTTTCCTCCCCTTTCCTAAGATGGTGAGATGTTTAATAACTTAAACAACTTGTTATTGTTGTTTAGTCAGTTTCAGTCATGTCAGACTTTTCATGACCCCATTTGGGGTTTTCTTGTCAAAGATACTGGAGTGATTTTTCATTTCCTTCTCCAGCTCATTTCACAGATGAGGAAACTGAGGGAAAGAGGGTTAAGTGACTTATCCAGGAGCATACAACTAGTAAGTGTCTCAGGCCAGATTTGAACTCAGAAAGATGAGTCTTCCTGACTCCAAGTCTGGCACTCTGCCCACTTTGGGGACATATTGTATAATGCTTTTTGCTTCAACTTAACAGGATAAGTATATATTATGTGGCTACTATCTACCACTTGTCCTATTGGGCACCAAGGATACAAAGTAAAAACAAAGAATTAACACAGCTCCTCCCAAACCAAAACAAAAAAAAAATCACCAAACCAACCGTCTCTACCCTTTGCAAATCTTGAAGTGCTATGTCAATGCTAGCTATTATTGTGATTATTATCACTATGATTATTACTGGAGAGGTAGAATACAAGATTTAAAAAAATAAATAAGGAAAAAGAGAATCCTAAGAACTAAAGGAATCAGGAAAGGATTTCTGAAGGAGGCAGTACCCTGAGGTGAGCCTTGAAGGAAGCTAAGGATCCAAAGAAGGTGGGAATGAGGAGAGAGAGTGCACCCCAGGCATGCAGACAATCTGTAGGTTTGGAAACAGAATTCAATATCTACGGAGCAACTAGTAGGTCAACAGATCAGTTTAATTTAGAGAGTGTAGAAGTATGAAATGTCTTAAAATATATTCACACATATTATTTCATTTAATCATCCTAACAACCCTGGTAGTGCTAGGATTCGTGATTATCAACTTACAGATGAAAAATGGGCACAGAACAGTTAAATGCCTCACCCAGAGTCATAGAGCAAATCATGGCACCCATATCTTTTTGAGAATGTACCACTGTTCCATTCTTTAGAAAAGATAGGGGCTTCCCACTTTGCACTGAAAATCATCAATCTCTGAGCCTTTTCAAGAAGATAAAAGCACTTGCTAATGAAAGGGGACTTCAATGTATAATCCTCATTTTATTGTACAAAATGTCATGATGTTACAGAAAAAAAAATATTAGTGATTATGGGTCTAAGATGAGTTCTTGTAAAATGACTGTGTGTACCACATGCCAAGAGAGCATGATTAACAACTAACATTTGTACAGCCCATTAACAAAGCACTTTATATACATAAAGAGACCTCTATGGATGCCACAGCTAATATCTGAAGTGGGTTTGGAATCCAGTTTCTCCTAACTCCAAGTACTGTGTTCTACTCCACCTTGAGTCTCATGAAAAAAATGAGTGAAAGTTTTACAATACTAACTCAGGCTGTTGTGTTTGTCCTTTGTTTTCGAAGAGGACATGGCATCAGGGAAATAATGACATGACTTGCAGTTGACTTTGATTTGAGTGAGGGAAAGGCCACCAGCCTCACTTTCTTCTCTAGAGCCATCTGGGTCCAGTGACCAGATATTCAATCAGGATGACTGGAGATGAGCCAGGATGCAATGGGAGACCCTGACCTTTTGGTCGAAGGCCTTTTCACCTACTCACTTGAGTGAGGTAATGCCCTCTCATTAAGTAGGCCTCTTTAAGAAGTGAGTCAAGGGATGGCCCCTTTAATCAGAAAAAAGAAATCAGACTGGGAGGGTTGCTATAAACTTCAGGGTTGCTATTCCAAAGAAAAACAGTTACCATTGACAGTACTAATTCAATGAAATGGGGAAAGACTGAACTTCCCAAGAAGCATTGTTCACATTAAAATAATAGGGAATTAATTGTTATACAATTTGCATATACTCCTAAAGTAGTGTAAAGAAAAATCTCACTAATTCAGAACCTAATATATACTTTCTAATAATTCATATG
Source organism: Gymnobelideus leadbeateri (assembly GCA_011680675.1). Lineage (NCBI taxonomy): Eukaryota > Metazoa > Chordata > Mammalia > Diprotodontia > Petauridae > Gymnobelideus > Gymnobelideus leadbeateri. Next base: position 37,034 of record WOXC01003071.1, read on the forward strand.
AGGGGGATAAGTTTATCTAGGGCATCCCAAAAGTGTTAGTGTAAGTTTAAGTTATTAAATTCTTTTATTTTAAAATAGTTCAGTTAAAGATTTAATAACTTAAACTTGCACTAAGAGTTTTGGGACATCTTGCCTTTTTATTAAATGTCAAAAAAGATTTGCAGGAAAAATTAGTAATGTCAAAAGATTACAGGGGAGCAATACTTAACTTATAAGAAAAAACTTATGAAATATTTTTAAAGACAAATACATAATACAAAAAATAGATATGCTATTTACAAATAATTTTTATCTATTCATTAATGTGGATATTGGAAATATTGGAAAACTTCAACTTCATAACGTTCTTTCATCTAGTTGTGTAAAGATATATATTTACTATAAAATAACTTACCAGTCACACGATCATTAATTCAAATTGGCTTCCCTAAGAATGTTTGAGTTAGTGAGATTTTGCTCTATTTTCACATCTCAAAGTCCTTTCCTTGCATGGACTTCTGATTTCACAGCTAACTACACAGTTGGGACTATAAGCTTCTTGAGGGCAAGAACTGTTCCAGCATTATCTTTTTGTTTTTCTGCACCGCCCTTTGGTTAGCACGATGTCTGGCACACAACAGGTACTTAAGTGTCTGTTGATTTATTGATATCTCAGAAAGTTAAGCATTTTCTTGGGACAGTTGGAAAGAAAGGTTATGGCAGACATGAAAATTCTACGTAGAAGCATAGATTTAGAACCATATGGACTTCAAAGGTCACCTAATCCAATCACCTCCCTCATTTTAGAGAGAGGAAAACAGATTCAAAGAAGTTTAAATGATCTATCTATGGTTACACATTTAAAAAGTAGCATAGCAAAGTCACCAGAGATCTGGCACTTGTTTTTGAATGCATCAGGATCCCTCCTGCTGAACCAGTTTATAGGCTCCTTTTTTGTGCGCTCTGCTATGAGCATGGAAATATTCTTTTTTAGGAAGTGTTTAAGTCCAGAAAAAAAAGTAAAATTTGTATGGAGAAAAAAAAAGTAGCATAGCTATTTCTTCGAGCCTAGCTGGGATTCATTCAAATGCATGCCCTCTGACTGTAAATCAACAATTCTTTCCATTGTGCCACACCACCTCTCTGTGTAAGCTTCATGTAGTTTAAGAACTGTCACAGATGGTGACGTTTAGAGCTGTTGGTTGTATTCTTGATTATTTGAGTTTTTAGACCAAATACCTTGGCTTCCTCACTAGTAATATGACATTACTCTCAATAAATCATTCCAAAGCCAGAGCTAAATATCCCTAGGTCTATTGTGCTTTAACCATATGTTTCTATTGAGAACCAGAGAAAGTAGAAAATGTAGCAGAAGAAGGAGGGATTTGGGTAAAACAAAGAAGATTATCCACACTATATAAATTGTTGATCACTGAAATACATTACAGAGGGAGGATGGTGAATTGCCTCTTTGGGAGGGCTTTAAAATAGAACTGGTATTTCTTTAAAGTTCTAAGCATTATAATTGAGATGGAGAAATGACTTCTCAGAGTCATTTCCAACTTAAAAACTCAACTTAATAGTGACTTCTCACACAAAAATAAGCTTGTTTGCTTCATTTTTACTCAGGTTCTTTCACGTCTTTCTTCCCTCTTCTTCCCACCCCACTGCTTATTTTTACTTTTACATTTGACTGAATCAATAAACTTTAAGACTACTAGAGTGGTGAAATCAATAAACAAACATTTATTAAAGTAGTCACTAATGTATGCACCAGGCACTCCACTTGGTGCTAGGGATGCAAAGACGAAATGAAATAGAATCCTTCTTTGATACTTTATCTCTATGGTTATTGATAAGATTTCCCTGAATACAGAAATTTGAAAATCTATTCCATTGTTCTCAACTGACAACAGAAATGCAGTGGAATGGAAATGTAGTGGAAACTAAGGGTGGAAACCAAGGAAGCCTTCTTTTTTCCAAAACACATTTCACATTCCCCACCCACCCAAAACTATTGATTTCATTGTTTCAGGAAGTCTTGGTGTGGAAATTCCCTTCACCAAAGCTTATCATATTCTCACTAGGAGCAAATAATCATTATACAGTCTATCAATTGGTGCAGTTATCTCTCCATGAAAATAAATAATATATTCATATTCAACATATAATAAATATTAATACATTAAATATATAAATATATGTATTCTGTGTGTATATGTGTGTGCATGTATATACATGTGTATCCTGAATATATTTTATTTGCTTTATTCTCTGACTAGATTCCCCCTTATCATCAACCCTAATATTGTAACTATGTCTAAATCTGGCCTAGTCAAACAAGTCCAAGATTTTTCTTGTTTAAAAGACATTAAGTATTCCTGAACCATAAAATTCAGTTTAAAATACTTTAATATTAAAAGTTTAAAACCCAATACTAGGACAAAAAACCATAAGACACACTCCCCTTCCCTAGCCAAGAACTAAATAAAGCTCTCCTAAGGCATTTCACATTCCTGAATACATTTCTAACACCTTTCCTGATCCCAGGTTCATTTTTCAATAATTCAAACTACCCAGCCTGCAAAACACTGGGGCAGGGTAAGCCAAAGGGTAGGGCAGAGGAGCTGTCATGGCCACAATAGCTGCCACAGTCCCTGGAATTTGCCCAAACTCTACTGAACATTCTTCTGATCATGGAGAAATGATTTAGCATTTGGATGATAATGGTTTCTTAGAGAACATTTACTATGGAATGGGCCAATTGTGAGTCCAGATTTCATGTTCCTCTTAAATCTCTGACATCAAACTTTGAATTATGTCAATGTTTTCTGACACCCCTGGTTAGAGTCATTCATATCCATGATGTATAAAAGCATCCTTCCCTACTCCCAAACTGAATTTAAATTAGAAAAATCTCTCCTGTCTCAATCCTCTTAATCTGCTGGTCTTCCATCATGACCCTTTACCTCAATCTAATATCACTGTTAATTTCCAATATTAAATCAAGTCCTTTATCCTGGTGAATTTGAATTTGCTGCTTGTATTATTCTGGGACAGCTGGGTGGACATCTTCATGAGTTCAAACCTGACCTCAGAAACTTCCTAGTTGTGTGACCCTGGTCAAGTCACTTCATCCTGTTTGCCTCAGTTTCCTCATCCATAAAATGAGCTGGAGAAGGAAATGGCAAATCACTCCAGTCTCTTTGCCAAGAAAACCCCAAATGGGGTCACCAAGACTGGGAAATGATTGAAAACTACTGAATAACAACAATAGCAACAATTATTCTTCTGTCCTGGGCAGATCTTTAGGTGGTAAAGAATAGACAGGTGAGAGAAACCAAAGTAAGAAGCAACACTTAAGATAAAATGCCTGCAATAAAATAATAAAATGAAATGAAAAAAAGATAAAATGTCTGGGTTTGTTGGTTATTAACACTATTTTGAAAGGCTTTAACAAAGTTTGGCTTTAAATAAAATTTGATAACTTTTTATTTTCATTTTGTTTTTCCTGTTTGAACTAAAGTCCAGAGTATGATATTTATTCTAATGTCTCCCTCACCAGAAGGACACAATGAAAACACTAGAGGGATTCTTACCTTCATTCTATTACATATAGACCTAGTCAGCTCCTAATATCTCCATATTGATTAGCAATTTACTGAATCATTCAAAGCAAATTTTAATCCATGACTGCCTTTACCTTCACTCTCATCACACTTCTGGGCCTCCTCCCTTTAATACTGGAGAGTGTTTAAGAGATGCAAGCTACTTTTACAAGCTTTATTACCAATGAATACAAAAAAGCCCAATTAGTTTTCAGAGTACCATATTTTGTTAGGCATCTGTAGGAGCAATGCAATGTGAATCAACTTAACTGTTTTCAGTTTCATCCCAGGATCATGGACTTAGAGATAAAAGAGACATTATATGGCATCTAGTCCAATCCCTCCATTCTACAAATGTGGACATGGAGGCCTAGAAAGGGTGAGTAAATTGCCTTAGGTCACCTAGGTAGTAATGGAGCCAGGGTTTGAACTAAGATCTTCTAATTAAGTTCAACACTTTCCCCTCCGCCAAAATGGCTGTCTTCTTAGACATTTGGTCCCCAGATAGTGAAAAGTGTATTGTAATCTGGTTTTTATATATGAAAAACATTAGTGTTATAGGAAGTAATCACCTCACCACTTCTTGCCTAGACTATTGTTAACAGCCTCATGACTGGCCTTCATCCTTCTCTTCTAACTAGATCTCTCCGATCCATCACTCTCCCAGTATATACCTCCTAATTCAGCACATTGATCATCACACTCCTCTACTCAAATACCTTCCTCAGCATGAGTGAGTGGTTCCTCCTTTCCTACCAAATAAAGTTGTAATTCTGAGCCCGGCACTAAAATCCCTTTACAACGTATCTCCAACCTGTCTTTCTCTCATTATTCTTTCAAGTACTTCACTTTCCAGACAAATTGGATGACTCACTCCACCATTCTTAACCCGTCTTCTATTTCTGTGTCTTTTGATGAGCCATCCACATTGTTTGGAATGGTCCTCTAACCTAAACCTAACCAACCTAACCACAAATATTCACCTGTTGGAACTCCACTTTTCCTTGAAGTTCTAACTCAGAGTCACCTTTGTATGAAGACTTTGTTGACCTCCTAGTTGAAATCAATGCCTTCCTCCTCAGTTAATTCATATAACTGGAAGCATATTTCATTTTCCTTTAGATTATAGTTGTTTATATACATATCATTCTCCCTTATTAGACTGATAACTCTTTGAGAATAGGATCTGTTTTACATATATTGTTGTATCCTCTGTGCCCAACACTAGGTCTTGCATACAATGGTGTTTAATAAATACTTGTTGAATAAATGGGGAAAAAGCATTATAGTTTACAGATGGGATTTTTTCCAGTGGACAAAGTGATCAGGGATATTGCACAAAGTTTAAGACTAATGTCTTGGGTTTGATTTGTCTTGCTCAGTGCTTGGGTCCTAAGGGGTGGACTAAGCTACAGAGTATTCATGATTTAAAAAGCATTAGTAGCCTTGAGTCATTGAGACATGGAACAATGACAGGGTTATACAACCTCACATAACCTTCTAAGGAGAAATAGTTATTTGTATTTGATAGACTTTTCATTCCCATGAGAGCTATTTTTCTCATAAACTTGGGTGTATCCCTACAAGTCATGAATTAGTGAAAATGTTTGTATTTATAGAAATAAGTGGAGTTTTTTTCAAAATTACTTTCCAACTACTCAATCTTCCTGATATTGTTCTGTTTGCTCAGCCCTTCACAATGAAGAAAGTTCATTGGAAGCCTCTCAATTTGCCTAAACCTTCTTTCACTGTTTACGTGCAGCAGTATTCTCTCCATGGGGGATGATGACATTTTCGTCCTCATAGAGTCAGGTCAACAAACATTTATTAAACACCTCCTCTGCTCTGGGGATACAAAGAAAGGAGAAAAAACCAAGTCCCTGTTCTCACAGAGGTCACAATCTAAGGGGGGATACAGCAGGTGAACAGCTATGTACAAGCAAGACATATACAAGATAAACTGGAGATAACTTATAAGCAAGGCACATATAGGGCATGATGTGTAATAATGCTGGAAGAGCCCAGAAAAAGTTTCTGATCTCTCAAAGACAGTGTAAGTACTTCTCCCCCATTTTTAGTTCTGGTCATTTGGATGCCTCCTCAGGAAGATCTGGATACTTCAACTATCCCAGCACCCAGTTTACAGAAAGCTCTTACTACTATGGGTGAAGTATCTATCTCTGGGCCTCAATGTACTCAATCAAGTGTCTCAAGGGTCTCAGTTGGGGGAGGGTGGAGGAGAAAGAAGGGTCCAGATTATCATTTGGTAGACAATTATTAGGTCTTTAACTTTTTTGGTGAAAAAACATCCATAACATAATAAAAAAATAAAAACACAACCTTATATATGCCTGATAGCAGTAGATAATAAAAAATTTTCCCCTACAGTGTCAGATAGACAACTAGTCAATGGAATGATTTTCAACATTAGTCAGGCTGAGGAGAAGGCAAAAAGGCAGAGAATAAGAGTTCTAAGAGAGACCCACTGCTCTTTCATTCCCAAAAGTGCTTGATGTCTCCAAAAACTAGATATAGAAAGCAATGAAAGAGCTTTGTTTCATGTCAACATTAGAGAATCACAAAGTGGGAGACAGAAAAAGTAATGAATAGGATGACTTCTAACATTTATACAGTGCTTTAAGGTCTGCCAAGCACTTCAATTTCAAGCATTTCCTTTGTTTCTTAATATAACCATATAAAATGGATACCAAAAGTATTAGTATCCCCATTTTGTGGATGAAAAAATTGAGACTTTGAAAGGCTAAGGAACTTGCCCATGCTCATATAGCTTATAAATGTCAGAAGTCAGGGTTTTAAACTCTGTCTTCCTGATTTTCAATTAAGTACCTTTAACCCTAGGGCAGCTAGATAGCACAGTGAATAGAGAACTGGGCCCGGAGTCAAGAAGACCTGAGTTCAAATCTGGCCTCAGATTTACTAGCTTTGTAATCCTGGATGAGTCACTTAACCTTGTTTGCCCTAGTTTCCTCATCTATAAAATGAGCTGAAGAAGAAAATGGCAACTTTGCCAAAAAAAAATCCCAAATGGGGTCATGAAAAGTTAAACGTGACTGAAACGACTGAACAAATACCCTAATCCTATGCCATATTGCCTCTCCACTACAGAAGAAAGCATAGAAGGGAAAGCAGCTATAAATGGAAATGGTCCCTAGTCATCATAGACCACAATCTGGGGTTATGAGAAGAAGTTACTCTGAATTTTCCTTTGGTTTTATAGTAATTGGAGTGTGGAGGTTAGAGTATGGGGACCCTGATTTTGTGGAGGTGGAATAGGAGGGGTAGGCTATCAGCTAACTACAAGCCTCTTGCTAGGACTCATTTCCTTCCAAGAAGGAGGCAAGGAGAGCACAGCAGCAGGCAACTTGGAGAATGGCACATATTTCCCAAAATTAAGCTCTTGGGAAAAGTCAGAGGCAGGATTTAAACCCAAGCTCTCTTCATTCCTAGTTCTGCAGACACAGTAGTAGTTTGTGAAGGAATCACAAACAACTGACATTTTTATAACACCTTAAGGTTTATATGGTGCTTTCCTCCCAATAACCCAGTGTAGATAGTGCAAGTTTGTGCTTGGATCAGAAGAAATCTAGGTTCAATCTGACTACCACATACTAGCTGTGTACATAGACAGGTCATTCAACCTCTCTGAGCCTCAGTTTCCCCATTTGTTAAATGGGGATAATAACTATAGTACCAACATACCATGGGTAGGTAGGCTCATTCTATAGATGAGGGTTAATCAACAAGTACTTATTAAGTGTTTGCCACAAGTCACTCATTGCAGTACGATCAAATATGATATATTAAAGTATTTTGCAAATTTAAGGCACTATATAAGTATTAGCTACTAGCATCTCTATTTTATTGATAAGGAAACTAAGGTTAAATGATTTGTTCATAGTCATGCAGTCACTAAGTGGATGAGCCAGGATTTGAGCTCAGGTCACATGTAACTCTAAATTCAGAGTTTCTTCCTCTCTATACCACACTGACAAGATAGGTTACCTACATTTGGTACTAGGAACTTCCAGAATAACTCTGGCCGTCAGAAATATTTACCTCCTGAGAACTCAAACTCTACCTGCAGAGTCACACAGGTCATCCAAACTGTGCTCCACTGATAGAATTTAAGAAAGAAAAGACCGATGAACTTCCTTTTGAGATTACTGTAAATATTCTGGCTAATATGCTCAAGTTTGTATGAGAGTACTAATAAGCACTCATCACTATGAGAGTTCAATGAGATGCCTTCAGCAACTCATTTGTTAAACAGTCAGTTCCTTCAAATGAAATACAAGTCATTATCTACCCAAACAAGAAAAAAAATACGGCATCCCCCAGCTTCATATTCTATGCTAATCTATAAGTCTGCAGCATTATTATTTTCTATTTTTTTTGCAAATGACCTTATGAGATTAAGAAACTGGACAAACCAAATGTTTTAAGGTCACAGAAATCAAGGGAGTTGCAAGTCAAAGCTCCAGTCAAGTCACCAGGGAGAACATAGCCCATTAAAAAGGAAAACAATTTAAGTGTTAACCATAAAAAAACACCATTATCAACAGAAAATTATGCCGCAGGAATTGCATTATAATAGAATTTCTGAGCTGGAAGGGACCTTTACGAACATCTAGTCCAAGACCCTCATTTTACAGATGAAGAAACTCATTTCTCTATTACTGAACTGAAAATCTCAACTGAGATGCAAAACCTTAGTTCTGTTGGGCTTCAATTGTTTCAACCTCTCTTAAAGGGAATCCCCATGACTGGGCAGCCTGGCAGTCAAGTCAGTCAGTAGAACTGATTGAATGCTCAGAAGGTGCATGTTTTAAGTACATACTTGGGGATGCTCTATGAACGAAAAGAGCTCATCTTTGACTTCGTTTGCATCCCTACACCCCAACTTTGCCCAGTGCTACCTCCCCAACCATACTCCAAGAATAAATATCCAAAATATGTTGTTAACTTGTGACTTGTGTCGATTAGAGATGAACTCTGAGGAATTTACAGTCTAAAAGAAGGAACAAGACAGATAAGTAGCTATATAAATGCATATAAAATTGAAAAATAATTATTTGAGATACCTGTGGAAGAAGCAAGGAACAACTTGAAACCTATGTGTATGAGCAAAGAAAATTTTTGCTTATACACACAATTCTTAATCCTCAACTCCTTAACTCATTCAAAACAAATCTTGATAACGTCTATATGTACACATGAGTTACTAAAAGTTAAGGAACAATTTTAAAGCAGTTATTCTTATGCATTGCATACATTGTGAGCATCTCACTTTAGGAGAAAAAACAGAAAATGTTCCCTGTGATTTTTTCATAAGAGCAAAGATTGACAACACAATTCTAAGAGAATATCAACCTTCTAAGAGTAGTCATAATCTAATGTTGAGTTACTGAATACAGAGTACTCTGACTCTTGATGGTAGTGTTTTGATACATATGTTAATTATGTCTAAAATACAAGAAGAAGAATTATCAAATTCATGAATTCAGAATTAGATTCTACTTAAAGTTCTACGTTTAAGTTTAATCATCTTCACCTTAATATCCTATGCTGTGATTAAAAATGTCAGTATATACTGACTGAGCCTAGATCCCTGTTACAAATTCAAGAAATATGACAATTCAAATAACTTATCTATTGATTGATAATATAATGACACTAGAGAAAACAAAAATGCTCAATTCAAACAAAACAATCAGATGACAACAAAAAAAAATGTAAACAGGATTTTAAAGTAATGAATTTGTTAGATATTATTTCCTATGATCCATATTAGCCTTGGTTAATCTTTAGTCCCAATATGTGCATATAACAATCTGCATGATTCAATAAAGGAACATGTTATACTTCACCTTCTTCTCACAAATAGCCTCCTATCATGAACTCTGCTAACTGGTCTGAATGGATAAACAGCTGCTCTCTGCAAGAATGCTGGACGTACCTCATGGACAGATGGCAGCCAATTCCCTATGGCCTAAGCACACAAACCCTTAGTTGGGTTGGTAACATTTGTATTAATCAATGGACACACAGAAATTTTGAAAATTTGCTAAGGAACTGATCAGAATTTTTAAAAGACAACCCTTTTCATATTAAAGTGGGATGCCTATTTTTCTTAATTTGTGACAGATTAAATAAGTTAGCCATCTGTTCTCAGAAGTCCTCAGTCCAAAGACTGGAAATGGACAAGGATTTTTAAAGCTTTAACTCTCTGAGAAGAGTATCTTCAGGGCTGCTTATGAATAACTTTTCAGGAAATTTCTGTTTAATTTTTAAGACCATATTTAGAAAAGCTCTTATAGAAGATAATATTATTTGAAGTCTTGACTAATAACCCTGGTCCTAAAACACAGCCAGTAAAACATCACTTAATGCTAATTTTTCATGATGGAAAGAAAATGGAAATATTCTGCTTATATTTTTGACACATAAGATCTATGATCATTCAAAAGAATATGGCCTAATTATCCAGTCAGGAAATATCAAATGAACAAAGAAATATGTCCACATTAATATAAGCCTTTGGAATCATAATCCATAGAGCTTTCAATAGCATGTGTGTATGTATGTATGTATACACACATATTCACATATATTTATATGTGTATATTTTACATACACATGAACACACATGTGTTATACAATATACATATAACTTAAACACCAACTTACAGTGTTTGCTGATTTCCGAGATGTAAATGCTCACTTGAAAATTTAACAGTTTTCATGAGCTAGTGTGAGCTGTCTCCAGCATATCACTGAATTATACACACGTGTGTACACACACACACATACGTGTATGTGTACATGTATACATGTCTATCTAATATGTATGTGTGTGTGCATGCTTGTATAATAGATACTTCAAATAAGCTGTTTCCAGAAATTGAACAGATCACTCAGTATTGCTTATGGGAAACTGTCAAGATTTTTTTTTTAATGATCTATGTTTTCTCCCTGAAACAAAGATCTAACTTAAATTCTTCTAATGTGATACATGGCCATGAATCATAGAATGCAACAATCTACAAAGAACTGAAGTTCAGGATCACCCAGAGGGTAAAGGAGAAAAGTATGATGGGCTTGAGAAGGCTGTCACACAAACAAGGAATTGTGGAACAGAAGTAAAATCAAGGATACTGTCAAGGAAACGTATGATTAGAAATAAAACCAAAAAGATGGACGAGTCACATAGCAAAACATGAATAACTGAGAGCCTATGTGCTCCATTGGTATTCATGTTATATTCAGATAATTCAAAGAAGGTCCTTAAGTTGGGTAGACCCCATGTGTAGAGGAAAGAAGGCCAATATAGGTTTGCTTTACTGAAAGGAGTGTTAAAATAAATAATAATCAATTCATTGCAATAGGGACATATGAGAGTATCCTATAACTATAAGTTTCCAAAACTAACTCAAATCAATGTCATTTTCATTTTCTACCTGTATGGTTCTCTTACTTTTCTACTTAACTTTAAGCTTTGGGTTCGTGAACTTTTGTTTCAAGAAAGCCCAAAACATCTTTTGGGGACATATATTGCAATTTTCTCTTTCCAGGATAATTAAACTAATTAAATCCATCAAAAAATTTCAAGATGGAAAGGACCAAGAGTATCAATTCAATCCTTTCATTTTTCTGATGAGAAAATAATGACCAGAGAAGTTGAGTGTCTTGCAAAGGCCATGTAAGTCAGTCCATGGCAGAGCTGAGATTACAATTAAAGTATTCTGAAATCCAGTTGCTTTTTTATTACTCTTCTTCACTGGTCTTAGAGTCAGCCTACTCACAAAGGTCTTTGTAATGGGGGAAGGATGGATAAATAAAGGAACAAGCTGTACAAGTGGTTTCAGGGAGTTTAGCTAATATTAAGAGACTCATGATTATTTACAGAAGTGGAAACAACATTCTTCAACTATCTGATTTCAGTGTTTTGTCAAGCAGTCAGTCAATAAACATTTATTAAGCACTTTATATCTGCCAAGGCACTGTGCTAAATTCCCAAAACACAAAGAAAGGCATTATAAGCATTTAAACCTTGGAAATTTATAACACTACAAATCAGGGCTTGATTTTTTTGTTCTGTTTCATTAATTGTTTAGATTTAAGATAGTGATGGAGGAAATGTAAATAATGCGAATTGAATTTTAAAATGTGTTTATAAAGCTGTTGTTAAAAGTTTGTCAGCATACTACTGGTTGTAATATACAGTAATAGGAGATAAGAACATCACAGAGCTTCAAAACAAAGTGCTATGTGGAAGAGAGAAGGCTTCATGGGAGAAATGGTATTTCAGTTGACTTTTAAAAAACAGCTAGAAATATAATAGGAAGAGGAGGAAGAAAAATTGCCTAAGCAAAGGGAAAAGCATGAGAAAATGTGCACAGTGATGAAAGCCCATCAAGTGTTTGGAGGACTGAAAGGAATCTAGAGAGAGGAAATCTAATCACTCAGCTACAGAAAGGCACTGGAGTTTTTCCAAGTACCCAACTCACATGACTAGACTTGTAAATAGCTATCAAGTCTATTTCATGCTTACCTATTATCTAAGGGTAACTTTGATTTAATGATTAGTTCCATGAATCTTATTAATTAATTCCCTTTTACTTCATCATCATCATCATCATCATCATCATCTCTCTTAATCTTTGTCTCTGTCTCTTCTCCCCCCCTTCTCCCTCCCTCCCCCCCCTCTCTGTCTCTGTTTCTCTGTCTCTGTCTCTCTCTCACTCTGTTTCTCTCTCTCTCTCTCTCTCTCTCTCTCTCTCTCTCTCTCTCTCTCTCTCTCCCCCCTTCCTCCATCCTTCCCTCCTTCCTTTATCCATTTGTTCTGAAAGTAAACCAGGAGACATGAAAACAATAAATCTAGATTAATATTATGAATGATGCTCATCAATGAGTAAAAGTTGAAAAGTAACATAAGCTATTTATTGTTCAATACAAACCAAATCAGCACAAACACCTAGATGGGAAGGAAATACAACTTTTACTGAATGGTACTCTTTTTTCTTATTGACCTTACATCTTTTAGTATGCACTATTTTTCTTATCATAAAGCATATTTTTTAGAAATTCATTTTCCATGAAAGGGTCTTGCTATACATTTTACCTATATCTGTGTAGGTATATAGAATATTTAGGGTAAAGAATTTTTAACTGTACTGAAATTTGATTTTAAAATCAAAGATCTCTTAGATTAATCACTTTGTGTGTACAAATATTTTTTTGGGTGAAAAAGCAACCAACCAAAATTTAAAGTCTAAATGAATGGAAGTAGGGGCAGCTGGGTGGCGCCGTGAATAGAGCACCAACCCTGGAGACAGGAGTACCAGAGTTCAAATCCAGCCTCAGACACTTGACACACTTACTAGCTGTGTGACCTTGGGCAAGTCACTTAACCCCAATTACCCTGCCTTCCCACCTCCAAAAAGGCAAAAAAAAAAATAACGAATGGAAGTATCTCATGGTGGTGAGAGTGGGAGGGTGTGCATAGTAGAACTAGGTGATTTATAAAGTATATATATGGTTCCCTAGAGCCTCTGTGATAAACTATAAACTACTCTGGATTTTAAAACCCTTCACAACTTGACTTCATCCTATCTTTCCAACCTCATTGGACATTATTCCTCTTTCTGCCCTTTGTGATCCCCCTCTGATCCTCAACCATGACACTGTTTCTCCCATCTCTGCACCTTTAAACTGACCATCTTTCATCCCTGGAATGCATTCCCTCCTTATTTTCAACTTCTCTCTTTCTTCCTTTTAAAAAAATTTAACTTATGGAATAAATTCCTTTAAGAGGCTCTTCAATCACCATCTCTTGCAGGAACCCTTTCCTGATCTCTATCGATCTCTATCTAACAGTAAATGGTCCACTTGCATTTATCAAGCCTTTACTACCAGACCCTGTGCTAAATTCTGGGCATATAAAGAAAGATAAGGAACAATTCCTGTCTTCGGGGAGATAATATTCTAAACGACGTGACAAACATGAAAATAACTAGGTATAAACAAACGAGCTATAGTCAGAATAGATGGAAGGTAATGTGAGAGAGGAAGGCAGTCAGTACCAGTTAGGGGAGTTGGGAAAGGCCCCCTGCAGAAGGTGAGACTTGAGCTGAGTGCTGAAAGAAGCTAGGAAGCTGAATGGTGAAGGGGTGGGGAGCCGAACATTCCAGGCAGGTCAGACAGCTGGTACATAGAGACAGGAGACAGAGAATCTTATGTGAGGAGCAGTAAGCACACTAGTGTGGAAATCAGGTCAACAGAAGAGATGGGACAGAAAGCATTCTGAAACCCAACCTCTGCCAAGTACTAATGGCCTCACCTTGGGCAAGTCATTCCCCTTCTCTGGGACTCAGTTCATAGCATTATAGGGCCATAGATATAGGGCCAAAAAGTACATCAAAGGTCATCTGGTTCAACCCCCTCATTTAAAAAATAATTTTATTTCTATCCTTTTTATATATTCCCTACATTTCCAGCTGCATACCTCATGCAATTAGTTTTCTTGGTTTAACTACTTAGCAAAAATAGTAAAATGTGTCAAGAATAATTCTTTTAGTGACAAAAATGCAATTTACACACACATCCAAAAATTGAACATTTTCCACAATGTTTTTAATGAAGCATACTGACTTGCTACATCATAAGTAAAAAAAAAAAGTTTTAAAATTAACTTTTAATTTAACAAATTATTTCCTGGAAACTTTCTTCTCCATCCTTCAGTTTAAACCAGAAGACAGCTAAAGTAGATCAATCCATCTGGGCTACGGTTTGGGGAGTAAAAAATCAAATGAGATTTTTTTGTAAAAAAAAAAAAAGGTATCCATAAAACTTTTCAAAATATTCAAAATATACAGAAGGAAAAAAATGCTGAAGGTACACAAATATGGCAATGTTGTTGCTATCTTACTAAATGCAACATATGCTTAAAAATAAACTATACAGAACAAAAACATACAGTTTCCAATACAATCTTCTTGTTCATTTTAGATTGAAATATTTGTGATTTGTTAATAACTGTTAAGTTCAAAATAAAAGTTTATTGTATTTTTTTAATAAAAGAAAACACTACATTTGAAAGTTTAAAACCAACCCCCCCCCCAACCATATACATTTAGTTGGGTACAGAAATCTATTTTACCCTACAGGAAAGTAGGAAGGGAAGGGATAAGAGAAAGCAGGGTGGGGTGCTGATAGAAGGAAGGGCAGACTGGGGGAGATGGCAGTCAGAAATAAAAACTGATAAAAAGGAGGAGGGGGAGGAAAAAGAGGAGGGAAAGGAGGAGAAGCATTTGATCCTCATAACCAGACTGGGAGGGGAGGGCTATTATTATCCCCATTTTATAGCTGAGGAAATTGAGGCCTAGAGAGGCCAAGTGATTTATCTGAGGTCACACAGCTAGTAAATTCTTGACGCAGTATTTGATTTCAGATATTCCTGATTTCAAGTCCAGAGCTCTATCTTCTATACCAGAGGTATAGCAATATATATACAAAATATATGTATGCATATTGTGTATTTGTGTGTATATATATATACACACACATGTATATACATGTGTATATGTATCACATGACCATGCAGCCTCCAACCCTCCCAAATGTGGCCACAACCAGATTCAAAGGTAATTAGGAAATATTTAACAAAACACAATAAAATATAGATAACATTACATTTTAAAACCAAATCAATATGTGACCCAGGGATCCTTATGTATAGATTAGTCACCCCTATCTCTATTTGAGTTTGCTATCATTACATTAATTAAATGATTAGATATCAATATTAAATATAAATGATAAGCAAAATTTTGAAAGAAATGTAATAGATAATAGAAAATATCATGGTATTTGGTTAGGAGACAAAATTTGGTAATATAACAATAGCTCATATTTCTGTAGCTCTTTGGGTTTTATAAACCACTTTTTTTTTTTTTTGCCTTTTGGAGGGCAATTGGGGTTAAGTAACTTGCCCAAGGTCACACGGCTAGGTTTTTTTTTTATTTGTGTGTGCGTTAAGTGTCTGAGGCCGGATCCAAACTCAGGTCCTTCTGACTCCAGGGCCGACACTCTACTCACTTTGCCACCTAACCGCCCCTATAAACCACTTTTTCACAATAAGTCTTTGAGAAAGGTAATAAAACTATTCATATATTATTACTCCCATTTTACAGATGAGGAAACTGATGCACAGAGAGAGAGAGAGAGAGAGAGAGAGAGAGAGAGAGAGAGAGAAATTAAGTAATCTGCTCAAGGTCACAGAGCTAATTATTCAAATCTGGACTCTCTGAACTCCAGGTCCAACTTTGTGTCCACTCTATTACACTACCTTCCACAGTGAACAGATCTGTATGTAAGAAGATAAATACACCCCTAGAAATAGTTATGGGGCACATAAAATATATGGAACTGATGAGGCTGGAGATTGGAGATAGAAGGTCTACACATCCCCAAATGAGGCAAATGTACCCAAGTTTAGGGAGCTAGAAAATGGACCAGGGACAGAAAAATCACAAAGTGAATACAATGAACTCAAACATCATTCATTCAATCATTCAAACAGTTATTAAGTAACTACAATGTTTAAGGCACTCTGTTGGTACTATGGAGAAATAAGAAAGATCTCTAAGACCCTATTCTCGAAAGGCTTGCAATCTAACTGAGGTAGAAAAGACATGTAATGTGGATCAATATATTTGTAATTGTGATATGAAAAGTACATAAGAATACAAAGTTCTATGTTATCAAATAAGGAGAGAAAAAAAAACAAAACACTTCCAGCTGGAGGAAAATAGGGAACACTCCATCCAGAAGGAAGCATTTAAACTGGGTCTTGAGGTATGGGGGAGCATGGAGTTTATACACAAAAACAATGTAAGAAAAGGCTATTGACAACTGATTATGCAAATCATCCTGGCATCTAGAATGCATGCACCTTGTTATTAGTTTTTCTATATTTTTGAATTTATATCATGTTTAGAGGATGTATACCCATTTATGTATTTACTGCTGAAAAAAATCTGCATGTATATAGTACATAGGAAATATATCCTAAGTAAAAGGGACTATGGACAGCTAGGTGGCACAGTGGATGGAGTGCCAAGCCAAGCGTCAGAAAGACTTATCTTCCTGAGTTCAAATCCAGTCTCAAACACTAGCTACATGACCCTGGGCAAATCACTTAACCCTGTTTGCCTCAGTTTCCTCATCTGTAAAATGAGCTGGAGGAGGAAATGGCAAACCACTTCAGTATTTTTGCCAAGAAAACCCCAGATGGGGTCATGAAGAGTTGGACGTGGCTAAAATGATTGAACAACAACAAACAGAAATAATTAGGAAATCCCCTGACCTATAAGTACAAGAGGGGTGATTGAGGACCTCTGTGATATGCTGGACTGGAATACTGTACAGGGAACTGGGCATCTGAGCTCTACCTTTGAGGGGCAGGGACAGGATGCTTGCTGTGCCCTTCCCCAGCCCCTACCCCCCAAAAAAAGAAAGTCTGTCAGCAGCAAATGCTGAGGCCAGGTGTGGCTCCTGGAAAGGCAAGATCAAAGGTGGCACAGAGCATCTGTCAATTCACAAAGAACCAAAGTGTGAATGCACAGCCCCGTGGTGGAGGTGGGTGCCCCAGCAGCACATCAGAAGAGTTGAATGACCACTTGTTGGGGAGAGTAGAAGGGATCTGATGAGGTGCTAGTTGGATTAGAGGTTCCCTAAGTTCCCATCCAACTGTGTTCACCCCTGTTAAAGCTAGACTAAATGGTACACACAGTATAATATAGATGATCATGACATATGCTCCCCAAAGAGATCCCCAAGCAATGTTTGCTTTTTCCTAGTTCTGATAAGAGGAGCAACATGATGAAAAGGAGAGAATGCTGAAACAGGACTCATTTATTAATAATAAAAATGTCAATATAATATATTTAATCACAAATATATTTAATATATAACATAATAATATATAATAACATGATAAATAATTTAAATTCAGTAATAAGGTAATTGTCTCATATACAGGACATAAGTTTGCAAAGGACTTAACAGACATTATCTCATTTGAATTATTATGACCATTTTACAACAGAGGTAATGCTAACTCAGTTTATTTAAGTGACTGGCTCATCAGCTAAGTGCCAGAGGCAAGATTTGAACTCAAGCCCACCTGACTCCAAGTTCAGTTCTCCATCCAATACTTCATCCTTCCCTTCAATAAAGTGAATTCTGTTCAGCTCAACAACCATTTATTAAATGGTTCCCTATGTAGGAGAAATATAGCATTCCTACTCTTAAGAAGCTTATAAGTAACCAGGAAGATGAAGCATGTTCCCAAATTATTTTAATTTATGATTAATTGTACAATATAGGTCAACAGAGCAGTTTGGAAAAGTTCAAGAAAGGGAGATCCTTTGTATTTGGGAGGAGGTAAGGGTGGGAGTGCAAGAGAGTGAGGGAAGGCTTCAAGGTGGGAGTAGACCCCGAGCTGGGACTTAAAGAAGTGTGTCATTAGCCTTAAGTAGAGTATATACAGGGGGACGATCCATTGTGATGCTGATGTGATGTGATGTTGAGTCATTTCAGTCGTGTCTGACTCTTTGTGACCCCATTTGGGGCTTTCTGGGCAAAGATGTTGGAGTGGTCTGCCATTTCCTTCTCCAGTTCATTTACAGCTGAGGAAACTGAGGCAAACAGGGTTCAGTGAATTGCCCAGGGTCACACAGCTAGCGTCTGAGGCCAGATTTGAACTCAGATGTTCCTAATTCCAGTTCTGGTGCTCCATCCAACTGAGCGGCTTATAGACATAGGGGATAGATAAAGAGACAACAGAACAGGGAATGGTAAATAGTCTAGTATAATTTTAATATAATGTATATGAAAGCGATTTCCAAGGCTGGAAACCTGGACTGGATTCAGATTGCGAAAGGCACTCAACTCTAGATTGAGCAATTGTATTTTTTTCCCTAGTTCCATCTGGGAGCCAGAGCTTCCTGGGTTGGTGAGTAACATGCATTAGGAAGAATCCTCTGATAGCTTTGTAAAAGATAGATTAGAGGGACTGTAAGTAGGGAGCACAATTAGGAAACTGCTTCAGTGGGTTACTGAAGGATGATCTAAGACTGAGCTGGGGTTCTAGCTTTAGAAGTGGAAAGGAGCATATGGAGGCAAGAGACATTTTACAGTTAAGACAACATTTTACATTTAAGATATTTTATAGTTAAGACAACAGTTTTGGAAGTCAGGAGGACTAGATTCTAGCTTCAACTGTTTTGATGCATTAGTTCACTGTATAGCCTTGGCCAAGACTTCAGGCCTCGATTTCCTTCTCTATAAAATGAGGTAGCTTAGATTACTAAGACCTCTTCTGGTTCTAATGTTTTAGGAGTCTGTGAGCACACAACCCCTTGTGATGCTCACACTCCTCAGGCAGATGGTGCTCTTCCCACACTATCAGATATCCAGGAACCAGATGCCCATCTAAAAACAATAACTGCCTTTTAATTCTCACATCTGAATTATTCCTTTAAGACCAGAACAGCTGCATTCTATTTGCCAGCACATGCGTTTTTCAAAATCTCATTAGACATCTAATGTTTTCAGCCTAAGCATATGCCCCGAGGGGAGTTTGTCTTCTGGGGGCTCTTCTGAGTCTGTGGAAAAGGTGCTATTAAGGGTAAAGGCACTGAGTTTTTAAAAGTAAGAAATGAGAAGATCTAACCAAGGGCCCAATTTTAATCTGTGAGCCTATATCATACAAATAAAATTTGTGCTTTGTATTCTTTCTGCTGGGGAAGGGTTGCTACAAATTCTCCCCCAGTGATGTTTAAGCTGCAATACAGCCAGCGTCCATCAACCCTGATTAGCAGGTGCAAATAAAGTGTGTAATCGGTATTAATCTGTTAGTCTGTCGCTGCTGCTGTTTGTAAATCTGCATAAATTTTTACTAAAAAACTTTACGAAGAAATGCTATTCAGAGCAAATGATGCATCAAATTCAAACAGGCCATCAAGATTGCTAATGGATTTTAATAGCAGCTATTATAGCATAATAGTATTTTCCCAACAGCTGTTTGTTTATACAATTTTCCGTTTACAGGACCTTTATGTCCAATCCCAGGAGAAGGCCCTCAATTCATTTATAATCATTTGGTTCCACCTACAAACAAATGCTATTTTATGCACATTTGGAGACAGTGTGAGTGGTCTGTAGATCTGACCGACTCCCACCTCATTCAGTGAAACCAGCAGTGAATATTACAAGCTAGATTAATTAGTTAATATTTACTTCTACTAAGTACTACTAGAATAAATATTATCAATTGGTGAACCAAAAGAAAGAATTTATCATTGGTTTGGGTTAGTTCTCAGGGGCATTAGCTTACATTGTGTTTAGCTGTCTAAAAATGAACATTTCCATTCTCCAGTACTCCAATGGGTCGCCTCTCATCAGTGTAGGGATTCTCTCCAACTATTCAGATTGCAACCTATCCTGCCTGCCATCTTGTGAGACTTGTCCATATCATTCTACAGAATGGTCCACAGGGCCCACCCTGATTTCCCTTTCTTGAGGCCTTTCTTTTTGTTCTCTTGTTTTGTACTTACCAAGGAACACTCCGGCAGTCCCACATTCTTGTGCACAATGCAAATTGAAACCTAAAATTTTGAAAACTGGGCACTTTTTCACACCATGTTATTCTACCATAGTTGCCCAGTATTGGTGAAGATCAAATTTTGGGGCCAGAACTGTGATTTCATCAGTGTAGAAAATCTCTGATATGAAGATCATCAGCAATTTGCCAGTACCCTTCTCTTCCTTTCCCCTCCAATTATGGAGCCATAATAAACTCAAAATTGCCATTGATACTGTGGAAAGGTATGTGAATATATTCTCCTATGATTCTAATTACTATCCCTATAACTTTCCCAATCAAAATACCCCTCCCAAACCACTTTTATGTGTTGTCTTTCTTATTAGAATTAAGTTCCTTGGGGGCTGGGACTATTTTCACTTGTGTATTTGTATCCCCAACTTAGCTTAGAGTTTGGCATATAGCAGGTAATTAATAGCTACTTTTTTATTCATTACAGTTGAGAATTACCTGGGGGCACTGAAAGTGATTAGCCTTAAGTATGTCAAAAGCAGGACTCAAACCTAGATCTTCCTGACTTCAAGGCTGATCCTCTGTCCATTATACATATCATCAAGGTATGGTGAGATAGACCACATTACCAAGGTAAGGCACTCATAGATTGTAAATCTAGTTCTCATACTGATCATGGAACTGGTAGACTAGTTATTCACCAGAGGCGACCACAAAAATAAACACTATCAAAAGTGGACTAATGGGACTCAAAAAATAGACTTAAGGAAAACCAGAAAATTGAACCAAACCCTATATACATGGCTACCTCTCCTTTGGGAAGTCTTTAGTGGTATGCCACAATTCAATTCAGTTCAATTCAACAAACACTTATAGATGGATGCCTGCTTATTTAAAAGATACTGTGCTAGGCTTCAGGAATGCAAAGGCCACAACAGAACAATTCTTTCTGGGTCGAAAGTTTTTCTGGTGCAAATGTATGTGTCTTATATGTACATATACTCAGGAACAGATACTTGGGTTTTTTGAGTCAGTGCTATGAGGAAATAATCAAAGGAAGTGGGAACTGGTGGGAGAGAAATGGAGAGAGTGAAAAATTCATTCAGAGCAAGTGCAAACTCTCCAAGGCAAATATGTTTTCTAGTCTGATGCTTTTTAAAAACCATTTCAGTTTTCTGACCAGGTCAGAATATCAAACAGTGATCACTGTTAAATAACATAACTACAAATTTCAAGTTCATGCTATGAAAGTATAGAACACTTTGGGAAGTCATCCATCAGTGAACATATCACAATCTGGCTTACCTATACTATACTTGGATTTAGGTTTCATTGGAAAATTGATTTTCCAAGATGGAATATGATCCTTATCATTCCATTATATAAAGCACTAAATCTTGTCTCTAATCATAAGCTTTTTGCATAAATGCAAACTCAAATCATATAATTGTGATTATGTTTGTGATAAATGCTTAACTACATTTAGTGGTTTCAATAAAGCATTTGACAAAGTCTCTCAAGCTATCCTTGTGGACAAAATGGGGAAATGTGGACTAGATCAGAAGTGTCAAACAAGTGGTGAGGAGACTGCATTAAGGCAGCAACACCTGGGAGGTCAAGGTGACTGGGAAATATTTAAAAAATAAATAAACAAACAAAAGGGGTCGGTTAGGTGCCACAGTGAATAGAGCGTTGGCCCTGGAGTCAGAAGGACCTGAGTTTGGATCCGGCCTCAGACACTTAACACACACAAACAAAAACCTAGCCGTGTGACCTTGGGCAAGTTACTTAACCCCAATTGCCCTCCAAAAGGCAAAAAAATAAAAACAAAACAAACAAAAATGTGATAGAACATAGATAATGTTAACATGTGGTTTTCCAACTTGTTATGTGACCCACAGAGAGCCTTATGTATGGTGTAGTAGTCTCATTTCTATTTAAGTTTGACATCCCTGGGTTACACAATATTATAGTCAGATGGATCTGGAAATAGGTGAAACCAAAATGGAATCATTAATGGATTGATGCCAACTTGGGAAGTCTTTAGTGGTATGCCACACTTCAATTCAGTTCAATTCAACAAACACTTATAGATAGATGCCTGCTATCTAAAAGATACTGTGCTAGGCTTCAGGAATGCAAAGTCCAAAACAGAACAATTCTTTCTGGGTCGAAAGGAATGGACATTTTAGTTGCTTTATAAGTATAATTCCAAACTACTTTCCAAAATAGTTATGCTGGTTCACAGATCCACCAATAATGCTCTAGTGTACCTATCTTCCTACAACCCCTCCAATATTGCCAATTCCCTTCCTTTGGGATGGGAAAAAGATGAAAATCTTTGCTAACTTACAGGATATAAGGTGAAATTTTAGGGTTGTTTTGATGTGCACTAGTGACTTCCATAATTCTTTTTAGAACTGTTTGTTCCTATCCTTTGACCACTTCTTTATTGAGGGATGACTTTGGTATAGATAGATAGATAGATATAGGTACAGATACAGATATAGATATAAATATATGTATGGGTATGGGTGTGGGTGTATGTGAGTGTTGGTGTATATATATATATACACACACACATGCATATAAATTTTATATTTTATTATATTGTTATTATTATATTATTTATTATATCTATAATATGTTCATTGTGTTTATGTCTTAGAAATCAAATCCACATCAGAGAAATACAAAGCAAAGATTTTTTTCTATTTGATTGATTTTCTCCTTATGCTTATCAATTCCCATTGATTTTTGTGTAGTTTTACCTCTGTGATCCTTTGCAATTGCTTTCATCCTTTGTTTAGTTAAGAATACATCTCTTGCCCACAGCTGTAAAAAGTATACAATCTGCTTCTCTTGTAATTTTTTTTATGATGTGCTTTTTAGCACTAAGGTCATATATCAATTTAGAATATACTGCTATTGGTCCAGCCATTCTAGGAAGCATTTTGGAACAATGCCACCAAATCTATTAAGTTATACATAAGCTTTCACCAAGCGATACTATTATTAGGTCTATACCACAAAGAGAACATAGAAAGAGGAAACGCACCCATATGTACAAAAATATTTTAGCAATTCTCTTCATGGTGGTCCAAAATTGAAAATGGAGAGGGGTAGTCATCATTTGGGAGATGACTAAACAAGTTAAGGCATATGAATGTAATGGAATACTATTGTGCTATGAGAAACGACAAGAAAAACCTAAGACCTGTATGGACCTATACAAAGTGAAGTAAAAAGAACCAGAAGAACCATTTATATAATAATGACAATATTGTAAAGATGAACAACTTTGAAAGACCAGAGGACACATAAGGAAACATGCTATCTACCTCCAGATAGAGAACTGATTAACTCAGAGTGCAGACTGAAGCAGATTTTTTTTTTCTTTTGGATATGGCTAATGTGGGAGTTTGTCTTGCTTGACTATGCATATCCATAAAGGATTTAATTTATTTTGCTTTCTCAGTGGGAGGGTGGGGGAAGGAGGAGGAGGAAAAAGAATTCAGAACAGAAAATAAAATAAAATGAAGAAAAATGGGATATGTAGTTCCCATATTCCTCGACCTCATAATGCATGCAAACATAAATGAGAATTATACACTCAAAAACACTGATTGGGAGTTTTAATTGGTGTCTTGAATTTGATAGGAATATTGATAAGATCAGAGGACTGTAACAAATGTCAAGTTACTCAACTTTGCCAATCTAACCCTGGAAAGTGACCAAGAAGACTTAGTTGTGAATTAATATTAATCTTGATATACAATTCTAAGAGAAGCACTATTTGATCGTGCTAGACTCCTCAAAACTGCTCAGTAGTCTGTGCTGTATCTGAGATCTCTGATACAGCAGCTACACCTCTGCACCAATTACTTGAAGCTTGTGGCTTTCTGGGCATTTTATCCTTCTGATGCTGAAATTTGTAATTATTTCAATTCAGTTTAAGGAACTTTTGGAAAGGAACAGTATCCAAACAATCAAATTCATACTTTATCACCCTCAACCAAATGGTCAAGATTATATTAAGGAAAGATTATGCTAAAATGGACATTAAAAATTAGATTATTAGAGGAGACTGGCCAAAAAGAATTGTTATGTTTCTCCATATTCACTCCATATTCAAGCAACAGGAGTCAATCCTACTAAATTATTAGTCAAGTGGAACCTCAAGATTTGTATCAACCGTCCCTTCTAACCTAGACCAGGGGTTCTAATCTTGGAGTCTAAAACGGTGTTTTTAAGAGATTTTGATAACCGCATTTCAATGTAATTGATTTCCTTTAAAAGATTGTGTGTTCTGTTTTAGGCATTTAAAATCATTATTCTAAGAAGGGTATATAGGCTCTACTACACTATGCAAGGGATTTAGGACACAAAAAGGGTTGAGAATTCCTGACCTAAACTTAGATGGGGGCATTGCACTATTTTGGACATTGTTCTCAATATATTTACCATTAATTGTTCTCAATATATTTACCATTAATTCATTTTTGCCACAAAATGAATCACGGTTTTCATCCCTGGTATAAAACTACTTCAGCATAGGTGACCACCTTTTTTGAGAGAACAATGTCCATAATGAACAAGTGTGACATCCTCAAATCAGTGAATTGTAGGCATTTTCTACCTGCAAAACTATTAGAGGAGTGTCCTCCAGAATCCAGAGGACTCCAAAGAGACACAGAAATAATGTCAGTAAGTTTTATTTCTTCTTGATGAGTTTCTCTTAGGTCTTTCATTTCTTTTGAATTTGCCTATTGTAATATTCAGTGCTTTCTATGATATTTGTCCATAGTAGGTTTTTATAGCACTGATGAATACAGTGTTGTAGGCATGTTGCCTCTATAGTGTCAGGGTAAGTAAAATGGAAGAAGAAAATGAAACTAAGGGAAGCTAAGTGGCGCCGTGAATAGAGCACCAGCCCTGGAGTCAGTAGGACCTGAGTTCAAATCCGACCGCAGACACATCCTAACTGTGTGACCTTGGGCAAATCACTTAACTCCAATTGCCCTGCCTTCCCCCCTCCAAAAAAGCAAAAGAAAAAAAAGAAAATGGAACTAACTAAAAAGTCATCAGCCCCACGTGGATATAATATGCATTAACTACTTTGAAGTAAAAGACACTAGGTGAATCTTGAGTCAAAGGTCCTGGGTTTGAATTATAGTTCTGCCGTTTAATATCTGTGTGTCCATGGATAAGTCATTTATCCTCTCTAAGGACTCAACTTATGCATGTGTAAAATGAGAAAATTGGGCAGGATGACCTCTGAGGATCCCTTTTAGTACTAATTTCATTATCCTAATTATGAAAATATTAAAAATGGAAATATGATTCTCTGAAGCAGATTTTATTTTTATAATTCTCAAAGAATTATTCAAGAAGTAGCCTAATATAGTAGGTGGAGGGCTTGGTCTTAGGATAACCAGGGTTCAAAATTTGCATGCCATCATATTCCACTATGTAACCTTGTATCAAATTGCTTAACTTTTCATCACTTTAGGCAATTCCCTATGCCTGTAAATTATACACAAATAGTAAATTCGAATTGTGCAGGCAGTTTGCACATCAGGAGTTCCCTACAATGATGAAATCACAAGTCAAAACAAAAATTTTAAAAATTATTGGTATACGTAGCAGGTTTTTTGACATTGACCACTATACTTGCATCCTACAATGGTTTGGGATTCACATACTAACCAATAATAACACCAAATTTCTGCCCCCTCAGTCTGCTGACTGGACTTGCTATCACATTCATAATCCCAAATTCTAAGGCGGTCAGGGATATGCTCTGATATTTCCTTTAATTGCTAAAATTACATCTCTTATTAATTAATCAATTAACTTAGAACCTCCACTATAGTTTATTAAATATTATTTATTAAATACTTTGGAAAAACTTTTTCCATAGCCTCTCTCTCTCTCTCTCTCTCTCTCTCTCTCTCTCTCTCTCTCTCTCTCTGATATTTATTTATGTATATGGGTAAAATCACTCCCTTAATTTCCTACAATCAAATAACTATCAAGGTTACTGTCTGTATAATTTTATAAACAGATATTAAAGAAACAAAGAGATGCGATTATATAAATAATTATCAGCCAGAGTCACCTCTAAATATGATCCTCCTAAATATGTTCCTCTGTTCCTTTCTTCTTGATTCTGGAAACAGTCTCATCATTTAGTTTTCTTAGAGTAGCAGCCAAAATTTCTCAAGAATTCTTTTCAAAAATATTTCTTCAGAATGTAAGAGCTAAACTCAATTTTATCAACAAATTCTTCTATAGATTTTCACTCTGTTAGTTAAGTCAGTCTCCCAACTGGGAAGTTCTCACAATCCTTTATTTCTGTACTTCATTCTCCATCCAGCCATGACTTCTAAGTGTCTAAAATGACAGTTAAAACTTGCAGGCTTCTCATAGACTCAAAGATAACAGTCAAAATGAAATGGCCCCAATATTCTATTCCCACTTAAATATACAATAATGGTTTGGTTTCTATAGTCTCTGTGGGAGAGGTTATTGAAAGTAATGTTACATGTGTTGGTATTGTAGGGCCTTTAATCTCAGCATAACAATCATATATCTAGCCAATGTAGGTTTTGGGTTTTGTTTAGGATTGGGTTGGGGTTTTGTTGTTGTTGTTGTTGTTGGAATCTTACTCTGTAAATCTGAATGTGAAAAACACCAACCATTACATATTCATGGTTGGCATGAGTGAATTATCTTCACTGTGTCTTTTATTTGTTACCATTTGCCATATAAACTATTTTATTCTTAGTCACTAGGTGGCTCTGACTTTCCATAGGACATGGGGGAAAGCTTTAGGAAGGAATCAACATAATGCTATTTTCCCCCAAATAACAAGATTTTATAAGAACACAACGCTGATAAAATTAAAATAGAATACTTAGTAAATTAAGTACATTAAAAAATCTGTCAGAAATTATTAGGTATTTTTATAGTTAAACGATCAACTGAGATTTTAGACACAGACTATGTTATTTAAAAATAATGTACCTTATATTTTAATCTTTCCAAAGTGTGATCAACATGGCATCAGGTAGTTGTATTCCTACATGATATATGTACTTTACACCTATATACAGTCTCATTTGACATCAACATCAGTGCAACTCTCCATAGACATTGAGTTTAGAAGTCAGGGGCTTCTGGATTCTAGTCTTTTATCTTTTTCTAGTAGTTGGGGGAATCATGAAAGACATTATACAGATGAGTCTTAAATGAAGAGAGGTGCTCTGTGAGGCAGAGGTAAAGAAGGAATGCATTCTGGCCATGTAAGACAGCCAGTGTGGACATGAAAATGGAAGATGGGAGATGGAGTTATTTATGAGTAACAGAAAGTTAATTCAGCTGGATCACAGAGTGTGATGGTGGTCGTGGGGTAATAACCAATGAGGCTGTGAAGTTAAGTTGGTAACAGGCTGTATAGGGCTTTAAAACCTGAACAGAGTAGTTTATATTTTATCCTAGAGGCAAGAAGAAGCAGCTGGAGTTGATTGAATAGGAAATTCACATGGTCATATCTGTACTTAGGGGGATCATAGTTTTAGCACTAGAAGGGAACCACTATATAGTATCATGCATTTATAGCTGGAAGGGACCACAAAGATAATCTAACCTAATCACTCTCGTTTCACAGATGGAGAAACTGAGGCCTAGAGAGGTTAAATGAGTTGCCAAGCATCATACAAGAAACAAGTGTCTGGGCTGGGATTTGAGCCCATGTTCTCCCACTCCAAATTCAGGACACTTTTTTCCCTACACTACAATGTCTCTCAAATCCTGTTTGTTATATATACTAAATCTAGTAATTCCTGAAGGAGGAAGTAATAAAGGACTACAGTCACTAGACATTCATCTTCTGATCTATTACTCCATAACTGATCAAATAGGTTCGATGTCTTATAAAGAACTCAGAGCTTGCCCAAAAACTTGTCCTTCCTTTAGTAGTCTGAGAAGGCTGAAAGATAAATGGACATGAAAACAAAGAATCACTATAACCAGGTTGTTTTTCAAACTAAGCACAAATAGAGGAGATAAAATTTTTATTCAAATGTCATAGGGCTCTTCTCCTTAGGTACAGATTATCACATCCTAAAATTAGTACTAGAATTAAATATCTGTTTTGAGGCAAGAAGGGCATATTTAGGTCACTGATGGAGCCTTTGATTTCTTAACAACTTCTTCCAGTGCCTAAGGATCTTGATCTTACATTTATCACTCTCATTTTCAACATCTCCAATTTCTCCCAGTTGGTTCCTTGCCTTTGGCCTTTATTTATAAACATATTCAATTCTCCCCTATTAAAAAATACAAAGGCATGCACATCAAACCATCACTTGTTCCTCCTTCCCCGATCCAGTCACCAATTCCATTTTCTTCATATCCTTTATCCTTGTCTTTTGTCTGCAGGGGGGAAAGCGGGACAATTGAGCTTAAGTGACTTGTCTAAAGTCACTTAGTTCAAGGCTAGTTTTATGTTAAGTGTCTTAGGCCGTACTTAGGTCCTCCTGACTAGCTGTTGCTCTATTCACTGTGCCACCTAACTTCCCCTATTCTTGTCTTTTGAAAAATGATCCCTGGTCACAACAACTATTTACTTACTCCCTTCTGAACCACTCAGAACTTAGCCTTCAAAGACTAAGAATATGTTAGCTATTGAAGATATAAGACATCATCTAGTCCAACCCTCTCTACAGTTAAGGAAACTGAGGTCAGAGAAGTTAAGTGATATACCAAAGCTGTATGTGTGTCTGAACTGGGACTAGAACCCAGGTCTCCTAATTTCCAGTATTGTACTCTCTCTAAAGTCATCAATGACATACACCTAGACAAATCTAATGGTCATGATCATAAATTTAGAGGTGAAAGAGACCTTAGAGATTATAGACTCCAACATCTTTATTTTCCCACTGAGGAAATGAGGCTAAGAAAGGTTAAGTAACATGTCATTTTTCTAAAGTGCATGTCTGACCACATCATCCCTCCCTACTCACTAAATTCTAGGGGTTCACTATCATCTCCAGGACCAAATATGGAATCTTCTGTTTGGCTTGCAAAGCCCTTCATAATCTCCCCCTCCCACTAGAAATCCCTTTACCACACACTTTCTAGTTTTCTTGTACTTTACATGCACCCCCTCCACTACATATTTTCCATTCCAGGGATGTTGACCTCCTTGCTGTTGCTCAAACAAGACAGTCCATCTCCCAGCTCCAGACATTTTCACTGGCTGATGCCCATGTATAGAATATTCTCCTTTCTCATCTTCACCCCCTGGCTTCCCCGGATTCCTTCAAATCTTAGCTAAAAATTCCACCTTCTGCAAAAAGCTCTTCCTACTCCCTCTTAATTCTAGTTTTTGTCTTTCTGTCAATTATTTCCTATTTATCTTGTTTATAGCTTGTTGTAGGTTGTCTCCTCTATTCAACATCGAAGTACTCCTGTGTAGAAATTTTTGCCTTTCTTTATAACCCCAGCACTTAGTACAATGCCTGGCATATAATAGGTGCTTACTAAATGTTTAGTGATTATTGTTGTCCTAAATCACAATAAGAGAACTGGGATTTGAAAGGAAACTCTTTAATCCCAATACTTTTTCACTGAACATTGTTGTACATAATGTAAATTTTGCAAAATCTCCCTTTCTTAGTTTCCATGACCCTGGGTTCTCTTGGATTTTGTCCTCTCCCCTTTGACCTTTCTTGCCCCATTTGTCTTGCTAGTTCCTCTTCCTTTTCCCACAATCTGATGAAGGCCTCTCTAAAAATCTTTGGCTTTCTAATCTCCCCCTCCTACCATACTACCTCCAAGTACTCAGCTACATTTCTATCTTCTAGTAACTACATTAACAAGAACTCCCAAATCTCTGTTTCAGCTATGACCTTTCCAACCCATTATCCCTCTAGCTCCATTGAATATGCCATTGACACCCAACACTTAACACATCAAAAATATCTCTCCCTACCTATATTTTTTCTTTTTTTTTTAAGCAATTGGGGTTAAGTAACTTGCTCAAAGGTTACACGGCTAGTCATTATTTGTGTGTGGGTGCTCATTTTCTGAGGCTGGATTTGATCTCGGGTCATCCCAACTCCGAGGCCGTGGCTCTTACTCACTGCGCCACCTAGCTGCCCCCTTTAGGGCAACTGGGGTTAAGTAACTTGCCCAAGGTCACAGGGCTAGGTTTTTGTTTGTGTGGGTTAAGTGTCTGAGGCCAGATCCGAACTCAGGTCCTTCTGACTCCAGGGCCGGCGCTCTACTCACTGCGCCACCTAGCCACCCCCCTACTTATATTTTGACTGCCACCAGCCTAAGACCAACATTGATCCATACCACCCATCAAAACTATTGATACAGCCACCCAACTGGAGCTTGGCTCATCATAACTGTCTCCACACTCCCCTTTCACTTCAAATCCTTCCTCATTACTATTGCCAGAATAGGCTTTCTTATACATAGATCTAATCATATGATCACAGGCTCATAGTTTTGAAGCTAGAAGGAACCTTAAAGATCATTCTGTCCAACATTTTACAGTCATTTTACAGATGAGGAAATTTGGGCCCAGAGATGTTGAACTACTTGCCTAGGGTTACATAGAAAACAAGTGGCAGAGTCAGGATTCAAACCCAGGCCCACTGTCTCCAAATTCATTGTTCTTTGTAGTACACCATATGACATTTTTGCATCATATTACTTCTTTTGTCAAAATCCTTCAGGGGTTTCCTATTAGACTCCCTGTTGCCTCCCATTGAGAGTTCAAACACCACCCACTGGCATTCAAGGCTCTCTACAATGTTAAACCACACTGTCTACCTAGTCTAGCCTTATATTACTACCTTCCACATATTCTTTGATTCTTTCAAACTGCCCTGCTTTGTTTTCCAAATGTACTATGTACCGTCTTAGCCCCATGACATGTTGATTCTGCTTCTTAATCTTTGAAGATTCTCTCTCTCTCTCTCTCTCTCTCTCTCTCTCTCTCTCTCTCTCTCTCTCTCTCTGTCTCTCTCTCTCTGTCTCTCTGTCTCTCTCTCTGTCTCTCTCTCTCTCCCTCCCTCCCTCCCTCCCTTTCCCTTTCCCTTTCCATCTCCCTCTCCCTCCCTTCTTCCCTCTTCCTTCCTTCCTCCCTCTCCCCCCACATGCTGAAATGCTACCACCCTTTTAAACCTGAATCACATGTGATCTCCTTTGGAGACCAGAAAGAAAGCCAAGATAGCACATGACAGGGCACAGAGTTAGTAAAGGGAAATTTTGGAACAGAGGATGATTTGCAGTGTCTACCTATGACAGAAGATACCTAAATAACACATGATCTTAGAACCTTTTGCAACCAGTCTTCCCTTGAAACATCAGACCATTTCCCAGGCAATCATTCAAGAAGTGAATGACATCCTTATAGGAAACCATGTGCATGGAGGTAGAAAGATTAGATCATCATTAGCAGTCATGCAGTAAGATCAATAGAATAGAAGAGTGATAAAACATGGAACAATGACATCTCTTCCCTCCTTTATCTTAACTATGAAAACAAATACCATCCATAACAAGACCTTGGAGGGTATGCTTTTCTCAGTGATGCCTGGAATTCTCTCCCTCCTCATCTCCCTCTCCCAGACTTCCTGTCTTCCTTCAAGTCCCAATGAAAATCTCACCTCTTACAAGTAGCCTTTTCAAATTCCCCTTAATTCTAATGCCTTCCTCTCTTGATTATGTCCAATTGATCTGGTATGTAGCTTGTTTTCAATGTTTTTTAGATGTTGTCTCCCCCCTTAGACTGTGAGGATCTTGAGAGTAGCAGCTGTTTTTTTTAGCATTTCTTTGTATCACCAGCACTTAGTTCCTGGCACATAGTAGGCCCTTATAAGTACTTGTTGATTGACTGAATGAGGACAAAGAGAGGCATAGTACAAGAAAAGTCACAATTGAAAAGTTCAGAATAACACAAGTCCTGGTCATGTCTCATTCAACTAACAGTGGATTATAATATTGGACCCTTTCCCTAGTTGGTTTCTTTCAGTAAATTTACTCTAACCTAAATGTGATTAAATAATTTTCAAGTCACATGAAATTGAGAAAGAGATTAGGATCCTATGGGATGGGGACAAAGATGAGCCTAGCAAATTGTGAATTTTGATGGAATTAAATAATGCCTTTAGATTAGATAAACACTAGAGAAAGGCTACCAAGGAGGGGAGAAGTTGTTCTCTGAATATGCTCAATTGGTAACAGGTAAATTACTCAAGACTGGAGCCCAAGAACTGCTCACTCAACATAGTGAAAGGAGGCTGGAGCTCAAAGCACCACCTGGTGTTTTGTGCAGATATTGTACTTTGTTCTTGTTCAGTTGTGTCCAACTCTTCATGACCCCATTTGGGGTTTTCTTTTCCAAAGATACTGGAGGGGTTTGCCATTTCCTTCTCCAACTCATTTTACAGAGGAGGAAACCGAGGCCAACAGAGTTAAGTGACTTGTCCACGAACTTGCCTATTTAGTGTCAAAGACCAGATTTGACCTCAGGAAGATGAGTCTTTCTGATTTTAGGCCCTGCACTCTATTCACTACATTACATAGCTGCCCCAACCTCTCTGAGTATACCCCTTCTAAGTCAAAGGAAGGACATTATCTAGGTAACCTCAAATTAGAGAATTCCTGAGTTTGAGAGTTCAGGGGCTAGGCTTTCTAGAGAGAAATGATTTCCTGATGTACACCTAAGAGAAAGCA
The DNA here is from genome assembly GCA_011680675.1 of Gymnobelideus leadbeateri. Classification (NCBI taxonomy): domain Eukaryota; kingdom Metazoa; phylum Chordata; class Mammalia; order Diprotodontia; family Petauridae; genus Gymnobelideus; species Gymnobelideus leadbeateri. Next base: position 70,019 of record WOXC01003071.1, read on the forward strand.
GTTAGTTAGCATGGTTCCAGCTCAGCATCCCATTTGGAAAAGCAGAATCCATGAAATACATGGAGAATACAGGTCTTATGAGAATGGCTTTGCTTATTCCATAAGCTCCAAAGTATATTTATCTCCTACAGGTAAGCGTGGTTCTTCTTTCCTTTTTAAAAATTTATTTATTTATAGTTTTCAACATTCACTTCCATAAGCTTTTAAATTTTAAATTTTCTCTACTTCCCTCCCCTCCATCCTCCCCAAGACAGCATGTAATCTGATATAGGCTCTACATATACATTCATGTTAAGCATATTTTCACATTAGTCATGTTGTAAAGAACAATCAGAACCAATGGGAGTAACCATGAGAAAGAAGAAATGAAACAAAACAACAACAAAAAATAGTATGCTTTGATTTGCATTCAGACTCCATAGTTCTTTCTCTGAATCCATGGCAAGTATTTTCCATCATGAGTGTTTTGGAGTTGTCTTAGATCCTTGCATTGCTGAGAAAAGCTAAGTAAATCAAAGTTATTCATCACATATTGTGACTGTTACCATATTCAATGTTCTCCTGGTTCTGCTCACTTCACTCAGCATCAGTTCATGTAAGTCTTTTGAGGTTTTTCTAAAGTCTGCCTGCTCATCATTTCTTATAGCACAATAGTATTCCATTACATTCATATACCACTTGTTCAGCTATTCCTCAATTGATGAACATCCCCTCAATTTCCAATTCTTTGCCATCAAAAAAAGGGCTGTTATAAATATTTTTATATATGTGGGTCCTTTCCCCACTTGTATGATCTCTTTGGGATACAGCCCTAGAAGTGGTATTGCTGGGTCAAAGGGAATGCACACTTTTATAGTCCTTTGGGCATAGTTCCAAATTGCTGTAAGAGTGGTTCTTTGAGTCTTAGAGAGATCAATGTAGCAATCTATGGAAAAGATGGGAGTCTCCAAGATAACAAAAAGTTGTCCCAACTTCAGCCCCAAGTTTGGAGCCTTTCCAGAGGAAGCTAATGGACTTGTCAAATGACTTTATATTTGTATATTTGGTCACAGGCTACTGTGAAGTTTATGCTTTCTCTGTGGGGTAAAATAAAGGCTGTCCTATATCAAATATTCATATTATACCCAATAAGTCCCTCTGAAGGAACTGGGGATTCCATCACATATCTGAAGAAAACTTTATGAACTATACCTGAACTTTAATTAGGAGTGGGGGCAGGGGGAGGGAAGATTTACTACAGATGGGATTAGTCAAAAAGAGAAAAGGACCTTGGGGGTCATGCCCCAGGGATCAAATTTGGTTTATATGGGCCCAGAGAAGGGGGTGCTGGAGCCATATCTAACCAGTTCCCAAGAGCCAATTATTCACTTTTCAATGTAAGCATTTGCACCTTGGAAACCAGCAAATGCTATAAATCAGTGCTGGATTTATTGCTGTGTTGATTTTCTAGATTAAGAAAGTGATGGAGACAATGTTAACAATAAAACTAAAAAGTGTATTGTTAAAAAAAAAACAAAGCTGGTTTTTAGACATTTACCAGTATACCCCAAGCCCAAAGTATTGTAGACCCTGGGCTCTGTATGTGCGTGCATGTGTATATCTGCATGTAATACACACACACACATATCCATACCCATAGACAAATATAAGTATAGAATATATAAGTACATACTTATATAAGTATATTACTTTTTTTGCTTACTTATTTATGCATAATGCAATTTCCTTGAATGAAATGTAAGCTTCTTATGGCAGTGGGTTTTTCATTTTGTCATTGTATCTCTAGCATCTAATAAGATGCTTGGAACATGCCATATATTTATAAATGCTTATCCAATTGATTGATTGATTTTGTTTTGCTTAACTGCTTTTCTTTGTTACTAGGGAGGGTGCTACTGAGACACAACAAAGGTACATGAAACAAAAGCCATCAGTACAAAAATTGTTTTTAAAAAGGCCCAGCTAGGAGCTTCAGGTCATATGTATATATATGTACATATATATATGTATATATATATATGTGTATATATATATATACATATATATATATATATATAGAGAGAGAGAGAGAGAGAGAGAGAGAGAGAGAGAGAGAGAGAGAGAGAGAGAGCTGTAAGACAGGCAGTGGTATGGTTTAGTGAAAAGAGAACAAGACTGAGAGCCATAAACTCTAGTTAGAGTCTCAGCTCAGTCCTTTGTTGTTATTACCTGTATGACTTCAGGAAAGTCACTTAACCTCTGTGTCTCAGGCTCCTTTGCCATAAAATAGGAATAATCATAAAAACTCAGCCTACTTCCCTGAGTTGTTCTAAGGAAACTACTTTGTAAGTTGTAAAGTGCCATATAAATAAACATGCTCCATTGCTATTTAGTGTTACTTCTAGAAGAAAAAAATAAATTAAAGCTAGAAAACAAATATGTGTGTTTTAACAGTCATTTTGGAGCTGTGTAGCCATAGTTATATACATAGTCCTATGTGGGGCTACACCATAACCTTTTGTCAGTTTTATAAGCTATAGGTCCAATGGGAGCTGTTGCCTTCCCACCCAAGGACCAATTGGAAGGGAAAGGAAACCAAGGATAGCCCTTAGTAATTTTGCAACAGTAAATTATATGATCATTGAAGAAGAAGAAAAAATAACATTTTTCTAGTCTGATTTATTAAGGTGTGTTCATTTCTAGAGACAAGCAAGCTCAACAATAAGTATGAGATAGATCAGATAAAGTTCTCATTTTTCATTTTCCATTCCCTTGAGGTTGCTGCTAAACTAAATCACGTCTGATTCTTCTTAATCCCGTTTGGGGTTTTCTCGAAAAATATTCTAAGAGTGGTTTGCCATTTTCTTTTCCAGCTCATTTTACACATAAGGAAACTGAGGCAATGACTTGCCCAGGGTCACACAACTAGTAAATGTCTGAGGCCAGATTTGAACTCAGGAAGATGAGTCTTCCTGACTCCAGACCTGGCACTCTATCCCCCGAGGCATCCAACTGCACCTCCTTTGAGAAGGGTCTCTCTAATTACTATATAGTCTATGAGCAAAGTGCTTCAAAACTTTCACATGTGAAAAGAGAAAATCATTTAACCTAGCTGGGTTATCCCAGACAAACTTCTCTGAACACGTTTCCTCCCCTATAAAAGGATAATTACAGCACCTACCTCATAAGGTTGTTGTAATGAGATATCATTTGTATGAGATCCAATGTGTGTAAAGTGTTTTGCAAGCTTTAAAGTACTATGCAGGTAGCAACAATAATAATGTTACTAATAACTTAATAATAATATTATTAACAACAATAATAATCATTTAAATAAAAGGTAAAGATTTTCTAGATTTGTCATAGGATTATAAGACTAAAGTTGGAAGGGACTTGAGGGGGCATCTGATTCAATTTCATCATTTTAACAGACGAAGAAACTAAGGCACAAGAAATTAAATAACTTGCCCAAGGTCACACAAGGCCACACAAGAGCAACAAAGATGGGATTTGATCTAATTTCAGGACCAGGGTTCTTTTGCTCCACTATACCATTTATATCCTAATTAGCTTCATTTTACTGAAGGGGTCAGTTTTGATCTCAGCTAACCAAATCTTGTTACATTCAAAGAAAATTCGTATTAGCACATAAGAGCATAAAAAAAGTTCAGTGAAACTCAGCTCCCAGGGCTTACACCTCCAGTCTGCTGGAATTCCTGAAATTCTTTAAACAGTAGACAAATCCTTTTATTCCACAGAGATAAGAGATTTTAAAAGCACAGACATCTGGGCCAGTTAATACTTTGGTTTGAATTAATTTCACTCAAAGTATAAATGTAAGTATCAGCTTCTTTCCAGTTTTGACAGAGAAAGCAAGACAACAATGGTCCCTCAAAGGGAAAAAAGGGTTCAGCAAAAGGGATGCTGAAAACACACTTTCCAAGCTTCCTTTCCAATTTTATTCTCTTCCTATTTTACTTCTGTGTGGACCCTGTTTACTTTTATCTGTGATCAGAAGAAAGAATCTTAGGTGTGTCATTCAGCCTTTTTAGAAGTGAAAAGAACAAAGGATTTGGAATCAAATGATGGAGGTTCAGATTCTAAGTGCTGACACAGTGTGACCTGTCAAGTCTAGACCTCTCTGAGCCTTGGTTTTCTCACTAGTAAAATGATGGAGCAGATCATCTCTGAGGTTTCTGTCAGTTCTAATACTCAGATCCCGTTTCTCTAGTGACTAGGCACAAGGACAAAGAGTCAGGAAATTCTTCTAAGTTCCCATCCTATCCAGTCCTCACACAGGGCACAATACTTTGTGGGCAACTAAGTGTTGCAGTGGCAGGAAGACTCATCTTCCTGAGTTCAAATCCAGCCTCAGGCACTTAATAGGTGAGTGACCCTAGACAAGTCACTTAACCTTGTTTGCCTCAGTTTCTTCATCTGTAAAATGAGCTGGAGAAGGAAATAGCAAACCACTCCAACATCTTTGCCAAGAAAACCCCAAATGGAGTCACAGAGTGGGAAATGACTGAAAAACAACACCATTCTAAGGGGCTTATGGTCCTTCATTCTACCTTTCTAGTCCTCTTACATATTAAACCCCCTCCAGTTCCCCCCCCCCCCCGCCCACCACACTCCATGCAATCCAGTGACACTTGGCCTCCTTGACATTCCTCATACATGGCATCCCATCTCCCAAACTCCTGGGATATACCCTGGCTGTCCCCCATGACCATAACTCTCCTTTCCCATAATAACTTGTTTGTACATAGTGTCTACATGCTGTCTTCTCCCATTAGACTGTGAGCTCCTTGAGGGCAGGCACTGTGTTTTGCCTTTCTTTGTTTCCCCTATACTTGTCACAGTGCCTGACTCATAACCAGCAGTTAGTAAATGCTGGTTGATTGACTAAGAAAAGTTAAATGACTTTCACAGGGTCATTTAACTAATAAATTGCTAAGGCAGAATTTGAACTCAGTTCTTCCTAATTCTAATCACAGTACTCAATCTACTATATTACCTTCTCTTAAGTAAATGTGTTTTTTTTTTCCTTTAAACTATCAGATCTCTTTTTGTGACACATCAAAGATACTGGGTCATGTCATTAAAATAACGGGATTTTTTTCTCACATTTCCTGATCATTTTTTTTTGGTGAAACTTCAAGAATATTGTGTCATGCCATTGAAATGTCAATAGTTGAGAAAGGTTTGTTCCTTAAAAATAAACCAGTATCCACCAGATTCTCACCATGCACAACACTCAGGGTCAAGGAATGTGGTAAACGATGAGAAAGTTGCTCTAAAAGATCTAAGCAGAAGCAAGAGTATTAGAGATTCCTTTGATATTACTTAAGGTTTATTTTACTTGGTAGAAGAAAAATATATCAATTACTATCCTATAAACTAGCCTCAAGATAGATAGATGTACACAGACTTTAGAAGAAGCAGTCCAACTTTCTTTCTGGACATGAGATCTTATTTTAGATTCTTGCAAGTATCTTTTGAAGATAAGCCTACTTACCACAAATCATACCACGAAACAGTATTTCTTGACTGATATCAATATATCCAATAACTTTTGCTCCTGAGCATTTTAAAACAGTGGGCTTTTAAATCTCACATTTATTTCCCTAGTAATTTAGCATTGGGACTTAGAACTTTAGTGACTTAGTCCTACAGTATCATTCAACATAAATAGATAAAGAAAGATTCCACACAACTGAGAGATTTCATCAAGGATTCTGAAATACTGTCCATGGTGCTCATAAATACTGTATTGTCTGAAATGACTTATCTCAGTAGTGACTGTGGGCTCAGATTTGTTGTACAGTTCATCAACTTCTCAGCATGTTGGATAATGAATGTTTCATTTACATCGCTAATTGCCAAGCCATGGTTCCTTCAACCTTTAACCCGAATGCTTTATCACATTATCACCATATGTCAATATAATTGCATTTAACATTCCAAATGATAAACTTAGTTTTGTACAAAGAAAGATTTTTCACAAAGAAATCATGAGTTCTGGCTACAAAGCTCAAGTCTATAATAGATAAGCCTAGCACTATGTCATCTGTACTATGGTAAGCTAAATAATTAGTAAGTTCTCCTCTGTCTTGGTCTTTTCTTAAGACAATGGGATTATCCGTCAGGATTTTTCTATAAAATAATAATAATTTCAAGGTTGTTATTTGGTTGGTATGCTACTTTCTCTTCTGTTGCCTGTTGAAACTCTTCTTCAATTAAGCAAATGTATTTTAATGAACTGGCATAGTCAACAAAATCATGCAAGTAGCCACCAACCTTTTTGGTGATATGCCACTTTGAATTTAGCATCCTACTGGATGCTAAGTATACTGGATATGGGAGAACAAACACTCTATCTATCACTGGGCTTTCATGTATAACATGCTTTATAGTTAAAAACAGAACAAAACAACAAAAATTCTTGACACTCATCTTGTTTGACCCTCACAACAATTGTATGAGGTAGATAGTATGTTACTATTCCAGTATTTTACAGATTAAGAAACCAAAGCTTGGAAAAATTAAGTAACTTCTCCAAAAGCAGAGTGCTGATGGTCAGACTTGAAACCAAATTTTCTGACTCCCAGAGAGCTCCCCAATTCATTTGTGGCCTTCGCCTAAGTCAGAGGATCTTGAACTTTTTTGTATCAAGGACTCTTTTTTAGCATTTTGGTGAAACCTATGGACCCCTTCTCAGAATGATGTTTTTAAATGTATAGAATAAAATATCCAAGATTACAAAGGACAGAACTTAGAACTGAAATAGTATTACTTAAAATTTCAAGTTCACAGATCTCCTGAAATCTATCTGTCCTCATTCTACATTCTGTGGATACCCATGCCCTATCCAGGCTACTCATATGTTATCCTTTGTTCTTACTACATGGCTAGCTCACCTCCTTTTCCTGATCCAATACTTCTCTGATTATATTTTTGTTGGTAACTTACCATAGTCTGTTCATAGTTCTCACATTGATCTTCAAATCTAGAGACAATCTGATTAATCAATCTGTTAGAATTCTTTAAAGGGGTACGTAGGTACGTGGATAAAAGAAACCAGTGGATAAAACTGAAATAGTTCAGAAAATTTTTCATGATCCTTCTGAATGACATGAAAATTCAGGAAGTTTACATGTTGGGTTGTTTTTTGGTGGGGAAAGGTAGGTGGGACTGATATCTACTTTTCTCATATATTTAGGTGCTTTGAAAATAGCAAATGCCTAACCAATACTGACTGAATGAATGATTTAAAATCAGAAAACCTTTGATGAAAGGCTATATATTTAAGATTGAGGCATTTTTAGTTTTTTTTTAAACATGAATTTTCAAAATTAGGACAATCACCAAGAGAAGAAATGGAAAAACGTACCTTCTTTCTTTTATTGGGAAGGTGAAGGGATCTATGAGTATGTAATATTGCATACAATACCAGATGTGTTAGATGTGTCCATTGATTTTGCTGAACCATTTTTTTCCTTTATAAATCATTGTAACAACAATAATAGATAGCATTTGTAGAATGGTTTAAGGAAAGTGAAGAACTTTACATATGTAGTATCATTTGACCCTTCCAACAACTCAGAAAGGATGGAACTATTACTACCATTCCCATTTTAAAGATAAGGAAACAGAAGTAAGCAGACCTGGCCAGGGTCACACAGTTAATTAGTGTCAAAGGAGTCATTTGACCTCAGGTCTTTCTGACTTCTAATTCAGTTCTCTATCCATTAGACTACCTAGGAATATATTCAGAAGCCAACATGATAGAGGAGGGGAGGGGAAGGCATCACTAAAATTTTTAAAATCTAATAAATTAAATTATTATAATTCTGGGAAATTGACTTAGAGATAGGAAACAAATATAAATGAAGGCATACAGAGTGTCCTCTAGAACACCTCAAGAATCCATTTAAGAACTGATCTTATTTGGAATTTTTGTAAGTGAAATGAAAGGAGTTTGCAGTGCTATTTCCAAGTTTGTGGAAGATACTAAGTTCTTAGAGGCTGTAAAAAGCCATGGGAATAAAATTGAGGAGTCTTTTGAGATTGTAAGTGGGCAGGAAAATGGCAAATGAGTTTGTGGCAGCAAGTGTTACATTAATGCATTTGGGACAAAAATAATCCAAATACTACTCAGCTTTCAGACAGAAGCTAGCCTTGGATGTCATTCTAGACTGTTTCCTGACAATGGGATAATAAGCTGCTTTAGGCTAAAAGGGCCAACAAACTATGAGATATCAACAAGAAATCAGACTACAAAATCATGGTCTGTATTTATGACTGTATTCAGTCTTAGAAAAGACATAAAAAAACTAGAATAACTAAAAGGATAAAGTACTTATATATAAGAGTCAAGAGAAGGAAGAGAAGGGTGTGAACATTGCAGAGACCTGCTGAAGTCAACTCCTACTCACTCCAAAGAACTGATTGTAAAATTTTCAGTGGAATCTCTTACACCTCAGAGATCAGAAAATGCTAAAAGCAGGGCTTAGTTTACCGTTTTGTTGATTGTCTAGCTTTAAGAAAGTCATGGAGAAAATATTAATAATGCATGTTAAACATGAGTGTGTTTTACCATACATATTTTTTTCAGAGAGATGATTTTTAATTACCATCACAAAATAGACTGAATGAGAACCCATCATATAGGATTCTATAGTCTGGCAAAAGATGAAACTTAGGGAGAGTTACTATCAAAATCTCATTAACAATCCTTGTTCTCCAAACCCCAGAATATTATAAGGAGAGGAGGGAGTATTCCCTTGAAACTTAAGCTGGTAAACTTTGGACAAATTGAAAGTTTTACTTCATAAAAACAATAGTTAACTCCTGGAACTCATGAATGCAAGTTAATATGAGGTCAAAATACTAGTAATTTCTTTAAAAGTTCTAAATACACTAACAGATGCTAGAGTCACAGTAAATTTTGTTGTAGTTGTTGATTTGGGAGTTTGGGGGACTAGAGGTAGGTGGGTGGGCAGGGAGTAGTCCTGTGATTACATTGGTATAGGGAAATCCCAGTAAGTAAACTCTCTATCAAGACAGGTTGGTACCTCTTCTGTAATTTGCTTGAGGCATTGAGGAATTAAGTGACTTACCCAACATCACAAAGTTAGTATGTATCAGAGTAGAGACACATCATAAGATATTGAAGTTATAATTTTGTTTCATCCTTTGAAGGCAACATCAACAATTACATGAATATCTGACATGTATATGAGATACTTTAATATTTATATACCCTTGTTAAGGGTGGGGTATGGATCAAGGAAATCCCTGATCTATTTGATGAATTCTCTAGTCAACTTGATAGGATTTTAACTTATGAGATTTGAACAATAGTTTCCAAACTTTTTTTGGCCAGACACACCATTAGTAAAACATCTGAGGGTACCTCCCCCAAGTTGTGTACTTTTTATTCATAGATTATATATACATATAATTATACATATTATACAACTTACACAAAGATGTGATAAGAATCTGAACTATGGAGGTGGCTGTTTGAGTAGAGAGAAGTGGACAGATACAAAAGAGATGTGATGGAGGTAAAAATGACATTATTTGGCAACTGCTTAGTTATATAAGGTAAAGGAATGAAGAGTTGAAGTTGACAACCACAGTTGCTTTCTGGATGGCTGGAAGGACATTCAGAAGAGGGGCTAGTTTGAAGGCTACATGGAAGATAATGTAATAAGATCTGCAATGCAGATTGCAACCCATGCATACCTGCTCAAACTATGCAACTCACCTTCTCTCACCCAAATAAATAAAAGTGGGAGGGTTGGGTGGAGGTAAAGGCCAGTATCTTCCTCACTGGTGACTGACTTGAAGTCAGAGCCTACTCTTCCTAGTGCTGTAGCCACAAGGGGAGATGGATGTGTGGGTATGCTGGGGGGAGGGGAGTTAGGGAGAGGGTGGCAGACTGAAGGTACAAAGTGGTCTAGGAGCTGGGGGTTTATATGCTGGGAGATTGAAGGAAGGGGGTTGAAAATTTTCCCAATGGTACCTACTCTGTTAGTGCTATGGATGACGAGTAGGACTTAGGTTATAACCTAGGTATAACTTCCCTGAGGGACCAACCGCTGATGCAGAGCGGGGAAGACTGGAAATTTGCACACTGAAGGGAAGAGTTATAGTTGAAGAGTGCTAAGTACTAGCTATCACTGAGTCAGTAATATATGATCCCTCCCAGCTTCCCACCTTCTGATTAGTGAATCACACATTCCCTTGATTCAGGAATAGGATCCCTTTGAGGTTAGGCTATTTCCTACCTCCCTGTCCCCCTCTCCAAAACTAGCCACAGAGCTCTGGCTCTCACTTTAGAGACTACTGATTTAGAGGTATTTAGAGGCATCTCCCAGTGAAAGGTGGGAATGCTCACCACTATTGCCCTAATCATAGAATAAACAGAACTTCAAGGCAGTTGGCTGACAAAGAAAGTACCTAATTGACCAAGGATTCCCTAGATTGACACCTTGCTGTCCATACCCATACACATTACTTGGGGATGAAAGAGAGAGATTAATAGATCTTCAATTTCAACTGTGTATGGAACTCCCAAGTGAAGAGACTGTGTTTACCTAAGGTAAATTGGCACTTTCTTTGAAACTTACTGTCCTAGAAAGTTATCTAGAACATTTTGAGGTTCAATAATTTGCCCAGGGTTACACAATCAGCATGTCTGAAGCCATCCTAGAACCCAGGTCTTCCTGACCCTAAGCCCAGCTCTTTCTCCTGCCTCCTTCACCTACCCATCACACTTCTGAGATTGGATTGCAATCTACTATCATGCTTTTATGAGGTCTTCAACTTTTTTGTGGCATGAACTCCTTTAGTAGTCTCATAAAGTCTGTGAACCCCTTTCTCAGAATGACTTGGGTTTTTTGTTGTTGTTGGTTTTTTGTTTGTTTGTTTTTTGCTTTTTGGAGGGCAATTGGGGTTAAATGACTTGCCCAAAGTCACACGGCTAGTAATTGTGTCAAGTGTCTTAGGCCGTATTTGAATTCAGATCCTCCTAACTCCAGGGCCAGTACTCTATTCACTGCGCCACCTAGCTGCCCCAGAATAACTTGTTTAAAAAACTTAAAAGTGCTAAATTTCAATTAGAGCTTAATAAATTAAAAGAAGTAAACATTTTCCCATCCTAGATCCTCTAAAGCCTATATGAAGCATAGATCCCAGGTTAAGAATCACCACTCTAGGCTATTAACATGGAACACAAATAACTAGAAAACAACGTTTATTTTCACAACTCCGGACTTTTCCCTAGAATGCAATTCAATAGGAAAACAAAAAAATAAATAAATAATGATGATGATAAAAATAAAATCAACCTTTCCCTGACACACCACTTGCAAGCATCCCATAATACTCCTCAGAACTTTGGTGCAACCCCTGCAGTCAATTTCTCCAACTTCCAGAAGTCTAGTAGAAGTTCTCTATTTTCTTTGTCCTGGGAAATGAGCCCCCACTGCCCAGTGCAATAATGCATTCCAAACCAGCAAGCAAGGAGCAGGTGCTAACAGCAACACATTTCTTTTGTGCCTTTCTCTCTCTTTCTCTTTGACCCATTGTTGCAGACTTAAAAACAAGCATGTTTTCAAATGGCACTCTGAGCTGCCAATGATGTATCACTGCCAGACCTCATTATTCTTCCCTAAATGCGATAATAATGTGATCTGTTAACATAAAAAAAGTTTGGCTCCACAAAAGCAGCTGGAAATGGACAGCCACAATATGCATAAATCTAACTCCTACCATCAGCTACACACTGCTTGACACATATTGTTAGAAGCACCTCGCAATGACGAGTTCTCTTAAGCAAAATACTTGCATTAGGACTCAGCTGGGGCTGTACATCAGGCAGTTTGGGGAATATTCAATTCTCAGTGGAAGCCAGAATTTATATGCTCTCATCTCTCAGGAAAAATTTGCCAGGTCCTGAGAAAACATAGGCAGTAGGTGAGAAAAAAACCCAGTCATTTCAGGTGCTCCAGCAAGTCTCTCTAAATGGTCTTTTACGTGATGTTCAGCTTCTCATCCTTTATTGATGATATGGCAACAGGAAATCTCTCAGTTTTGAGTAAATGCTTTTGGGAAGAGGGAACAAAAGTACAGAAGCAAAATAGGAATCTTGTCCTAGAGCTTGAACTCAGGAGAAAATGAAAAATTATGGTCAGAAAGAGAGTTAGATGTTGAATGGGCACATGAGCCTAGAAAGCTCAGTAAGCAAACAATTAACCATAGGACCATAGATTTAGAGCTAGAACGGTAGCAGGTTCTATGTTAGGGGCTGGGGATATACAGACAACAATGAAACAGTATCAGTTCTCCCCCAAAAAGAACTTATATTCTATTGGGGGAGGGGGAGAACAACATAGAAACATATAAGTAATTCAAAATAAATACAGGGTGTAGGAAAGTAATTTCTTAAGGGTGTGTGGAAAGTTCTGACTGTTGTTCTATATGATGAAGCAAACTGCTGACTGAACTGCTATTTAAACTTTGGACCCTTACTCAGTCTTGGCTGAGAAATATTTTTTTTAAGCAATTGGGATTAAGTAACTTGCTCAAGGTTACATGGCTAGTCATTATTTGTGTGTGGGTGCTCATTTTCTGAGGCCAGATTCGATCTCGGGTCATCCCAACTCCGAGGCCAGTGCTCTTACTCACTGCGCCACCTGGCCGCCCCTTTTTGGGCAATTGGGGTTAAGTAACTTGACCAAGGTCACACGGCTAGGTTTTTGTTTGTGTGGGTTAAGTGTCTGAGGCCGGATCCGAACTCAGGTCCTTCTGACTCCAGGGCCAGTGCTCTACTCACTGCACCACCTAGCCACCCCGAGAAATATTCTTTATTCAAGAACTCTATAGATTGTGATTTCAAAATTATTTATGTTAGAGAAAAGTCTGAGAGCATGGGTGAACTCTGTCAATTTGGACATTTTTCTTTCTAAGAATAAAAATGTGAAGAGAAGAAAATTTATAAATTAATAAAAATTCTTTCTAGAAAAATAGATGAAAGAAAGAAAGAAGGAAGGAAGGAAGGAAGGAAGGAAGGAAGGAAGGAAGGAAAGAAGGAAGAGAGAGAGAAAGAAAGAAAGAAAGAAAGAAAGAAAGAAAGAAAGAAAGAAAGAAAGAAAGAAAGAAAGAAAGAAAGAAAGAAAGAAGGAAAGAAAGAAAGAAAGAAAGAAAGAAGGAAGGAAGGAAGGAAGGAAGGAAGGAAGGAAGGAAGGAAGAGAAAGAAAGAAAGAAAGAAAGAAAGAAAGAAAGAAAGAAAGAAAGAAAGAAAGAAAGAAAGAAAGAAAGAAAGAAAGGAAGGAAGGAAGGAAGGAGAAAGAAAGAAAGAAAAGAAGAAAGAAAGAAAGAAGGAAGGAAGGAAGAAGGAAGGGAGGGAGGAAGGGGGAGAGGAAGAGAGGAAGGAGGAACGAAGCATGTGGGTGTGAGGGAATTAACAGCAGAAAGGTCTCATGTAGAAAGTGGCACTTGGGCTGAGCTTTGAAAGATACTACAGATTCTCCAAGGCAGAAATGAGAAAGGAACACATTCCACATCTGGAGGACAACCAGCGCAGAACCACAGAGACAGACAATGGAACACGGTGTATGATAAAGAGCAAGTAGCCAAATCTACCAACTCCCCTTCCATCCCTTATCAATACAAGGCCCCAGATGACTGGCTGTATCCATGTTCTTATCGACCAGAATCATGGTTGGAGTCACTTACTTCACTTGAGATCATAGATTTCAGAGGCTACTTAGTTCAACCTCATTATTTCACAGGTGAGGAACTGAGGCCCAAAAGAAATCAAGTGATTTGCCCAAAGTCATACAAAGCCAGTGTATAAACTGGGGACCTCTGATTGTAAACCCATTTCTCTTTCTCTTTCCATTGTACTTTAAAGGCAAGGTCTTATATTAGCCAGTAAATTCTACAGAGAAAAATTGTGTTTCATGTCACCAGACAGCTATTATAAATTTCTCAGAAACACTAGTCATTCATTCATCATAAGGAAAGCCAGTCACTAGAGTGTAAGAGGTCTGACATAAATTTGTCCCTATTAGGAAAAAAGATCTAGAGACACAGCTACTGAAATGTGTCAACTGCATGTTGTAAGTTGTAAGTTTGTACTCCTACTCCTCTTCGATGGTTTCTGAACATATGCTTCTATTTCTCAAAACATCTTAATTTCTAAGTTTTGTTGATTGCTTCTTTCCGCCTTTCAAGATCACAGAATTTCAGAACTAGAAGGTCTCTCAATAGCCATCTGGTCCAACCCAGATCTAAAAAGAATGCCCTCTATAGCATTCCGAACAAGGGGTCATCTAGCTTCTTTTTTGAAGAGCCTCCATTAAGGAAAAACCCAATATTTACAACTTCCCTTTCCCTTCCTACAATACTGGGACTTCACCATCCCACAATTTGTTATAGCAAGGAATTTGGTATTAGGTGGGTTCATTTTTTACTTCAGCAAAGTGTGTGTGTGTGTGTGTGTGTGTGTGTGTGTGTGTGTGTGTGTGTGTGTGTAAAATATGATAGGATTACTTACCAGAGTAACTAATAACATGGTCATTATAGTTATGGTTACTAAGAATAACTAATATAACTTTTCCTAAATGGATATAGCTGTAGGCCCTGAGAACAGTGATGCAGTGAGATTTCAGTACATTTCTACTTTGGTCTATTGTTCTCTTTTATATTTCTGGCAGACCAACAACAGCAATGTTGCCCATTGAAGAGAGAGGGAGAGGCAAGGCAGAGCAACAGAGAGAAACAAAAAGACAGACAGACAGAGACAGAGACAGTAGAATTTTAGCCATGTCCCTCCTCAGAGCCAGCTCTTTGCAAAAACGCTGAGTTGATTAAGATGCCACTGAGCTTCCTTTCTCTTGCTCCATATACGAGAGTGCTTTAGAGAAAACGTTATCACGTGTAGCCTCTTAACTACCTAGGCACCTGAAGTGACTGCCTCTGCCTAGATCTGGTTGTGAATTTCTTTAATTAGGAATGGGGAACTCATAAGGACATGAGCTACTTGAGTTCATGTCAAGTCAACCAATGCCTTTATTCAAAATTTTGTTTTTTCTTCTAGGGAACTCACTGATGAAAAAAAAGTAGCAGTATCCAGCTACATTTGGCTTACAGGTTCTTCAACTATTAAAAAAGGTGGTTATCAAGAATCATGATCTTGAATTCAATGAGCATTTATGATGCATCTACTATGTACAAGGCTTTGTGTTAGGCACAGGGAATACAAAGACAAAATCCCCAAACAATACCTGCCCTCAAGGAGCTTACATTCTCCTGGAACACAGAACATGTAAATAGATAATTAAGGTATGATAATTTTGGGAAATGGAGATTAGGGATTGGGCAAGGTTTCTTGTAGGAGATGGTGCCAGGCTGAGCATTAAAGATTCTGAGAGGGGAAAGAGAAGAAGAAATGCCCCCTAAGCACGGTGACTTCTTTACCAAATCTATTTCTTATGGTATATGTCAAAATGCTGTTTTAATCAAGATTAAGAAGGGAGCCCCCAAATATTTCACCTTCACATCTCAATTTCTCCAGAACCCCCCCTTTTCATATCCCAGAACCCACCCCACTCCCGCCCAAGTCAGTGCTTCCTATTTAAATCTCGGCATCCTCTATGGAGTGCGCCCTTACATATTCCAAACTTTTAAATGGCTCCTTCCCACCTCAGCAAAACCTTCCACTGCAGAAAGACAGAACAGGGACTAGACCTGTGATTTCATTGTTATGTTAAGTTCCCAGGCAAGGAAGCATCCTCTACAAAGGCATGTGAGTAGGGCTGTCTCAGAGAGTTGCCTAGAGCAGTGAGAGTCTGTCACTTGGTCAGGGTCACACAGCAATGTGTGCTGGAGGTGAGAATTAAACCTGACTTCAAAACCAGCTCTCTACCCACTACGCCATGGCGCTACTTCTTAGAGGAAAGCAACAGAAAATAAGAGAAAGTTCACTCATCAGATCTGGGGGAGTAGAAGTATCACAGGAGACCTTCCAGATTCACAAGTCTCACCAGAAGAATAACTCGGACCCCTAAATCTACTTCATGCCAGGAAAAAAACATGACAATCGGCAAGACATTAGGAAATTTGCAATAGGCTTATCTGCTATATAATACCTGTTCCTCGTTTTTACATCTTAGCGATAGCATGTAATAAATAAAATGCTCATGAATACGTCCTCAAATCATCCTGAGTTCCTTCAAAGAAATACAGATACAAATAAATAACAAATAGCACTTGTGTTGTACTTTTAAGATTTGCAAAGTTTCTTGATATATCACTTCATTTGATCTTCAGAACCGCCCTGGGAGTTAGAAAATACAAGTATGAAGCCCATTTTACAGATGAAGAAAATGAGTCTGGGAGAGATGGTAAAGTGAACAGCATAGAGTCATACAACTAATAAGTTTCAGATATAGGATTTAAACCCAAGGGATGGATTCACTGAAAAGGCAGCTTGAACTGGGCCTTGTAGGATGGAATATAAGCTCCTTGAGAATGGGGAATGTTGAATATTATTTGCTACAAGAAATGCTAAGCAGGATGATTTCAGAAAAACCTGAAAAGACTTACATGATCTGACACAAAAGAATTGGATAGAACCAGGAGAACATCCCTTCTTAATCTTGATTAAAACAGCATTTTGACATATACCATAAGAAATAGATTTGGTAAAGAAGTCACTGTGCTTAGGGGGCATTTCTTCTTCTCTTTCTCCTCTCAGAATCTTTAATGCTCAGCCTGCTACCACCTCCTACAAGAAGCCTTGCCCAATCCCTAATCTCCATTTCCCCAAATTATCATACCTTAAATTATCTATTTACATGTTCTGTTTGTACATGTTCTATTGTACACAGTAACAGCAATACTGTACAATGAAAAACTATGAATGACTTAGCTATGATCACCAATACAATCATCTAAGACAATCCCAAAGGACTCATGATTAAAGATGCTATCTGCCTCCAGAGAAAGAACTGATATCTGGCTACAGACTATTTTTCTCTTTCTTTTAAGTTTGAGTCTTCTTGCACAAAATGACTAATATAGAAATGTTTTACATGATTACATGTGTATAACATATTAAATTGGTTCTGTCTCAGGGAGGGAGAAGGAAAGGGAAGGAAGAATAGAATTTGGAACTCAAAATTTTTAAAAAAAATTTTTTAATTGCTTTTACACTTAACGGAGGAAATAAAATATTATTAAAAAAATAACAGGCAATCTTTCTTTATTTTTTTGTCTTTGTATCCCCAGTACCAAGCATAGTGTCTGAAGCATGGTAGGCACTTATTAAATGCTTGTTGATTTATTGATCCAAATTTATCAGTAGACTCAGGCCCAATTTCCAAACTCTCAAAGACCACTGCACATTGTAAGGACTTAATAAATGCTTTTCATTCATTCTCACTACTCTGAAGTAGAACATAGAGGGATAGATCTGGAAGATACCATAGAGATTATTTAGTCTAGCCCCCACATTTATCAGATGAGGGACTTGTCCAATGTTGCCATCAGGAGACAGTAGAAATCCCAAAGCTTTCTGACTAATAATTAAAGTAATAATTTAGTTAGTCACTAAAGAGTCCCCCAACTTCCTCTGCCCTTCCCCATATAGCTTGGAGATCTGCACCCTGCCCCAATTGCCACTGCAATGATACATGTACAACTTCATTTTCCTTTCCTGTCTAGCACCTCAACAAGAGTTAAAAACACACACATAACACACAACACATAACACCACACACACACACACACACACACACACACACACACACCTACCCATTACAGGTATATCTTAGAGCAAACCTGAACAATTTGGCAGATGGTAGGGTCTAAAATGAAAATAAGCTAGCTTACTTTCCAAGTAAAGGCATAATTAATGATTAAACTATTTTGCAAACAAATCTTTTTTAAAGGGAAATTTAAATTAATATCAATTAATTACATATTACTTAAAATTTTTATTTATCATGAAATCACATTAGTGTTAAAATTATTTTGCTAAGAAGTCCAAGTTTTAATACATTTTTCAGGTGGTCTTACTGTTTATGTTTAGTTAAAGGGACATATTAAACTTCTTGTCAGCATCAGTTTATTGTACTTCAGAATCATGTTAGAAATAGTTTCTTCAGAAATCTGAAAACTAGCCTTAGTACCCACCTCATTTTCTGGGTTTACTTTCTTGAAAAACCATTGCTCCCCCCTGAGATTTTTCAACAATTTAGACACTTTAATTTTTTTTCATTGGTGTCCAATTTGCTTAAGTCAGGCTGTTTTGATGAGAAATGGCGACAAAAATTGCACTCTTTCAGAACAGCTATTACTTCTCAACAAACAAGGCACAATATTTTGTCTCTCATGTAAGTAAACAAGTATAAACACTCTATGATCTGATTTTATCTTCTGTTTCTTTTTATCACTCATTTTACAAAGTCACTACCAAAATTTTAATGTGAAAACCAGAAAATCTTCACAGCAACTGCTCACATAAAAAGAAATACTGAACTTGGTGTCTGACCTGTTGAAAGCGCCAGACAATCATGTAACTTGGAGGGCAGCCATGCAACGAGGGAGGGGAAGAAGTGTTCATGTTGTGGCCACTCATCACATAGTGGGCATCAGCTGCTTTGGCTCATGGCTGCACTCACTCTGTGCCTGCTCAAGGCCAGTAAGGACTGAAAACAGCTCCTCTCAAACTAGAGACACACTGATGATAATTGCTTGCCACTGCTCATGTGACAAACAGGAGAAACTGCACAGTAGTAACACACCCACCAAGTTACATGGCGGGTATATAGTGACTAGTGGAAGACGAGCTAAGCAGGGCATGGACAAAGCACTCATCACATCTTGACTTTCTTTTACATTGTCTACATTTTTCATGTGCTGCCCAAAATCCTTTGGCAGGCCACTGGTAGCCCACAGGCTATATGTTGTGCAGGCCTGCCTTAGAGATATTGCAGGTTCAGTTCCAGACCACCACAATAAAGAGAATATTGCAATAGTGAGTCACATAATTTTTTTTGTTTCCCAGTGCATATAAAGGTTATATTTACATTACTATAGTTTATTAAGTATTGGTATTAGTACTAGAATTGCTATTAAGTGATAGTATTATGTCTAAAAAATTGTTTTCAGCAAAAAATACTTTATTGCTAAAAAATGTTAACTATCATCTGAACCTTCAGCAAGTCTTAACATTTTTGCTGATGGAGGGTCTTGCCTCCATGATGATGACTGCTGACTAAACAGTGTGGTGGCTGATAAAGATCGGGGTGCCTGTGTCAATTTCTTAAAATAAGACAACAATGACCTTTGCCACGTCAATTAACTTTTCCTTTCACTTGAACACTTAGAGGCCATGGTAGAGTTAATAATTGGCCTAATTTCAATATTGTTATATCTCAGAAAATAGTAAAGCCTGAGCAAAAGTAGAGGGGGGAGGGACTAGCCAATTGGTGGGGCAGTCAAAACACACACATTTATCAAATAAGTTTGTTGTCTTATATGGGTATAGCTCATGGCAATCTAAAATAATTATAAAAGTAATATCAAAAATCATTGACTAGAGATCACCATAACATATAATAATAATGGAAAAAGTTTGAAATTTTGCAAGAATTACCAAAATGTGACACAGAGACATGATGTGAACCCATGCTATTGGAAAAATGATGTCAACAGACTTGCTTGATGCAGGGTTACCATAAACCTTCAAATTGTTAAATAAAACAAAACTACATTGGCCAAACACAATAAAATGAGGTATACCTGTAGGCCTATGTCAAATATTAGTCAGAGTCCTGGGTATGGTTTCTGTTCTTGAGGAATTCACAATCTAATTAGTTGGTAAGCAAAATAATAGTGATAATAATAATAACAATAATGCAATAATAAGAAAGACCTATCATCTTACAGTGTTTTCACATTCGCAAATCATCTTACATGTGTTATCTTATTAGAGTCTGCAAGGTAGACATTATTATCATCCCAATTTTACAGATGAGGGATTTGAGGTTGGTAAAGGACTAGCCCAGGGACACACATAGCTAGGAAATGTCAAAGGTAGGATTTGAATTCTTGTCTTCCTGATCGCAAGTCCAGTACTCTATCCATTATACCACCTATTGGCCTTTAAAATAATCATTTTTTTAATTTAAAAAAGTTTAATTTGAATTTATATTTATTACAATTTATTTTTATTGGGGTTAATGAAATTATATTTATTATATATATATTTATATTTATTACAATAAAAATACCATAAAAGCAGAAGTAGATTATCTCATTGACAGAATGATTCAGGGAGATTCCTTTCTTAATCATGTTACTGATATAGTAAATTTCCATTAGTTTAAGCTAATTTTCAGTATCCCTAAAAATATTCATATAAAATAAGCAAATTTAACCTATTATTCAAAAGGAAAAATGTGGCTATAATAAAGAAATTTGCAAACAAGGGGTAGAAAACAGGGTTTTAGGAACTTCTCAAACATTAGAAAACCAAACTAGGGAAGGAGATGTCCTTGAAAATATGGACAGGACCTGAGGAATAGAAGAGAGAAAGTTATTACCCCACAGCTATACTACAGCTGCTGCTGTCTGTTGTTACTACAGTAACACTCAGTAGGTTGGGGCTAAAGGGACAGCACACCTTTCCCAAAAGACTGTTTCCCATTGAAACAGTCACCTCTGACTCCTCTGTGCCCTAAGGGGAAAGATGAAAGTTCTGAAAGATGTCAAGATCTTCTCTTTTTGGAATCCTTACAAAGTTCATATTCTGCTTGTATCCCAACCATTCTACACTCCCCAAACTGTGCCCCCCCCCAAAAAAAACCAACCAGGCACCATGGGTGTAATCAGATAGGTATCAGTACAGTTAAAGCCTAAATAGACAGACAGAGAGACAGAGAGACAGACAGACAGATAGAGAGATAGATGGATAGATAGATGGGTAGATAAATGCTGGGTTTTATAAAGTCAAGGAATTGGGGGAGGCACAGGGAGGAAGGCCATGTTTTTTGCATATCCACTGGATGTGTGTTTGCCATAAATTAGGCCTGCTGAGAGAGTAATGCTGAGCCTTCCATATGGCAAATATCAGATTGAGACACACTGAAAGAGAAATGACTTTTTTATTCTTGAATTAATTCTGTTCAGTTTATTTGGAATGTCATCTTATCCAGCAAGCATACAGAAACAACACTGTTAGAAATTCAATGATGCTTCTAAATACAAAGGAAGCAAGCTAATGAGCAGACTTTCCAAAGATGAAAAGAAGTACATTTTGGTATTATTATTATTACTATTACTATTAGTCTTTGGAACTTTAGTTTAAAGAGTGATTGATTCATGCCTTATAAACATGTAGGGGAGAAAAAGGAAACTATTAAAATCCATTGCCCCAAATGTTTGTAGATACCATTTGTGTTTTTGCTAAGAACCTCAGGATTTTTACCTTTGACTCATTTTATATAATGCAGGTGTATGGAGATAGGTATAATTCTATTTCCCAGTTATTAGATGATTACCTAGAGTGAGGGTTCTTGAACTGGAATACATGAACTTTTAAAAAATTATGGTAATTTCATTTCAAAATAATTGTTTCCTTTGTAATCCTGGGGATTTTATTTTATGCATTTAAAAGCATTACTGTGAGAAGGGACACATAAGCTCTATCAGACTTCCCAAGCAGTCCTTCACACACAAAAGGTTAAGAACCTTTGGTAAATGTTTAATCACTGGCTGGGACAAGGTGGGTAACATCTACAGAATATACTTTTTTTGGTTTTTGGTGGATTTTGTTTTGTTTTTTTGAGGGTAATCAAGGTTAAGTGACTTGCCCAAGGTCACAGAGCTAGTTAAGTGTCAGAACCAGAATTTGAACTCAGGTCCTCCCGACTCCAAGGCTAGTGCTCTGTCCACAGCGCCACCTAGCTGCTTCCAGAACATACTTCTAAGTTGAATCTGTATTAGTAACATTTTCTCCATCACTTTTCAAGTCTAGACAACAAAACAATAAATGAATCCTTGATTTGTAGATTTTTGAGTTATAAACGCTCACAATGAAAAGTTAACAATCAGCTCTCCAGGACACCTTGGTCTAGAAGAGCACATTAGTTAAAGACTGGGTACTTCTCAGAGTCCTTTCCCACCTTCAGGTAGAGTCTGATCACTGCTGCTATAATGGGGTCATGGGTCAAGTGTACACATGGAGTCAGGAAAGTCAGGGTTTGGAGTCAGCTCCCAGATACAGCACCTCCGACCCTTCCTAGCTGGGTGATGCTGGGCAAGGCTCTTCACTCTTCTCATTCTCAGTATCATCATTTCTAAGATGGGGTTAATGAAAGTACTGACCTCACAGGGTTGTTGTGGCTCAAAGAGGAGAGGCATCTTATAAGACTTAAAGTGCTACATCATTGTCAATTATTGTTATATATGAATAGCTCTGGCCCTGGAACAAACCATCCCAAGGGCATTCTACCCAAGAGGTAGGAATTATGCCACTTGCCGTTTTCTTCAGGGATCCATTTTCTGCACATGCCTTCTATTTCTTTCTATTTAATCTCTTCTTAAAAGCCAGCATTTATACTGTGCTAGTATTTATGTAGATTTGCAAAGTATTTTATGGATATTAGAGAATTTAATCTCCCCAGCAAACCTGGGAGGTAGCTGCTATGTATTCCATTAGTACATCCCAAACTGAGGCAAACCAGAGAGAAAGTGACTTGCCTAGGGTCACATTGCTAGTGAGTGTCTGAGGCTGGATTTAAACTGAGGTCTTCCTGAACTTCCCTGTACCCCTAGCCATCTCTTGTTTTTCCTCTTTATTGTTCACTGTGCCTTGCAAGTGGTGGGTACTTGGATGTGTGCTTGATCTAATTGAATTAGTTATTTTTCTCGGATCAGGCTGTCTCATCTTGTCTCCCCACCCCACACACCCTCTCCATCTTAAGTCCTATTCTTCGTGGTTCTGTAATTAATAATGTTGATCTGCTGCTACTGCTGCTGCTGTTTAGTCATTTCAGTCATATCCAACTCATCACGACCCTATTTTGGGTTTTCTTAGCAAAGATACTGGAGTAGTTTGCCATTTCCTTCTCTGTCTCATTTTACAGATGAGGAATTGAGACAAATGGTTAAGTGACTTGCCCAGGGTCACACAACTAGTATCTGACATCACATTTGAACTCAGGTCTTCCTGATTCCAGGCCCAGCAGTCTATTCACTGCACCACCTAACTGCCCCAACTACTGATCTAATATCTTGCAAATACTCTTTTCTACCTTAAACTCTACTCCTTCCTCTGACTCTGAGCACCTCCACTTAACCCAATTTAGGAAATACTAGGCTGAAAAATTAACTGGGAATCATGAATTCCCAAATTTGCAATCTATAGAATGGGAATACACACACACAATAGGACCTGTTACCTCCTTTGTTGGAAAGTGACCTAAATTTTGCAAAATAGTCAGGATTATTTGGAAAGGACTTAGAAATCATCCAGGTTAACCCTTTCATTTCACCAATAAAGAGACTTTGGGTAAAAAAGATGAAATAATTTGCCCATCACAGTTAGCAAATACTTGGTATAGATATTGAATTATTAAAGACGAATCATGCTATTATGAAATATTACTCCACTTTAGATCCCAATGTGACACTGGGCAAATTACTTAGCCTCTCTGGGGGCCTAGTTCCCCTTCTATGAAATGGTGATGTTACAATGGTATATTACAGCTCTAATTGGATGATATGGTTATCCCTTTTAGCACAAATTCTTCCTGCCAGATACTTTCACTCATTTTAAGGGAGATACAAGATAATGAGCGAGTATCAAGATGTTTCATAAACAAGGAAGAAAAGATAAAAAGTGATTTTCAGAAAGTCCAAGTCACATACAATTATGTGTGACTGCAGTTTAATACGTTATTCTGATACTGGATGAATCCTTGATTTCATCTGCAATATGGTCTCCACTCATCTTCAACTCACAAACCTTCCCCTTCCCATTCTGGCTAGCTCTCATCCATATCTTTCCATAAATCCCCCAGAGAAGCCATTCAAAAGAGTGAATGTCATTAATGGTTGTTTTCATATCTTAGAAATACAGGTCACTTAGACTGTCCCTGTAGGATCCCATTCTTACTAAATAACCTGCCCACCTTCTTTTCTGGTCCTATATGTCTTGGCACATACTGCTTGCTACTGGGTTAATATTAGTTTCATGTCACCATGAGTACCAGTAGGGCAAAGGCAGGGGAGGTGTCCATAAATCACCACACTGGATAAAGATTGTGAACACCCTCCACTTTCCAAGTCAGGAAACTTGGGCAAAGAGGTTGGAATTGTCTAAAGGTCACTCCATTAGCTGCAGTAACAGGAATAGGATCTAGGTCTCCTCGTTCTAAGATGTAAGTCTTATTCCAGTTCTTCATAATGAAGTAATGATTCTATCTCCTAAGGTATTTTAGCTATTCTGATTTTCTTGCTTGTTTGATAAAATCGGGATCCTTTGGCAAATAAAAAGTGATCTTCCTAAGATTCAAGTCTGACCATGTCACTTCTCTCAATCTCTCTCTGGAATTACCTTCCATTTACACTTCATAATCTTCTGTATATATGATTATTTACACGTCTCCTCCATTAGAATGTAAGCTCCTCAAGAGCTGAGGTCATGGGGTTTTTTTGCAGTTTATTTTTTGTCTCCCCAGCACTTAGCCCAATGTCTGGTACATAGCAAGTCCTTTTGTTGTTCTTGTTCAGTCATTTTCAGTTGTATCCAACTCTTTGTGACCCCATTTGGGGTTTTCTTGGCAAAGATAATAGAGCGGTTTGCCATTTCTTCTCCAGCTCATTTTACAGATGAGAAAACAGGGTTAAGTGACTTGGCCAGGAACACATAGATAATAAGTGTTTGAGGTAGGATTTGAATTCAGGTCTTCTTGACTGCAGTTCCAATGCTCTATCCACTGAACCACCTACCTCCACCTACTTAAATAAGCGCTTAATAAATCTTTTTTGGTTTATTGACCCATTTCCTAAAAGTTTAGTCATAAAAAAAGATCTCTTCAGTTTCTCAATAATAAATCACTTTGGGCAATTGCAAGGTACATCAAACCAGAAAGTAGGGACATTGTCAAAGAATATGGTAGGTGGCATTCTGCTTAGGAGGGAGAGCCTAGAGCCCACATAGATCTCCTGAGTGTTTAGTACTGAGTGTAAGAGATTGAATCAGCACACCATCCTGATGCTCTTCTGCCTGCCTATTAAAGGCATGCGAGGATCATAGACTTCTGCTGTTCTACCATATGGTCAGTGCTCAATCAATTGATAAGACTTACCTGAGACTCAGAGTTTAATTGAACAGCACTGACTCAGGTGGCCCAGTTCCAGCTATCTGACACAGCCCTGGAGAGCAGCCAGAGCTGCCTGAATTTGCATAAAATAGCATCTGATGGGAATAAGGGCTGTGATGAGTCCAGCCACACAGGTGTTATTAGATAAGGGTGATCACTACTCTAGATCAGGGGTTCTTAACCTGGGGTCCACATATCTCCAAGGGAACTATGGAAGGATTTCAGGGGTTCTGAAAAGATTATAGCTTGATTTCAATATAATTGGCTTCTTTTGTGATCTAATGTATTTTGTTTAACATATTTAGAAATGTTATTCTGAGAAGGGGTCCATAGGCTTCAGCAGGCTGCCCAAAGGGTCCAAGACACAAAAAGGCAAAGAATCCCAGGACAAGGTAATGGTATACCCTACAGCACTGTCCCTTGAAGATTTCCTGCAGCCTGCTAACCCCACCCAAAAAGGACTTCAAACCTTCACTACTAACCACAATGAGAAGTTTGGGAAAATGGCAGGAAATAATACAGCCCTGAGAGCTAGAAACCTACTCATTAAGAGGAGTGCATGCATTTTTTTCTGGCCACACCAGCGACATTTAATAAACTACTTACTGGGCATTAAAAGGCCTCAGAGGGCTAGAAAGGCATGCCTGTCTCCAGAGTGAGGCAATCACTCAACCTGTTATAGCCTGTAACATGGCCTTCCTGGGAGCTCTCAGGCAACCTCTGTGGCATGCCTTCCCATGACGGATGTCCAATCCATAAAATCATGTAACAGTTTTCTAAGCCTGTGTTATGCTATTTCTGTCTGTCTAACACAAGGAAAAAAGAGAGGGAGGAAGGGAGGGAAAAAAGGAGGGAGAGGAGGAAAGAGAGGAAGAGAAAGAAAGAGGGAGGGAAGGAAGGAGAGAAAGGAGGGAGAAAGGAGCCAAGGACAGACTCTTGGGGAACACCCACATTTAATTTCTAGGAAAAGGATGAAAAGTAGACCAAGAAGAGAGTTAAGGGGAATTTAGAAAAAAAAAAAGAAGGAAGTGAGTATTCTGTCTCTAAAGAAAAGGGAGAGTAGGCACTCAACAATACCAAATCTTTGGAGATGAAAATGAGGACTAAAAAGAAAAAGAAAATAAACCATTGAATTTGGTGAAAGGGATGGCATTGGTGAATATAATAAATCAGTCAGATCAGCTAGGTAGAAGAGTGGATAGAGCGATGGGCTTGGAGTCAGGAAGACCTGAGTTCAAATCCAGCCTCAGATACATTGTAGCTGTGAGACCCTGGATAAGACACTTAACCTTGTTTGCCTCAGTTCCTCATCTGTAAAATGAGCTGGAGAAAAAAAAATGTCAAATCACTCTAGTATCTTTGCCAAGAAAACCCCAAATGGGTCACAAAGAGTTGTACATGACTAAACAAAAAAAAGTTAGTCACATACCTTGGGCTCAGTTCTGAAATAAACGAGACATTCGTGGAATATTTAGCAGAAAAGGAGACTTACTTAGGCATAGCCAGGGAAGAAGATCTGAGCAGGGAAAGACTATTTGGTGATCCTGTACTATGATCCAGCCATGATCCAGTTGACTTAAGTTTATCTGCCCTCATGTTACTCATAATGGTCTGCTGGTCTGAAGCCTGAGGGAAGAGCTTGAGCTACATTTGTTGTAGTTAAGGTATTTGTATTTCATTAACCAGGAAGTGACATCAAATGCCTGTCTTTAGTCCATTAAGCAAATTAATCCTCAAGGATAATCTCAAGAAAAAAATGATCTTAGGGGCGGCTAGGTGGCGCAGTGAGTAGAGCGCCGCCGGCCCTGGAGTCAGAAGGACCTGAGTTCGGATCTGGCCTCAGACACTTAACCCACACAAACAAAAACCTAGCCGTGTGACCTTGGGCAAGTTACTTAACCCCAATTGCCCTAAAAGGGGCGGCTTAGTGGCGCAGTGAGTAAGAGCGCTGGCCTCAGAGTTGGGATGACCCGAGATCAAATCCAGCCTCAGAAAATGAGCACCCACACATAAATAATGACTAGCTGTGTAACCTTGAGCAAGTTACTTAACCCCAATTGCTTAAAAAAAAAAAAAAAAAAAAGAAAAAGAAAAAATTATCTTAACCTCCATGGGACAGGACCTTAGGATACTGCTGCCACCACAGTGAACTTTGAGAGGCCAATTTCAATAGAGGGGTAGGGACAAAATTCAAGAGGTGGAAAAGGAAATGGCAAACCACTCCAGTATCTTTGACCCCCAAAATGGAGTCACTAAGAGTGGGACGTTACTGAAACAACTGGATGAAAACAGTAAGGAAGGAGAGGCATCTGGTGTAGGGCACTTTCTAAAGGAGTTTAGCAGTAAAAATAGGAGATGAAACATGATTGGATGGTATAGAGGGTTTCTTTCTTTCTTTTTTTTTTAGGATTAGAGATGATTATAGGCCCATCAGAAGGAGCAACTGAAAATGATGAGAATGGATATATGCACGAGAAATTACTTAAGAGATCACAGGATGGATAAGGGTACAGGATGCATTATTTTTTTTTTCTTCTGTGGCTCCAGGGAGGGAGGAAAAGGTAAAAAGTTTTCAAGTCCTATTGGTTCTATATCTGAAATGATTCTTGAATATACCCACTCATTTCTATTTGCTCTGCTTTTACTTAGACCTTCCTCACCTATTTCCTGCACCATTGAAATATACTCCCTCCTAACTAGTCTCCCTATGTACTATGTCTGCATGGCCCCCTCCAATTCACTTGCTACCCAGTTGTCAGATTCATATTTCTAAAATTACAGCTCTTATGTCTATACATGTCACTCCCTTTCTCAAAAATATTTATTGGCTTCTTTTCTACCAAAGGAAGTCCAAATTTCTTAGCCTGATATTCAAGGACCCCTAGACTCCAATCCCAACCTACCTGTCCAGGTTCACCTCCTACTTCTCCCATATACATCCTTTATATTTCTATAGGCTGGACTACTCAAACGTGCCCTGCACCTTCTGATCTCCAGGCCTTTACTCACAATGTTTTTGCTACCTGCCTCATCATCATCCTAACCATTTTTCTTTATCTTCTTCCATTTTTATATGATTAAATATTTCCCAATTACATTTTAAGCTTTTTTAGCATTCATTTTTTTATTTTGAGTTCCAAATTCTCTCTCTCCTGCCCCTCTCTCCTTCCCCCCTCTCAAGATGGCAGAAATATATCAATTTTTTAGTTTGTTAAATATTTCCCAATTATATTTCCTAACCACTTTTCGATGCTCAGCTCAAATGCCAACACCTTAATGAAGTCTTCCCTGAAGAATAACTAGCAGGTAACAGTTTTTAAGGTTTACAAAGAGCATTCTCATAACAGTTATTCAAAGAAGGAAGTACAATTATTATTCCCTTCAATATACTTACAAGAAATCTGAAGCTCTAAAATGAGACATCATAGCTCTAAGAAGTGAGAGGGAGCTCAAATCGAAGCCCAGTAACTCTAAACAAAGTACACTTTCCACTATGCCACAGAGAGCAAATAGAAGTCAGGATTTACATGGTGACAAGTCCTTTCAGTCAATTTGGCAAGGAGTAGTGGTTTGGGGATTGGGAATAAATCAGGAATCAGTCAATTCAGTAAAACAATCAAAAAGTCTGCCATGTGCTATATTAACAAAATATTAATGTATGAAAATTTTAATATAATATAATAAATACAATATTACCAAAACTACTGTTTGGCAGAATATTTTATTTTTTTAATCAATGACTATAGTGTCATGTTACTATAGCTTAAATGAACTATATTCTCATTCTGCAAGTCTGCCATTTGTGTCATAAGCTATAATAAAAATATCTGTTTCATTTTGTCCAGTGCCCATACTCCCTTTATTTAGAACTCAGGAAACAGCAGTTCACTGACATTATAGCTTATGCACATTTCCAAAGATTTCCAAAGGTTTTTAGTATCTGGAAAAATGTAAATTAGCACTTTTGTTCTCAAAACTGATTTCCCTCCTTTTAAAAACTAGAATTTTACCATAATCTATGATGGCGCATGATGGATATAATTTTGTACACAGAGGTCCCCTATGCTACACTTCAATGGCCTCTAAGATCTCAATACTCCCTTATTTTTTAGACTGTAAATCATATCATAAGGGGCCAGCCTACTGGAAGTACTAGGAAGTAGCAGTAGTTTATTTTCAACACTCAAAGCTGTGCCCTAAGGTATGATTGTCCAGAGCTCCATGTTACTTTGGGAAGCAGAGGGTTTACAGGAAAGTAGTGGGCATAAAAGGTGGTAACAACCCAAACTGCTGAGAAGTAGAGAGGGAAAGGCAGAACCTCCTACCCCACTCTAGGCATTCCTATACACAATACGAGAAAATAAAGGTGTAAAAGCCTGAGATCAGTTTCCTCATAACACCTGTCCTTTCTCCATCTACAAATACCTTTCAGATGGCAATGTTTTTCTGTGAGGGCAGGGACTGATTCCTTTCTGATTTTGTGTCTCTAGTACCTAGCAGAGTGATTAAAGCCTAAATAAGCATGTGATAGTTTATTAAAAATTATTTTCTATCTCCCCTCCCCCTTTTAAGACACATAAGTTACAGTTGAACTGAGTTGTCTTAAATATATTTAACCATATTTCACATGTATAAGTATAATCATTAACTCCTTTTAAACCTGGGATAATATAATGGTCCCCCAGGTGCATGTATTGCCGTTCTCTGGTGTTTTAGGAAATTTATATTAAATGAAATGTCAGGAATACGCTAAACAATCACTCTAAGCCACCATTTAGGAAAATTCCATTTATCTCTTGCCCTGGTGCCTTTGCAGTTGAGGCAAAATTCAGAACACTGAAAATATTAGGATAAAGAAGCAGGAAAGTGTATTACAGTGTCTGCTAAGAGACAGGAATGGGGAGAGAAGCTTGGGGAAGATACAACTAGTGGCATCAGTCCAACTCTTCGGCTCCAGGATGCCTGCTGAGCTAATGCCCCCCTCATTCTTTCCCCTTTCTCTACCCATCTCAGTGCTGTTCAGGTTTTGCATGCCTACTCCTTTCTCTGCAAATGTCAGACTCTTGATATTTCTCCTTTTATACAAACTGAGGAGGGGAGGGGGCGGGGGGGGGGTAGAGGCAACCAAATCCCTCGCCCAATAAGAAGAGGCTTCTTATTTCATCTAAAGGAACTATATTGTTCTTCCCTCTTCCGGCGACGGACCTGACAGAAATTAAAAATGGTTCAGGTTGTCCTACAATACAGCTTCCAACAAAACTCGGCTGTCACGAACCCCAGGTAACAGAATGGTTTACCTTTATACCAAGAAAGTTGGAAAAGCACCAAAATCAGCCTGTGGTGTGTGCCCAGGAAGACCTCGAGGTGTTCCTGCGGTGAGACCTAAAGTTCTTATGAGGCTATCAAAGACAAAAAAGCATGTCAGCAGGGCTTATGGTGGCTCCATGTGTGCTAAATGTGTCCGTGACCGGATCAAGCGTGCTTTCCTGATTGAGGAGCAGAAAATCGTTGTGAAGGTGTTGAAGGCACAAGCACAGAGTCAAAAAAGTAAATAAAAAGTATGTTTTTGAATAAAAAAATAAAGGAACTATATTAATTGATTCAAGTAGAGGTTCAAGCCTTTTATTCCCACAAAGTAAATAATTGAAGATGTTCTCATGCTAAAGGGTGGCTAGGTGCCATAGTAGAGTGTTGGGCCTGAAGTGAGGAAGACTCATCTTTTTTACTTCAAATCAGGCTTCTGATACTTACTAGCTCTGTGACCCCGAGCAAGTCAGGTAACCCCTTTTGCCTCAGTTTCCTCATCTGTAAAATGAGCCAGAGAAGGAAAAGACAAACCACTCTACTATCTCTGCCAAGAAAACCCCAAATGAGATCATGAAAAGTAAGACAGGATGGAAACAATAACTCTCACCCAATAAATGTGTCAAGACGCATCTTGTACCTCCTGGCTTCTCTGGTTTTCCTTCAAGCCCCAGCTAAAATCCCAGTTCTACAGGGAGTCTTTCCTTTGTTGATTATTTCCAATTTATCCTGCATATTTCTTTTTTGCACATAGTTGTTTGCATGCTGTCCCCCACATTAGACTGAGGTCCTTGAGAGTAGCACTTGGCTTTTGCCTTTCTTTGGATCGTGGGTAATTAGTGTAATGCCTAGAATATATTGGGTGTATACTATTTATTAACTGACTGATACTTTCTCTAAATGAAGGGAGGTGTTTGATTTACTTAAAGAATACCAAACTTACATTTTAAAACAAAAATTGATGGTGGGGCAGGGGGTGCAAGGAAGGGTAGCATATGATATAATTTGCCCCACTGACTCCTGGGAAAACCTCTGGCAATACCTGTTTCTTGAAATCTCACAAAACTGAACTTATATAATCTTTAAAGTAGGATTATACCAGGAAAGAGTTCATAGAATCATAGATGCAGAAAGAGAAGGAACTTTAGGCTAAGTCCATCATTTTTTAGATGAGGAAACAGATTCAGAGTGATTAAGTTATTTTCCCGCAGTAAAAAGGTAGTAAGTAGCAAAGGGAGAATTTGAACAAAGGTCTGACTCAAGAACTTTTGCAGGAAGAAAATCAAAGGTCATGCAGCTGAAAAAAAAAACTTACTTTGTTCAAGGTCTAAGATTCAGTCCATCACTGTATACATATTCTTTTTAAATACATTTTCCTTTTTTATTTTTGTCTTTTACAAGACAATTTTCAACATTCTTTTTTATATAAAATTTTGAGTTCCTAATTTTCTCCCTTCCACCCTCCCCATTTCCTTCTGTAAGATGGTAAGCAATTAGATATGAGTTATATATGTGCAATCATGTAAAACAAATTAGAAAACATTTCCAAAATAAATAACATTAAACCACACAAGGCAATATTTCAAAGCCCTTCTTTTACTCTGATAGCCATTCAAAAGGGCTAATTCCCAACTGAACAATTCTGTCTAGAAATAAGCCATTGACCTGGGTGAGGTTAAGTAATGCTTTCATGGGTTAGTGCAGTGAAAAGGTGCCATATGAAACATCTAAGTGGCATAGTAGAACACTGGGTCTATAGTGAGGAAGATCTGAGTTCAAATCCAACCTCCACTTGTGCCAATTTCCTCAACTATAAAATGGGAGTCATAATAGCACATAACAGCACAAATGAGATAATTATTTATAGCATGCTCAGTAGGTACCTATCACATAACAAGGAACTTAATACTTTTTTTTCCAATCCACCCCAAATGTCAGGTACCCTGGGCTCATGAAATGTATAATTACCCTCATGTGAGCAGCCCTTGAATGAACAGGGAATTGTTTGCTCACCTGAATTACTGCAGGACTGAACTGATCATTCGAGAATCAACCCATCTTCCTGTATTGAAGATTACTCATGTGTGCTACATGACTGTGTACAGAGACTCAACTAGCTTTGGAAACAAACACAGTATAATGTGTGGACAAATTGCAAGATATATTTTTATGGAGAACATTTTTCAAAATAATACCTCCTGCTGTCAGTGCCTGTGCCCCATGAATAGCTGAACTAAAGCTGTGATACCATCAGGAGAGGAAGCACAAATGATAAATTAGTCAAATTTAGAGGAGCCATTTCTGTACCACTCAGATTTAAGTATTAGACACACATGTACACTCAGCACATTTTATACTTGTATGAGATTGTTATGACAATGATTTTGTGTTCAGGAAAAAAAAACAACCCTTGAAAGCTATTAGCCAAGAGAGGCAATGTGATACGATGGGAAAGATTCCTAAGAAGCAGGAGACTTGGGTCTTTTAATCCCAAATCTATTTCTTACTAGCTGTGTGACCTTAAACTGATCACTTCCTCTCTCTTAGAGGGACCTTGATTTCCTCATCTGAAAATGGAGATGAATGAAAACTCTTGTGGGTTTATATTTAGATCATGATTTAGAATTTACATATAGCTTTACATCAATTACTTCACTTAATAATCCTAACCTTGTAAGATAGATAGTTCAAGTATTATTATTCCCATTTCAGAGGTTAAGAAAATGAGCTGCAGAGGGTTAAAGTGATTTGCCCAAGGTCATAGAGTTGAGCAAAGTCAGAACTCAAATTCGCACCTGCAGAATTCAGGTGTAGTGATAGTTCTCCTGTACCGTGTTGACACTCGATCATCTTAAAGGTCCTTCTAACTCAAAAATTCCATAACTTTGGTTCTCTTTCCTTTTTTTAACCAAAAAATAGTCATAGACATAAGGGTATTGCACACCTGCCACTTAAAATTTTGCTCCTATTAAATCCTTGTTCCTGCCCACGATGTAGATAAGAATTGCTTTTGCCTTTCTTAGACTTTACTGGTAATGAGAACTTATTAGGAGAAATAAAGATTTCAACAATATCCTATTTTATTTAAAACAGACTTCGAAACAGAAAAAAATGTAGCACAGATGCAAAAAATATATAATTTCATTAAGCAGCCAATTAAAAGGAATACACAAACACACAGAGACGTCTCATGGTTACATGTCTTAAGAATGAGCTTTCTACAATTTGAACATTTAAAATTGTACAGACAATACAAGTCTCATAATATGAGTAATTATATTTTTAAAACATATGGCGTCAACACCACTTTGTAATCATTTGAGATCCAGTTTTGCTTAATGAATAATATGTATATGTATATAATCTCTTTAAATTTTTTGAAGGAAAGAAGCATGTGTTTATTAAGCCCCTACTATATGCCAGGTCTCACGCAAAGCACTTTACAAAGATGGATCTCATTCGCTCCTCACAATTCTAGGAGTTGTTTTCCTCATTTTATATGTGAAGAAATTGAGGCAGACAGAGGTTTTCCCAGGGTCATACAGGTAGTAAATGTCTGAGTCTGAATTCAAACAATAAAATCAAAATTTAATTACATTGATTGTTCTCTCATGATATGTCTCTTCTATTTCCCTCCTCCCTCATATTTCCATTACCTACTTCTTACTGGCTATCATCTGGACTATTGCAATAGCATCCTAATTAATCTCCCTATCTTTGGGTTCTTTCCAACCCATTCTATATGGATATCCTATATTATGTATCCCATATGCTATCTTAAGCTTAAAAAGCTTAAATTATTTCCCCATAGTCTATCAAATGATATTTCAAATACTTAGCTTTTCCTAATTAGACTCCAGTCTTCTAAGAACTATGTCACATGATGACTTTTTGAGGACTCTAGGCAAACTGTCCCAAAAGCGTAGCCTGCATTTACTCGCCTTCCTACATCTGCTTAAAATGTTCTTGAGCGCCCTTCCCATTCTCATTCTTACCTGCTGAAAGAGAACATAAGACCCTGCTCAAGTGTCACCTCCATATTACCATGAAAAATTCTCTTTCCCTGAACTCTCACAGTGCCTAGTCACATGTTTCATCAATTAATCAGTCCAAGGCCCTTCTTTTATGTTCTATTTTATCAAAGAAGAGAACATCTGTATCTCTGTAAAGTCAAATAAAAATAATCATCAAGAACTAGCTTGGAAGGAAAAGGATTCCTCAAGAAATGACTGATCATATTTGTATGCACATATTATCTCCCTAAAGAGCAATACGTTTCCTCAATCCATGGACAAAATCTTGTGTTAGGATTTATAATCTTGTACCTGGGTACATATTGTATCACCCCAATAAGATATCTATCCTTGTTGATAGCAGGATATTCTTGTAATTCTGTTCTCATATCCTCAGCACCTAAAACAGTACCTTGCATACAGTTGGCACTTAATAAATGTGTGGTACTGTGAAATGGGAACTGCTTCAAAGTCAGAGAAACTACATCTGACACATTACTGGTGTCACCTTCAGCAACTCAGTTAACTATGGGTCTCAGTTTCACAACTTAAAAAGGACTCAACAACAACAAGCAATATGAATACAAATATCAAAAGCAGACAGTGTGTGCCCTCTAGGAGCTTATTTTATAATGGAGAAGATAATACATATATAGGCTGGTTAGCTAGAGAAGAAGCTAATGTAAGTGGAACAATAGAGGCATTTCTGTTTTGATGGTACTTCTTAGAACAAAAGGGATAAATCAAGGAGGGGTAGAAGAGGTGGAATCCAAGGAGGGGTAAAGATGAGACATAGAGTACCAGGGATCACAGATCAGGACTGACCTAGATATTAAATAATTGCCCACGTTTGTAAATAATTTTGTAATCCCCTTCAGTGTCTAACATGATGCTTTGTTCACCTTACATGCTTAACTACTCAGCAAAAGGACCACTGGATTATTACTAAACTTTGACCAAAATGCCATTGACCAGAGCAAAAGTCACAAAGGTGAACACAGACTGCACCACCCAGTGGCCACTATCAAATTAATCCAAAAAAGGTGATTACTAAGCAATTTCAAATGAATAACTCATTCAAATTCCTACCAGGGTTCTTTCTGTATCTATAAAAATGGAAGGACCGCCACAAGAAGGAAGCAGAGACTTGTTTAGCTGGTCTAGGGCCATCATTATTTATAACAACATTCAAAATCTAACCTAGGGCCTCAATAAAAAAGCCAAACAGTAGATCCTTTCTGTGGCTCATCGATGCTTTTTTTTCCCCCTCCGTTCATTGCTTTATCTTGGATTGCAATATCCCGTTCTTATAAGGTAACAAATTAACCATAAGGATACCTCTGAGTTCTCAAAGCTAAAGTATTAATATATTAAACTCCGTGGGGTAAATTCACCCACAGGCAAATTGCATACATTGCCATTTTCGATACTTAATTGCAGCTGATTGATTTACGTACTGTACGTTTTCAACACACCAAAATGATGTATTTAATGCTTTATTTTTAAACACAATTAAAAAATAATATATAAATATATACATACTGCAAATGTAATACAGATAACAAATTCATTTAAGCCCATTTATGCACATTAGTAACACACCATGTGGCAGAAAGACTAGGACTACAAGAAGACCCCTTGGCGATTTATTTTATATTAAATCCCTAATGGCCTCTCCTTATCTTTGCAAAAATATGCACAAAAGTCCAGACTATGCAGCCATTGAAATGAATGGTTATTTATTTGCTAAACGAGAACCCTATGTTTAATGTTCCTTAGACATAAGGTAGTCTGGAAAAGTCGCATTCCTACAGCTCCATACATCATTTATTTTACATACCCTAACTTCTCACAACAGGCATCAGAAAAATATCTCTCAACAGCACTGGAAGTTGCTGAGAATTTTGTTTCCGATTCCGGTGCTAGAAAATTAAATGTTAACATGTTTGCTTGATTCTTTTGCAACAAAAACAAATCTATGGACCAACTTGGTTCATTTCAAAATATGTCTATGAAAGAGGGAAGTTAGCTAGGATCAAGAGTAATACTTAAAATTTAAAAAACAGGTGACAAAAGTTTGTTCAGTCTTATAAATCAGCCACACTGAACCTTAATTAAATAGCAAAATGGAAACTTGGTGAATTCTAAATGTCTTTGAAAAAATGTGCCTGTGGCTGGAAATTAGATGGAGTGTATTCTTGAACCTTTTGAAAATAAAAAGTCAATTACCTTTCATTCTTCGACCTAAGTCTACACAAAAGCGTCAAAATTAGAGATAATGTGTGCCACTTATACTGATTGATATTTTAATATTCATGATGATATCTACACACATTCTTAACAAATTTGTACGACAGTTTAACCTCACTTAATTTCAAGTTCACATAACCAGGGTTATCCTTGTGGGATACAGGGGCAAGAGCCCTCATGGGGGAAGAGGGTGTCAGAACCCCTGGTAAATCACACTAAGTGATTCTTCCCTCGTCCTCTTCCCTCAGAGGACATTTTTACTTAAGTGAGATGTGATAAAAATGATGATCAAGGTTTGAAAGGGAAAACAAAGTTACAAAAAACAGCCTTGGAGGAGAGGAGAGGAGCAGTGTGGATCTCATATACCTTGCCATAGTGATGGTAGCAAGTTAACAGGCTAATCCTACATATTCAAGCCTCTTGTCTCTTGTCAAAGCCCAGTGAGATGAATGGATGAAAAACTAGCCTTGGAGTTAGGAAAACTTGGACTCATATTCTACCTTTGGCACATACATCTCTGTGACACCAGGAAAATCGCTTAATCTTAATGCTCTAGGCAAATGAGCTATAAATGGTAGAATAGCTGCCTTTCTCGATAGGTTAGTAGGTGTTTCTTCATATGGAGTTTACCTACACCAGTGAAAACATAAGTTTAATATTTTTTTTTCTTGAAGCCTCCTCTCCCAGCAGTTATCTCTCTAAATTAGAGAATCTGACATGGGAATACCCTGCACATAAGTCATACTCTTTTAAAGAAATCTGGATTTTACAGTGTCAGCACAACTCACTGTCCCAGAAGTTCATTTAAAACAAAAAGATCCCCAAAGGCAAGGGCTTGGATTTTGCTATTACCATAAGGTACCTAGAGCAATGCTATGCACATAACAGGCAGTTACTTATTCTGAAAAAAAAAATGAAAAGATTAATAAGAATAATTTAAATATTATTTTAATAGTGATTTAATAGTTTATTTATTACATAGCACCAGATACCTTGACCCTAGACCCTCCTTTACTACTGACTGGCCATGGGATCTTTGAGAAGGGATCATGGGATCATTCAAGAAGCTTTTTCATTTCTCTGATTCCCAGTTTCCTTATCTATCAAATGAAAAAGTGAGGCTTAATAGATTTTCAAGACCAAATCAATGCTTCTTCCTTTTTTGGTAAATAGTATTTTCTTTTTTCCAATTACATGTAAAGATAGTTTTCAACATTTATTTTTGTAAGATTTTGAATTCCAAATTTTTTTTCTCCCTCCTTCCCTCCTATCCCCACTCTTCAAGACAGCAAGCAATCTGATATAGGTTATACATGTTCAATCATGTAAACATAATTCCATACTAGTCATGTTGTAAAAGAAGAATCAGAACCAAAGAGAAACACCACAAGAAAGGAAAAAACAACCAAACAAAAGAGAGAAAATAGTATGCTTTGATCTCCATTCGGACTCCATAGTTCTTTCTCTGGATGTGGATAGCATTATTCATCTTTAGTCTTGGAATTGTCTTAGATCATTGAATTGCTGGGAAGAACTAAGTCAATCATAGTTGATCATCATACAATGTTGCTGTTACTGTATACAGTGTTCTGGTTCTACTCACTTTATTCAGTATCAGTTCATCTAAGTCTTTCCAGGTTTTTCTGAAATCCTATCTGCCCATCATTTCTTATAGTATTTGATTACATTCGTAAGTCACAACCTGTTCAGTCATTCCACAATTGATAGGTATTCTCTCAATTTCCAATTCTTTGCCACCACAAAAAGAGCTGCTATAAACATTTTTGTATATGTAGGTCCTTTTTCTTTTTTATGATCTCTTTGGAATACAGTCCTAGTAATGGTATTGCTGGATCAAAGGGTATGCACAGTTTGCAAATTAATGTTTTTTAAAAGACACTTACCAGGGAGTCAGTATTTAATCAAGTGATCACCCTTTTTGTTCTTTAAGAGAAGTTGAAAGGGGGAAGGGATGAGGAAGAATGCTCCATTTTCTCTAAACAACAGGAACTTGGGAAATAAAAAGTCTTCATTTTCCAGATATATAATTTCAATCTGAATTTATAAGAATTTCCTGTGTCCTACCACTCAGCTGCTTTTTAAACCAAGATTTCTGATGTGATTCTGTACCTATTATTTTAATAATTTATTATTAGGCAACTTTTCCCAAATGCCCTCAATAACCATAATTTATATCTGTAAATAAATTATAAACAATGCCTGTAAGTCATATTGCCATCTCCTCCATTAGCTTTCTTTTTATAATTTTTGTGAACTTATCGACAAACATGAACATTTACATATATAAAGAACAAAAAATAGATTCTGCATGAAACCATAATCTCTTGTAAGGTACATTTTCAAGTGGATATTAGATTTAACATGGTAGTTACAAATATTTTACAATAATCAACTATGAATAACTTAGCTGTTCTCAGTAATAAAATGATCCAAGACAATCTCAAGGGACACATGATGAAAAATGCTATCTGGCTCCAGAGAAAAAATGATGGAGTCTGGATGCAGATCAAATTTTACTATTTTCCACTTTCTTTACATTTTTCCTGTTTTTTTTCCTTTTGGTCTGTTTCTCCTTCCACAATACGAGCAATATGAAAATGTTTTACATGATTGCATAGATATAATCCATATCAAATTGCTTGAGGTCTTAGGGAGCGGTTAAATGTGGAAGGAAGGGAGAAAATTTGAAACTCAAAAAAAATTTTAATGAATGTTCAAAATTGTCTTTACATGTAATTGGGGGAAAGTAAAATCCTATAAGAATAAAGAAAATATCTTTTTCTACAAGAAAAAAAAATGTGATTTTGACTATTACCAGCAAGGAAACATCTGTTTACCACTATGGAAATCAATTCAAAATCATCTGTTTAGAGGTAGTCAGACCATCAACTGGTTATTGAACAAGCCAAAATCAGCATCAAATTAGAATAAAGATTAAGATGAGAAAATGTTATCACCTGTGACGATCACAGTTCTAACCCAATGTATTTAAGAAAAATTACCAGCAGTGAATGATAGATATCAGATAAAATAGTGTGTCTACTTTTTTTCTTAGCAAAATCCAAACAATGTAAAACAATAATCGCAACAAGGAAGTAAAGAAACCCCAGAAACAGCTTCAAGAGGAAAATATGACTCTCCTTGCCAAGTTCAGAGACAGTGGAGCAACAGCAGTGTGGAGTATAAATCCATTTGCAAAACAATATGGAAAAACATGAGGCAAAAATAGGAATACTACTATCTCATTTAACGGGAAAAAGCAGTTAACGGGAAAATAAACTTGAGGGTGTTTATAATGAGATATAGCTAAGTCAGATCACCCCAAGATAAATTGTAAATGGATCTGGAAGGAGGGAAAAATAGATATGAATGAAATTGGTGAGGGAGCATTTTTACAGTGACACTCAGTTGTGATAATGGTAAAATCACTTCATTTTTTATTCTAAGATAAAAGAATATAACATACTGTGTATATAGTATAATTTAGAAACCTGAATTTAAGAAGAGAGGTCGGATTTGACCAAATACACGCAGGAAAAAAAATGTTGTGGAAACCCAGTTTTAAAGTTATTTGGGGATCAGATTTGTGAATTATCCTCACAGAAATGTTAATGAAACACATTGGAGCTGATGAGGTCATCCAGGGAAAGTGTAGAGAGAGAAGTAAGGAGGGCTTAGTCCACCGACAGAATTTTCAGTATCTACAGAGTCAAATGAAGTTTATACATGACAGGGAAGGGTGTTCACCCAAGCTGTTCTCCAATGCCACTGAGGATCCCCTGGACAGAGTTCAAAGAAAAGGACACGAGGCATTTCAAATGCTCCTATTAGTTGATATTATGACTGCATCAACTCCACACTAATACCAATGCTCTTCGATGAAATCCAGTCATCGAATCTCAGAGTTGGAAGGGGCCTCACAGCCACTGAGTTCACCTAGCACCTTAACCAAGAACAACGCAGGTGGTCATACCAACTTGGCTTGAAAACCTTCAAGTATAAGAAATCCCACTAACTCCTGAGTCCCGCTGTGCTGCTTTTTGACAGCACTAGTTACTAAGAAAACTTTTCTGTCTATGGAACCCACAAGAACTCTCTTGTTTGTCAGTGATCTCATCAGGTTCCATGGGTTTGTCACATCTACTCATAAGACTCATGGGTCTATAGTCATAGTGCCTCCCCTGAAATTCAGTCCTACATCACCAACTACCTAATGGACATTTCATACAGTGTATCCTAGAGATCCCAGTGTATCAAAAATTAAATTCATTACCTTCCTTCTCTTCTTTATATGCCATCCCCCTACCCCAACCTCCCCTAACGCCCAATCAGTTGCCCAGTCTTGCTGTTTCTACCTTCACACCATCTCTTGCTTTCATCCACTCCTCTCTACTAATGAACCCACCAACTTAGTTCAATCCCTCATCACCTCTTGCCGAACCAGTTGCAAAGGCTTCCTAACTGGTTTTCTTCCTCAAATATTTCTCCAGTTCAATTCACCCTCTATACAGTCACCAAAGTATTTTTCCTTAGGCATCCATCTAACAATGTCCAGGGTTCCCTCTTGCCTCTAACATAAAATAAAGATCCTATTTCCAGTTCTACACCTCAGGTTGACCTTTCTAACCCCTAAACCACAGTGTCTGAAGGTAGTCGAACCAAATATAGACATGTCAGGTGAATGTTTGCTTCTGTACATTTGGGTCCTCCTCACTTTTCCCATTTCCTGTTTCAGAAGTCCTGGGCTTGTCCCTTCCCTGGAGGCTGCATAGCAAGAGCCTGCTCTGACTTGGTAAACATCATGATAATAAATAGTGCAATGACCCTGAGCCCTCACTATCTAACAGTTATTTGGCTAGAAGTGGAGCCTCTGCTTTTTAATGCCTCTGGTTTAAGGGCACAAAGGAACCTAGTCTAAGCATGTGGCCAACTGAGAAAGCTATAATAGCCTCTCATGCTGAAGTCATGAGGAATTTTTGGCTTTAGATTTCATGTGTACTTGTAGTTAATTGCTCCAAGAAGAGGAGTATTTTAAGATTTAAGAGGTGTTGGCAAAGACACCCTGGATTTGGTCTCAAAGGACCTGAGTTTGAATCCTGGTACTATCTGTGATCATAAGGAAGTCACTCCGTTTCCTCACCTATACAATAAAGAGGTTGGATCAGGTCCCTTCTGTAGAGTCACTTCAAGGTGTAAATCTATGATCACCAGTAAGTGGCACAGTGAATATGGTCAGTTTTCAGTCACGTTGGCCTGAGTTCAAATCCAATTCCTGGGCAACTCTGCCTCAGTCTCCTTATCTACAAAATGAAGATAATAAAAGCACCTACTTCCCAAGGTTGTTGGGAGGGGAAAAATAGGGTAATATTTGTAAGGAACCATAGAAACAAAAGTTATTATTATGATGTAAAGGAAAAATATACATATGAGGCAAGATTGTGAACTCCCTATACAATGAAATTAGTCCATTTTTTTTTCAAGAATCAAAAAGTTTCCCCTCTTAGCACAAACTTTTAAAAACATACAAATTCTACAAGATAGGGTCTAACAAAAATACTATACACCTAATAAACACTCAACCAATACTTACAAATGAAAATGAAGACATTGTACCAAATCCAGTTTCATCAGTTTCCCAATGGAAAGAATTTTCTCTACTAAAATATTCCTAGACCACTTTATCTGGATCTCACCTTTGCCCCCACACCTTATGTTGTGTGCACATGCCATAGAATTTCTTAGTGCAAACTTCTTGAGGCAGTCTCATTTTTTTAAAACCTCTGCATACTTAACCCCATTATAATGTGCTGTATACAACAGGCATTTAATAAAAGTTTACTGAGTTGAATGGATGCAATGAATTTGGAGTCAAGTGAACATACTGAAGCAATGTTAGCCAAATAGTCTCCACTGAACGTCCAATTCTTTGTTTCAATCTTTCCACCACTAGTCTGCACCACTGACATATCAATCTCTCAATTTCTCTGAAAGAGCTAGTGATGTCATTTCTACCAAACATGGTTGCTTTTTAGCCCAAAAGAATAAAGTCTAAATCTGTAAATTATACCCACCCAGTCCCAAGATCCCCTTCTTTAATTTTTTCTCGTAAATTGACCCTAGCTATTGGTTTCAAATTTATTATTTCATCTATTTGACTGGGAAAACCACTCACTGGTGCCTCATAATGCCCTCCCACCATGGCAGGTGTAGCTACTGAGTGAACGACCACCTCTGGAATGAAAGGCGCCTTATCATCCAACCCCTCTTTCACAGAGAGGGCTTTTTTTGTCACAAAGAAAAGAGACCAGTTCTCCCCACTACTTCGCAGCTTGGGCTCCCTGACAAGTTGTTACAATGTAGTAATTAACCATTAAAATATTGCACATGACTCACAGGAATGCTGCAGACAAACTAAATTAAACCAGGGTCAGGTCCCCAAATCAGCAGGATAGGGACAGAAAGAAAAACAAAGGAGAGGGAAGGTAAGTGACAGCTGCTATTAAAAGTAACGCCAGGCAGCGGAGATGGG
The DNA here is from genome assembly GCA_011680675.1 of Gymnobelideus leadbeateri. NCBI lineage: Eukaryota > Metazoa > Chordata > Mammalia > Diprotodontia > Petauridae > Gymnobelideus > Gymnobelideus leadbeateri. The sequence continues at coordinate 113,527 of WOXC01003071.1, forward strand.
TCTGCGCACATCCCTGAAAAAGTAATTAGCCCAATCCTTCCAGAAATTAAACCATCAAAATGACATTACACTACGCTTTTTAAAAATTATTTACAGAGTGCTTAGAGCAGTCATGCTAGCAGAGGATTCTGGCCCGAGGGCTTCCCTTCACAGAAAGGAAGGATGTGGAACAGAATGAGAGACTGTTAGGAAGAAAGTTCCAATTGTCACCGCTGTACTCCGGGAAGAGCCGTGTGCTCAGTTCCCTTGCCGGTGTCGAACTTGAGAGAATTGCCATAATAAGCTAGCTTCTCCTTCCTCGTAATCCTGTGGAACGACTGAAATGAGAGAATGGAAATCTAGCTCTTCGCCTTCCAAGAGCCAACATTTGTGGAAGGCCAGAGAGGAGAGAGGTGCTGGATTTAAGCAGGGGAGCCCAAGTCACAAGGGTGGATGGAGCCTTGTGACTTCGTTCTCTTTGTTCTATCAGGGGCAGCAAGCTTATAAATACACCCAGTTCTCAGTACAGCTTTGGATAGGAAAAAATTCTTCCTAATATTTATCCCTATAAGAAGACAGCGAGAGCATCCCTGGGCTACAAATGTAGTTACATTCATGTTACACATACCTTTGGGGAAAAAGTATATGGATGGCAGACTAGCAAAGGGATAGAAAGAAGGGATATGTGAGTGCATATATTTAAGATATATTGTGTCCTCTTAAGTCATGCAAAACAAAACTCACCAAAATGCATAATTAAAATATTATAAAGCAACACATGTCTCTTGGTTTCTAACTTGCATGTCTGAGACATATGGGACTCCTACAAAAAGCATAATGCCCTTCCCAGGATTTTCTTCTCTGCAGCAAGGCAAATCACCATTGCTGGTTTTATCCTAACTGGACTATCCTCAGTTCCTTGAGAAGCTTGCCTCTGGGTTTTCTTTCATTCCCACTTGGTGGCATTTGCATATGGTAGCAAGTGGGAATATCTGAGTTTTGGAATCAAACTCTTCTAAAGTCAGTTTGTGCCTGGGGCAGGCACCATGTTTTATGTGCTGTCCGCTCCCCCGCCTGCTCCATACACTCAACATGAAAGGAAAAATAAATATTTCTCCACGGTATCTGCCTATACCAAAAGACCTACAAGTGGATAACATTTTTGTTTTTAAGTCCAAATGTGTATTTTCACAAAGAGAGCTCTCAGATGATGAAACTTCTATCCATTCAGATGGGTTGCAAATTATAGTCTTTGAGAGTAGACTGTGGTACATGGTGGATCAAATGATTTGTCCAGAGTCACATAGCCGACATTTGTCAAAAGCAGAACTTGAAACCAGGTTGTCCTGATTCCAAAGCCAGCACTCTATCCACTACACCACCTTTGACTCCTAAAATCTGTGGATCACTGTCCTTTATGTCCCCCTTTCCAATCAATTGTCCATAAAAAGCCCAATGCATATATTATTTACACTTTAAGTTCAGTACCTCAAGGTTTGCAAAGTACTTTACAGACATGGTTTTATTTGAGCCTTACAACAACCTAGTGAAATAGGTGTACTTATTATCCTCATTTAACTGATGAGGAAACCGAGGCTCAAAGAGGTTAATGCTTTGTACAGGGTCATTGTCAGTAAGTATCTGAGGGAAAATTTGAACTCATATTTTCCTGACTTAAGTCTGATTCTCTCTCTACTATTCACACTGCTTCCTCTGATCTCTAGTTCACTATTTTTTGTTCTCTGCCTCCAATCAAAGAGCTATAAATGTCATTTAAAAGTATCTCAGTGAGATCTTTTGGAATTTTCAGATAGTCTAGTTAAGAACAAAAAACATATGCTTCCTTGGGATATCACAACACATTCTGGCATGCTCTAAGCTTAAGAAATTACTTGAGTCCTGACTTGGAGAAACCTTCTAGTCAAAGTAATTAAAATTTGCTTGGGACCAAAATGAGTACTCTCTTTTCCTAGTATTATATACTAGCTACAAGAGATTCCGTTACTGTCTAATGAGGCCAGTGTAATTTTTCATTTTTGGCTTCTTTGAGGTTTTGAACCAGCAAGCTTGGGGCTAAATTCATTTTATTATGACTCCTCAAAGATGAGAATAAAACATTTTGAGGGTTTTCCCCCCTTGGCAGTACTACATGCAATATACAGTAGCAAATCAGCAGTGCTGGTGATTATATCAAACATGTCTTGAATCCATGTCTAAACTATCAAACAGTGTAGTCATGGGTACAACCTAGGTTGAGGGCATGACAGAAGCCTAGAACAGTCATGATTTTTGACAATTTGCCTCTGACTCCAGTTCCAAATGCAAAAAGACAGGATTTCAAGAGAAGGAAATCCCAGGCGTTTCTCAGCTCAAGAGAGGGCCTTTTGTCACACATAAAAATTCTGAACAAAAGCTTAAATATGGTTAAGAGGGAACTCATGGAAGTAGAATATTTAGAGCAACCCCTATTATAATAGAAAGAACTATAGACATAGCACCAGAAAAACTATGTTCAAGGATAGTTTCTAACACACACTGACTGAGTATTCCTGGTCAACTCAACCCCCGTGCCTCAGGGAAATCTCTTAAGACTCCAAGTTGTAGAATAGTTACAGATCTGTGCCAGCAGAGGGCGATTCCTCACCAGGAGCTCCCCATGCCAATGGAATCACAAGTCTGGTTAAAAAAAAAAATACATCGAGAAAGGGAAGAGTTGTAGGAAGTCAACAGCAACGGCCAGCAATACACTCAATTTGTCATAGGTCTCTATTCTATTCTACTCAGTAGATACAATGAGAGTGAGAATGGCTTAGAGCACAATGCCTAAGGAACAGATAGCAATGGCCCTGTACAACCCAAGTTTCATGGGAACTTGTGACAAGAGATGCTGCCTCTCTCTGGCTAGGTTTCTATTGAGGACTTGTCTGCTCCATCTTCTTTCCTCCCCAGATCTCAGTCTGAGTCCATATGTCACCTGTCATTATCAGGTCTTATGTCTTTGACTCATTATTGTTATTTAAAGTCATCATTTGCTAATCTATTAGGAAATCCTATATTCTTCCTTCTTAATTTCCTACTCATTTGACTTGAAGCATCTGCTAATATAAAACATAACAAGGCATGGGGAAAAAACCTCAAGTAACTTTCTGCTTGATCCCTAGGAAATCAACAGGAAATCAAACAGCAGAATGTACAGTTTTTGTCTAATAATTCAAAACTTCCTGGAAAGACCACATTGTCATTGAAATTATGAAACCCAAACTTCCTTGTTCTGAGAATTTCTGTTGCTAAAGATAAATGGTGAAAATTTTAGGCAAATGAAGCCATAAAAATAGCACCCAAAAAAGACAGAACTTCAGAATTATAAAGGATCTCAAAGGCCAACCCACATCCCATCAGGAAGCCCCTCTACAATATTCTCTACCACATGGCCATCCACGTCTCATAAGTAGACCTGGAGTGAAGGGGAACCCACTAAGCAGTCCATTCCACTCTTGGTAGCTCCAATCATCAGAGTCTATTTTTCTTTCATCATGTCAGAATTTGCCTCTGCACTTTCTGCCCATTCACTGTTTTGCCCTTTGTAGCCATGAAGAATAAATCTAGCTGTCTTTCACATTAGGGCCCTTTCTAGGGCTTTTTAAGACAATACTTTACCATCCTCCGAAATCTTCTCTTTTTTGGGTTAAAAAGCCAACTCATACTCATCTGGTCTGACCTCAGACCCTTGACCATGCTGAACTTTAGGGGGTCAACCTCCCTCCCAGGGCTGGAATCTCTTCCACAACATCCCTTACAGGTGGTCATCACTTCTTTATTTAAACACATTGTCATTGGCAGTAATGTATTAAGAGATTATTAATTAATATCAATAACTGCAATCAGAAGCACCCTAGCAAAGTAGGCAGACAGTTTCAGAGTCAGGAACCAAGAAGATCTGTGTTCAAGTCCTGCCTCTGACACATACTGGCTGTGTGACCCTAGAAAAGTCACTTAACTTCTTCATATCACAAAGATTATAAATTGGAGAGAAGGTGCAGATCTGCATTGTTAGAAATGGCTTCTCACCCAAAGTTCACCTACACTGATGAAATCATAGGCCCGGTCAAAGCCAAACAAAAACATCACTAACCATACATCAATAATTCAGAAGATCTATGACCTCCTTAATGTGGCCACTTCCTCACTGGTACAGATAGCAACCCCATCAATGCCTTCTTATCCTGTGAAATTGTAGTCTTTGTTCTACCAGCCTGATGAGCACCTTATTCATCCATAAATAGGTATACTATTACTTATCTACCCAATCTCACTTTTCAGGCAGAAATAGTCCTCCAGGGAGAAAGTGACTAAATTATTATAATGACCAAAAATGTGGCATTTACTTAATACCTTGTTCAAATATTAGCTGGTAAGTTAGTTTTTCTTTCTAATTTTTTTTTTTTTGCTTTTTGGAGTGCAGTTGGGGTTAAGTGACTTGTCCAAAGTCACACGACTAGTACAGGTGTCAAGTGTCTGATGCCGGATTTGAACTCAGGCCCTCCTGATTCCAGGGCTGGTGCTCTATTCACTGCATCACTTAGCCGCCCCCTTCTTTCTAATTTATTAAGGAAGGAGGTAGGGAGGAAAGGAGGGAGAAGGAAGGAAAGAAGGAAAGAAGGAAGGAAGGAAGGAAGGAAGGAAGGAAGGAAGGAAGGAAGGAAGGAAGGAAGGAAGGAAGGAAGGAAGGAAGGAAGGAAGGAAAGAGAGAGGAAGAAATGAAAAGAAAGGAGAGAGGGAGGAATGAATAGAGGAAATATAAATCAGAATTAAAAGGGGAAAATTATAAACTAGTCTGACACAGACTCTGCTTATACAATATCATCTATCAATCAGCAAGTATTTGCTGAGTCCCTGCTATGTGCTCTCAGCTCTGAAGAAGTGTATATTGCTAGATTTGTGCCCTCAAGGAACTTACAATCTGGTTGGGGAGATAAGTTTAACATACATGAAACAACTGGAAAGAGTATATACCAATATATAATTAGGCCTTAATTTGAATAATTCAAGCTATAATTACTATGGGAATTCAAAGGAAAGGGAAATAAATGAGAATGTGAGTAGTAGAGGAGGCTTCCTGGTGAAGGTAAGTCCTGTACTTGGCTTTGAATGATTGGCAGGATTTAAATTGTTTGGGGGAAGTCAGTACCTGAATTTCTTTTATAAAGGCAAGGAATCAGGTGGGCAAAATATTTCTCAATCACTGGTTTGTTTTTTTTTTTTTCAGATTTCTTCTGAATATTAATTGGTGTTCAGATGCAGCACTGAACAACTCTCTTCAGAAGAAAGAAACAGAAAGCTTCTCTCTGACAAGAAGGGAACATCCCAGAAACTGAAAACCCCCTTTGCCACTATTGCATTTTGGAACTTTTACCATCACGTCAAATAATAACTACTGTCTCCATTTTAGCAGGTAACTTGAGAACGTCTGCTGTCCACAAGAGCCCTGAGTGGATCACTGCTCTGACAAGACACGTGGAAGATCATTTTAAGTGAAAAATCTAGATTAGGGATTGAGAACTTCCAAAGATCATTTATATCCATTAAAGCACTGGCTGCCATGTCTACAGGGGCCCAGCAGACCATAGTGCTTAGAAAAGTAACACTTAATTACAGTGGCATCTGTACATCTATTATATTTTATGGACGTGTTTGCTTTCAACAATGCATTATTCCCTATGCTGAAAACCATAGATTTGAGGATTCAGCAGCACACAACTACTGCCTTAATGAAAGACAAGACAGTCCCTAAATTGTAGATTATCCTTAACTGCATGGCATTTAATCCCATAGAATACAAATGTCATTAATATATGAGGCAAGGGGTCCAAGATTTCACCCATTAGGGCACAGTAAATAACTGTAACTGCTCTGCCATCATTAGATGTAGAATACAACCAATTCCAGATTGATACCAGACAGGATAGTACCATCAGTAAGAAGTCATCATCTAGCTGGACTCTATACACATAGGGCTCCATTCTATCAACTTTAAGATTTTCATGTCCAAAGACAGGACTGAGCCTTCATTTGGGACCTCATCTCTGTACTGGCCAGTTTTCCTACTCTGCCACCACAGAAACAGCTAAATACACTCTCAACATGTGGACATAAACCTTCATTTCATCTTGAAACTTGGGCCACTTGTTAATGGGAACACCTGAGGCTGGGATGTGGCCTTAGCTGGGCCCAAACTGAAAAGCAGTATCAAGAACAGAATACAAACATATTTCAGAGGTAAGTTTTGAGAGCTAGAAAATCATGTAGTATATTTTGTGTAGTATGTGTCCATGGAGCATGAAGGACAGTGAGGAATGTTGCATGATGGACTAAGGACAAACAGTAAAGAGGAAAGTAGGGAAGGAAATGAAACGAATGGTGAAGAAAAGGGAATCAAGAATGTATTATGATGACAAAAGTCAAATAATAAATGGGAAGAGGAAAGACTAAGCTTGTGACCATAAACAGCTGTGATAGTTTAAGAAACCTTGAATTTATAGGCTTCTCTGAGACTTGTCCTTTTGAGGAAGTCTATCTCTGCTCTGGACATTAAGTATGGCCTTTTTCTTAACATCCATGCTCTGCCATTTTCAGGAAATTTTTAACCCCACTCCCAACCCCCACTATGGATGCACTGCCTATTTAATTGAATGAATGAGTGAAAAAATATTTATTAAGGACCTATTATATGCTGGGCACTATGCGATGTGCTGGGAAACACAAAAGTGAGGTAGCCCTTGGCCTCAAGAGGCTTGCATTCTAATGGGAGGAACAGAACATACAGGGAAATCATGGACAAGAAAGGGAGTTTGGGTGTGGGGAGTCACGGAAAGGATCAATGAATTGCCTAACACCCTGAATCCTCGTGGACATGACATTGGAGATGGGACTTCGAGATTCACCTGAGTGAGACCCCACCTCTTCCATATAAAATCCATGACCTTCAACTGAATCCTAGCATAAAAACTGTATATGCCAGGCACTGAGTAAGAGAAGAGATGAACAATGTGGAAATGCTGCAAGTACTTGGTCTAAGGATGGACTCTCCAAAGGACCTCTACTGACTCATTGATTCTTCCTGTTGACCATCTTATGCAATAGTCTAGCAATCAACCCTTCCAGTGACTGAGGCCGAGTTATTCCCTTTGTTCTATACCCTACCTTCCTTCCCCCACTCTTTCCCTTTGTATCTTCCTCTATGTCCCTACTCTTGTTGGTTTTGTTTTAGACCTTTGGCCTCCTGCATATAAGTTAAAATATACCATAATAATACTCATTGCTTTTTTGTATTACTGACTTTCTGTGAACCCTTCGTGTAAGGTTCATAACTGCTAGAAAGAACAGAAATAATGGTTGATACTAATTTATTACAGGTCCTACTGTTAAAAGTTCAGTTAATCTCACCATGAACCTTATCTTTCAGAGAAAGCATTTACATGCCTCATGGTAAAGAGCAGTTGCACCAGGGAGGAAACAATAAGGAAGAACAAAGCTCTAGCTGGACCATGTCCAGTAAACCCCTTGCCACAAGCATATTATTAACGGAAAGAATAATGCTTTCAGAATGGTTAGACCCAAGCAAAGCAAAAGACATCATTAGCATCATTAAACAAGTGTTTCTGATGAGAAGACTCTTGAGAGAAAACAAAACTTGTGCATTCAGAACAAGTTCACACCTTGGTGTTGTCATTCTTATGGAATGGAAAGTGAGGACATGTGCTTCCTATAGGAATATTGGTGTCTGCCTTTCAAGGACCATAATAAGAAGGACAAATCAACTTAATCTTAATTATGTTTGTCCTTCTGAGTTCTGGGCCACAGGACAATCCGTCTCTCTTGATCCCATTTGGTGACTCATTCACTACACAAAAGTCTGAATAGATTCACTGTAATACCCTCCTTGATCAGAACACAGGTCAGTGGTGAGGGGGAAAGGTTTGATGTGATATTAATAGGACAACAAAGTTCAACCTCTACTCATTTAGAGGGAAAACGGTTGTCATACAGAAGCATAATCCCAAAAGGTAACCCCCATAATTAACCCAAATCACCTTCCACTTTGCTAAAATTACATTTAGCAATGTTGAGAGGCAATAGTTTTTAAAAGGAAGATCCATTAGTGGAAATAAGGTAAGGGGGTCTTTAATTAGAGAGGCAGGGAACTATGGCTACAGAATGTTGCATAAACTGTTGAAAAACATTCAGTGTGTTGATTAGTTTTGTCTAACTTTTCCCTGTCATAAAAAAGGCTCACTGTGGATGGGGAGAAAGGTGAGGAAGGGATTACCAGAAAAGGCTGGTGCAAAAACCAAAGGCATCTGAGAAGATCTCATTATTTCCCCTACAAAAATTAATTATTTTAAACTTCAAGGGGTACTTCCCAGGTCTGATGGTTCATAATTTGATGGGAAAAAAACATTTCTTCTCATAATAGTCTTCCATGATTATATAGGCTTCCATCAGATTTTCTCCTCAGTCTTCATATTTCTAGATTGAATTTTTTAAAAAAAATTAGCCTACCATACTTTCATCTATTTCTGTTCTACAGCTTTGTCCTCCAAACAATTGGATCCTATTCCTCTAGTACAGGCCCATTGATAGAAGTATTCCAGACTCAGGGTCATGCCTTAGGGGACAAATGGGGGGGGGGGATGATCCTTTACCACTACACTATACCATATTTAGGTTAAAAATGGATATCAAGAAAATCAAGAAAAAGGGAGTTAATGGAAAATTTGGAAATGACTTATTTTTCTCAATGCTTTCAACCTCCTCCCTAAACATTTTATTAAAGGTAGTAAATGGCTAAGGTAGAAGATTCTGCCACTTGCAAGCTATGTAACCTCAAGCAATTCACTTGATCACTTTGAGCTTTAAATTTATCTATAAAGTGAGATTCAATGAAAAGATCTCTAGGGTTCTTTCCAGTTATGACATTCTATGATTTTATGCTACAGTTGACTTAAGCTTATTTCCTTTCTCTTTTATGCTTATTCTTTGGAAATAAGCAATGCATAATAATTATCAGCGAGCTTGTCAAAAATCAAGTCAAGTCAACAAGCTTTTGTTAAATGCTTACTAAATTCCAGGCACTGTGCCGAGTCAGTGATCCAAATATAAGCAAAAAGAAAGTCTCTGACCTCAAAGAACTTACCTTCTACTGGAGGTGGACAGCCCTAAAAGGGAGCTAAAAGAGGGTGGGAGGAAGAGATACCCCCCTCAGGAATGAGGGGCATGGCGGCAAAGTAAAATAATGAAGTGTGTACCCTCTGGGCCCTCAAAATAAGAGAGGGAACTGGCGGGGGGGTGTGGAGGGAGTGGGGAGTGGAGAAGAATGAAGTAGAGCAATGGAATCTGCCTACAAGGTAGGAATTCAACAGAAAAAAAAGCAAGTTTGGTCATGATTTAAAGGGAATAGAGAGATCATGAGATCTCCAGAGAGTTAAGAAACGATGCTAATGAGGTCAATCAACAAGCATTTTAAAGCACTTACTATGTATTGTACCAAAGAATTAATCATAATATCCGCATAGACCCCCGAAAGATTCAGCATTTTGTCAATTAAATATGCAGAAATAACACTGTGCAGGATGCTAGGGATTCAGATACGCAGAATGAAACAATCCCCTGCTTTCAAGGAGCGTAGAGAAAGGGAACTTGGAAACAGAAACAAAAAAGGAAATCCTGAAACAGATACCAAAAGGGGTTTTGAAAGAAATAATCAGGAAGCTCTCCTCTTCCCCTCCCCCTCCTCAGTTACTACTTTGCCTAGAGATAAAACCAGATCTTGTCATTTCCCCCTTAAACATCTGTACTAGGAGGAAGTGAATATCTTCTGCACAGCTGGCAATAATTTAAAATGACATGAATGTTTGATTTATCCATTGGTCCTCCACTTTCAAGAAATCAGATTGCATTGCCAGACATGTAGTTAACCAACTGATTAATTGATAGACCAACATGTAAATTATTGTCATGTTACAGTTATCATTGTATCACTTATTCAGGATGCTAACCATTTGCAATTGAGCATACCTTGATACAGCATCATTGATATACACTGCGTAATGTAAATGAAGGTACACTGTGGCTAGAGTAATTCAAAGACATTGAGTCTTTAAATAAAGACAAAAATTTTGCTGCAAATGACAGTTCCCTAAGCCGTTCTATATGAATTTAGAAAGGAGTTTCACAAAAGGCACTTAAAACTTAAGATGTCATGAACTGGTGTGACATTGAGAAGTCATAAAGGCTGGGGATCCCTAAGGCACATCGTGCAAGCCCTGTTCCTGCTGACCTGTGTCTGTATCTCTTCGACCCCCTAGAGGTTAATGTCATAATTATCTCTCTCTACCACACCCCACAAAATGTTTGGGACATATTTGCTGGCCCTACCCACTTTGAAGATCAGCTGGAGTAATTATCAATCCTTAGCTCTCCAGAGATAGTAGAGTCACTCTACCAACAAGGTTAGTATTAAAAGTCAGTGTCTTTCTACTATTGCCAACCTAGCATCTCCAGCTCAAATCCATAAGCATTTATTAAACACTATTTATGTGCAAAGTACTATGCCAGGCCCTGAGGGAAACACCCTCATAGAGTGAATAATCTATGAAATAAGAAACAAGTTTTACAAAGGGCATAGAACAACATATGGTTTATTAACATGCTAGGTGTCCCAAAAGTCTTGATGCAGTTTTAAACTTTAATAGCTTTTGTTATCCATAATATCAACATGGGGCCACTAGGTGGCACAGTGGATAGAGAGCCAGACCTGGAGGCAGAAAAATAATCTTGGACATCATAGATTATATGCAGGAGGCCCAAGGCCTAAAACAAAAACAAGAATAGGGACATAGAGGAAGAGATAAAGGGAAAGACTGGAATGGAGGAGGAGGAGGAGGAGGAGGAGAAGGAGAAGGAGAAGGAGAAGGAGAAGGAGAAGAAGAAGAAGAAGAAGAAGAAGAAGAAGAAGAAGAAGAAGAAGAAGAATCAATCCAGCCTCAGACACTTGCTAGCTATATGACCCTGAACAAAGTCACTTAACCCTGTTTTCCTCAGTTTCCTCATAAAATGAGCTGGAAAAGGAAACAGCAAACCACTCTAGTATCTTTGCCAAATGGGGTCATGGAGAGTCAGATGAAATGGATACAACTGAAACAACTCAACAGCAAACATATGAACAGGACAGGTAGATGGCCAAGTTGAAAGCGCAACAGACCTGGAGTCAGGAAGACTCATCTTACTAGCTGTGTGATCCTGGGCAAATCACTTAGCCCTGTTTGTCTCAGTTTCTTCATCTATAAAATGAGGTAGGAAAGGCAATGGCAAACCACTCCCATATCAAGAAAACCCCAAATGGGCTTACAAAGGGTGGAATATAATTGAACACAACCGAACAAACAAAAACAACAAACAAAATCCCCCAAAACAAGGTGGAAATGCTCACAATGACTATTTAACAATGCTCTCACTTGGTTCAAGGAAACTCTAGGGGTGAAAGGAGGTTGAATATCCACATACTCACTGAAATGGACACTTGGACAGAATCAACAGGCCAAGACCATCAGTAATCGAATTCAGGAAGCATTTATTAGCTGGCCAGCGGCAGTCCTAGGGATAAAGTCCCAGGAGCTGCGCCAAACCCCAGTAGACACACAGTTTAAATAGTCCAAAAACCACCATCGTATCAGGGGTAACAATAATGGGGCAGACTGGTCAGGCAGGATATGGGGGCAATCTTAGATAAAGCAGGTTGTTCAATAACCAAGCCAAATAGAGGATTCTTGGGTTTACAAGGCTTACTACTTTAGCCAGACAAGATAAGAGTGGGCTGGGGGCACACTGGGTTAAAGTTGTTCAATAACCAAGTGGAATGGGGGATTTCTGGGCTTACAAGAATTCAGGATACAAAGATGGGCCCCTTGTAAGCCAGTGAAATGTCAAGGCATACTACTTCACTCACTATATTACAGATTCAAATTTAAATTCATCTAGACCAAGGGCTCTTAATCTGGGGCCCACGAACTTGTTATTTAAAAAATATATATTCTGATAAGGATTTCAATATAATTGGTTCCCTTTGTAATCTTAAGTATTTTATTCTATGCATTTAAAATATTGTTTATTCGAAGATAGGGTCCACAGGTTTCACCAAATCAAACAAAAAAGTTAAGAAAATATCTTTTAAATACAATATGTTATCTCTGGTATCAGGGATTTGCTGTTGATTAATCCAACTTGTTCATTTTACACACCAAGAAACTAAGGAACAGAGAAGTAATCTGCCACAAGTGATAAACAACAGGACCAGAGCCTTGAACACAAGTCATCCGACTCTAAATCCATTTATCTTGCCTTAAAACTGCCATGTATGAGCATAACAAGTTACATGTATCCAGGCATAGATGTAAGATACCCAAGCAGAGATTGTAATATAAATATACAGCTCTAAAACCCCAAAAGATAAATTCACAGGTACTCATCACACTGATGACCCAGCTTCTAACCTAATGTCTTACATCTGAGGTACTTAAAAATGTTTGTTGAATATGAATAATGTTGATAAAAGAGCAGACAACTACTACCCAGGAAAACAGACCCAAACAAAGCTAGAGAGTCATAAAAAAAAATGCAGAATTCCAGACAGCTCCAAATGTACTTATATAAAATGTAGTTCTAATTAGGAAAAATTAATTAAGATTAACATGCAAGTTGCCGAAAACTCCCAAAGTAGATAAAAAGATAACTTACTAAAGAACTATACAAAGACAAGAATGACATTAAGCATGAGTCACCCCTATAATAAAAATGGAAAGATTTACTTATTATTAGTGTAGAGGCTTCATGATTTATTACCAAAATGACAGGTTTTCTCAGGCTCTGGAGCTTACAAAAGCCAGTATAGAGATCATTTTTTTTTTAAGAAATGACACACAATTCCAGTACACAGTGTCAAGTAGCACATACAATATGTGGGACAGAAGCAGACAGGTTTTTTTTGTCTTTTGGTTAACTTTCTTTTGAGATATGACAGGGTAACTCATAGCCAGGACTTTAAGTGGTTATTTTTCATTGCTTATATTTTAAAATATCATAACAATGGGTACTCCATGGGTATTCACAAAAGAGAATGTAAGGAAGGCCCCAGAATGTTGAGTGTAACTATTGTGGGGGATTTATAGGAAGACAAAAGTCATACAGGATAGACAGGTATGAATGGATTGGAAACATTGTCATTGGAGAGAATAGTAATAGTGCTGGTGGTGGTGATGGTGGTGATGGGGTTGTATTAATAGATAGCATTTTAAAGTTCAAAAAGTGCATTAGTATGTTATCTCATTTGATCCTTACAACAACTCTTGGGAGAAGATGCTATTATTATCCCCATTTTATAGCTGAGGAAACTGAGGCTGAAGGAGGTTAGATGACTTGCTCCCTTGTCACATAGCTAATGTGTCTGAGGGAGGATTTTAAATTGGGCTTTCCTGACTCCAAGTTCAGCATTCTATCCACTGTACCACCTAGCCACCCACAATAAAGGGATGCCCATATTGATGAGATCATAGATCATTAGCATTTTGGAGCCATGTTAACCTGCACTCCTATATAAATAATGCCACAAATAAGTATTTGTAGCAAACAACTTAGGAGTTTAAAAAATCAATGAAAAAGAATTCTGGAAAGAAAGGTTAAGCATCATATAATGACTCATATTGAACATTTTATTGTTTCAAGCCTTACCTCAAGAGTCATGTACACAGTACTAATTGCTACTTTTATTTCTCCATCCGACAGTTCCTTCAGATCTTTCAGCATTGTCTGTTCAATACTTAAGCCTGTTAAAAGAAGGAAAACACAGCATGCTTTTACTGTAGAGAAATTTTACAGTATAACAATATTATGTTAACACTATTAACTTCAATTTCTTCCCCCCCGCAAATAATGTGGAAACTTAATACCTCTCAAATACATATTTGTTTTTAGGGATTCATTAGTATCCTAAAACCATACTAAAGGAGATCAATGAAATGAACAAGTTTAGATATCACTATTGTTCTTTTTTTTTTTAATTTTTTTATTTGCTTTGGGGGGGGGCAGTTGGGGTTAAGCAACTTGCCCAAGGTTACACGACTAGTAAGAGTTAAGTGTCTGAGGTCGCATTTGAACTCAGATCCTTCTAAGTCCAGGGCTGGAGCTCTATTCACTGTGCCACCTAGCCACCCCACTATTGTTCTTAAGATACAAATTTGAAAGCACAAAGATCATTGATGATACCATAGCAAAATTACATTCTCTGATTTATTTCTGGGAAGATTTTGAGTAAACCAATATTTCTAACTTCCAAAATTTTTTGCATGTGAATTTTTAAATGTGTATCTTGTGGGTAAATATAATAAAGGATGAAATTATTCTAATTCAGTTGTTCATTCTTTCCTGGAGGATTTATAGTAGTAATTACTGCAATGGTAAATACTATATTCCCTAATTCTAAACTTTCAGCATTACTTAGGGTTTTAGTCTAGTGGGTTTAAATGAAATCCCTAATAGAAGAAGCAGTTACTTTCTTTGTAGCAAATTTTCATCGTCTGCTTTTCTTCACCTCTTAAAAAAACAACAACAGAAAATCCATAGAAACATATGGACAAAAGTGGTCTCTATTATGTGCCTCCCCATCTTGCAACCTCACAACCTAGAATGTGGTGTCAGTAAAGAGAGGTAGATTACAAACTATGATTTGAAGATTGAAAAATCATGGGAAACTCCATTACTGCCCTATTTCTTGCAATGTAGATTACTTGCAATGTATTGATATCAACAGCAACAAAGACACCAATTAGGTATCAAATAGATGCTATTTCATCATTATGTATATTTTGTCTGTGTTCTCCCATTGAGCGATGCAGTGTTCAAGACGTCTTCTCCTAAGTCAGTATCAGTAGACCCCTTAGGAGTCTGTGGATAGATTTCAGGAGGATCCTTGAATTTTTTAATATATATTTTGAAAGCTATATTTCAATATATTTTATTTCCTCACAATCTTAAGTATTTTATTTTACACATTTAAAAACACAATTCTGCAAAGGGGTACCTAGGCTTCACTCATTTGCCAAAGGGATCCATCACACAAAAAAGTCTAAAAATCCCTGTCCTAGGTCATTTTACATTTGGGGTTACAAGTTTAGCCCTTAGGCTGCCCATCTGTTATTCTCTGCTCTCACTCTACATGACCAACCCACTTTTACTCATCACCTATTTCCTAAATACGTGAGCACACACACACACATGTGCATGCAAACAAGGACAGGGATAGTGACCAGACCTGTGATTGCATTGATGCAGGGAGGTCTCAATGAGAAACTTTCTCCACCAATACAGGTCAGCCTCTTCTTTGGAATTCATAATCCTATGGGGCTTCTTAAAGCACAGAACAGTTCAAGGATTTACCCAGGATCTCATAGCTAGTATGTGTCAGAAAACACCATGCAACCTATTGATATGTATATTATAGACATTTGCTTTATTTTTCTTCACTAAAATCCAAGTCCAGTGTCTCATCACAGCACGAAGATGAGCCTGGCTTCTCAAAGTCTATGCCAGTGGAACACAAACTCTGATGTCTCCACACAAACTGGAAAGGCTTCTAACAAGGGACAGGAGACATGATGTGTCTACTGATGTGTCTGAGGACCAGTCTAGCCAAGCTCATCACCAGCTTATGAATTTTTCAGCTATGGCACATTCCTGAGACCACACTCAGTAGTAGAGGGGCTGGGCTCTATGGCAGTGGATCATCCATACTGATGATCCCTTAACCCTGAAAGTTATTTCTGCTGAGTGAATGATGGTCCCTATCTTTATCAGTAAATTTTGTCTCTTTAAAGAAGCCTGGTAAAGTGAGCCTTTAAGCCTCTCATCAACATTTTCATCGACCCAGTCTTTTTCTTTCACTTCTTCATATCCTTCTAAAATATAATTTATTTATAAAATGCACTCTAGTTTGCAGTCAGCCCTGCACTGTTCTTAAAATAAAACCCTCTCTACAATCAATACTGTACAATGGTGTGTCAGGGGTACACATTAGTTGAATGAATACCCCAAAACATTTCCAGGCACCAGTACCTCAGAGTATTGGCAGTAAGAGCTAACTGTACCCAGGCAGGTCACAATTATTTAAATGGAAATCACCTACAAGCATAAAAAAGCAGAAGAAAACACAACCTCTGAAGTAATGCTATACATTACCCACCATACCCACACAGGAACTGTGATATGCCTCAATGATGGTAACACTTACTCTGAGCGCTGCATTGGGTCTCCTGCAGAACACTGAGAATGTCTTCTCTTGGAGGCAAATCAGGAAATTTCTCTTCTAGAATGGAAAGAATTTCTTCCTGTTTCTCTGACATCTTCTCAGATTCCATGGACATCCAGTTGAAAAGAATACTCCCTGGCAGGAAAGAGACGTCAGATTTAAATCCTGATGTATGGTATGAGAGCTTACATTTTTTGAGGCACACCAGCCAGTGGACCTACCCATCTCTTCTCCATCCCCTCCCCCTTTAAATACAGGTTTAAATAATTTAAAAGGTCGTTTCCAAGTAGCATCAAAGGCCCATCTCCTGAGTGAATTCTTTAAGAACAATCCGCCAAAGTTCATTTCATACTAGTAAGCATCACTATGACTTAAAACTAAGGCTTACAATCAAGAAGTTATGAACCCAAGCACAATAGACACAGCTAAATGATGTGCATTAATTAAAAACCCTTTAAAAATAAGAAGAGACAGCTATCCAGTGGGAAGAGTGCTGAATATGGAGGCAGCTTTGCCACTGTTTGACCTAGAGCAAGCCAACTAATCTCTCCTGACCTCAGTTTCCTCATCCGTAAAATGGGAGATTAAACTAGCTAACCCCCAAAGCCATTTCCAGCTCTATCTATAAATGAAGACATGTTTGAATGAATGAATGAAGCACTTACTATGTGCTAAACACTAGAGATTTGAAGAGAAAAAGAAGACAATCCCTGCTCTCGAGGAGCTCACGATGTAATGGAAGAGAAAATTTATGTAGGAAGTTTCAGCTCCCAGTTAGATAGAAAGGTCCCATGGTCCTTAGGAGCAGCAGCAAAGCTGAAGGTTAATGCCTATCCTTTAATATAATTTCTACCAATAAGTTAGTTTCTGATGTTGAACCATTGGATAGCTCCAAAGACTCTGGCATCAAGAACCTTCATTTGAGGGTCTTCAATAAATATAGCTGTAACACCTGTAAGAGTCACTGCAAGAATGCTTTCCCATAGGGGTTGCTTCTCAGGATAATAATTACAGGTACTGGACTTCAAGCATTCCTATTTCGAAGGTCTTGGGTTTAGGGTCATAGGCTGACCTCCATTAGGGTCTAAGGGCAATGGGTGAGGATCATTTGGCTGGCCTGGCACATGCTATGTGTATGTGGAGCTAATAGAGTGCATAGAGCACAGACTAGAGAGAGTCAGGAAGAACTGGGTTGAGTCCTGATTGACACACACTGGTGACCCTAGACAAGTCTCTGAGTCTATTAATGCTCTAGGCAATTTCCTAAGATGATAAATTACAGAGCCAGGTGATCATCTGCATTGGTCAGTGAAGTTTCCTCATAAGAAGTAAAATGAAATCATATGTCTGGTCCAAAATAATAAAAATAAGATTCCACTAAATTAATCACAATACAAATGATGAACTATTCAAAGGTATTTCTTTGAAAGGACATAATAAAGCACAATACCACTAGATTGCAAAATTTTAAAATTAATTTCTTAGCAAAGTGTCCCCTTTCTTGATGTACAAATCATAAATCCATCATTTAATCCAGGTGTCAGGCCATCGCTAAGGATGGGTTCCATGACCACATCTAAGTCAATAATAAACATTTATTAAGTTTCTACTACATGCTAAGAAGGGGGCAAAAAAAGGCTAAAAGCAGTCCCTACCCTCAAGGAGCTCACAATCTAATGGGGAAAACAACAAGCAAACAACTGTGTAAAAAAAAAAAAAGCTATATACAGAATAAATAGGAAATAATTAAAAGAGGGAAGACACTAGCATTATTAAGAGGGTTTGGGAAAGTCTTCCCGAGATTTGAATTGGGACTTAATAGAAGCCAAGAAAACTAGTAGGCAGAACTGAAGAGAGAGAACATTCCAGGCATGGGAGACAGCCAAAGAAAATGTCTGGAGTCAAGAGATGGAGTGTCTTACTTTGGATCAGCAAGGAGACCAATGTCATTGGATCAAAGGATGCACGGCAGGGAGTAGGGTGTAAGAATGTTTGAAAGATAGGGGCAGGCAGGACAGGGGGTGAGGAGAAAGGGGAGTAAGTTATAAAGAACTCTGAATGCCAAGCAGGATTTTCTGTTTGATCCTTGAGGTGATAGGGCATCACTGGAGTTTAACATGAACAGACCTGTGCCATAATTACTCTGGTGGCTGAATGAAGGGCTAGAGTGGGAAGGGAATTGTGGTAGGTACCCCCACCATCAGGTTATTGCAATAATCCAGGCATTAGATGATAAGACCCTGCACCAGAGGCAGTGTCAGAGGAGAAAAGAGGGTGTATCTGATAGGTGCTGCAAAGATGAAAGAAAGAAAGGAAAAAGATAGCACCTGCTGGGAAAGAGGCAGAACAAGTAGAAGACAAGAAGGAATAAGGGAAAGAATAGAAGGGTGGGGAGAAGGAAGATGAATTGTGATGAAACAGAAAAAAACCCTAACCAGGAGGCACAAGATTCTTCTGACCTCCTTGTGCCTATTTCTGCCTGATCATGGTAATCATACCTAACTTACCTACTTTGTAAATGTTGCATCTACCTCAATCAGATCCCTTCTCTCCAGTGACACAGACCCCACCCCAGTTTTGTCCTTCATTGTCACTCCCCTGCTCTATTACACCAGGCTCCTATTTGTTCTCCCTAACTCCAGTCCCTCCCCATTCCATTTCACGCTGCATGCACTGTTGCCAAAGTAATTTTCCTAAAGTGCCAGTCTAACATGTCATGCATACACCCCACCCTCTACTCAAAAATTCCAGTGGTTCCCCATCACCTCTAGAATCAAATATGGAATCTCCTTCACAATCTGGTTCCAAGCCATCTTTCCAACTTTGTTACACATTATCCCCCTTCCCAACCTCTTACTGTTGAGTCATTTCAGTTGTGCCTGCCTCATGACCCCCCATTTGGGGTTTTCTTGGCAGAGATACTAGAGCAGTCTTCCATTTATTTCTCTAATTCATTTTACAGGTAACCAACTGAGGCAGACAGGGTTAAGTAACTTGACCAGAATCACATAGCTAGGAAATGTCTGAGGTCGGATTTGAACTCAGGGAGGTTGGGTCTTCCTGACTCCAGTCTATCTACTGTGCCACCAACCTCTATTGAATAGTCAAAATGGCCTTCTTACTGATCTGTATGAATGATATTCCATCAATTTCTTAAAAACCTTTGTACTGACTGTTCCCTATGCCCAAAATATACTTCCTCTTCACCCCCACCTCTTGGATTCCCTAGTTCTCAGCCCTTGTCACTTTATACACAAAGGCTTTCATGATTTCTTTAATTTCCAGTGCCTTCCTCCACCACTACCCCCTCAACCAAAAATTAACTTTTATTTATTACATATATTTTCTGTTTATACTTCTGTGTGTACATCATATCTCCATTAGAATGTAAACTCCCTGAGGACAAGGACTTTCACTTACATCTTTGTTTCCCCAGTGCCTGAGACCTAGTAGGTTTAATAAATATTCACTGGTTGCTCAATCTGCAAGACTGAGGTGAGACTCAAATGAGATTATGTGCATGAAAAGTACCTTGAAAAGTGCTGAGTGCATGGCAAACAGAGGCGGAGTATTACTGGGAAAAGAAAGAGGCATCAATAAGGTGAGGGCAAATTAATGTTTCCCAACTTTGACAAAGATAATTGCTTCTCTCTGGTTTATGGCCCTCATCACCGTATAAGCTTGTGTCCCACCTTTTCCTCCACTCGGGGAACACCTGATCCTGTCTGCTTCCAGCTTTACTCCATAAATTCTTCCTACCCTGAGGCTTGACAACTAGCAACCAAAAATATTAAAATTTCAAAAAGTTTGTTTACAAAAAATTAAAATTTCAAGAGGTGAGTTTTGATCCCATTTGCTAATTAATAGACGGTAGGTTCTGAGCAGAAAGGGATCTTAGAGGCCCTCTGGCTCAAGCCTAGGTTGGAGCCTCAGTAACTATGAATGGTGGAGCCAGGATTCAAGCATACCCCTAACCCTTTGCCTCTCAGCTTGCTATGCTGTTTGTTTTCTGCAAACTGCTATGTTTGCAAAAGGCTCTTTACCCACTTGAATGGGTATTTGTGCATATCTACCAATATTACACATTTAGAATCTTGGATGGGGGGGTGCAGATGAATGTTTTTGGTAATCATGGTGAGAAAACAATAGAACTGTAGATCATAGATTTATTTCTGAAAGAGATCTTGAGATCTTGGAGGCCTTTGAGTCCGGTCCCACATTTTACAGATGAGGAAACTGAGGCACAGAGATGTTAAGTGACTTACATGTATAGTTAATGAGTGCCTGGGCCAGTTTCCTTGATTCCAAGGGGAGTGCTCTATCCACTATATCATGTTGCCTTAAAGAAAATAGCCTGAGGAAATGCATAGCGACCTGGTGTAATGGACCTGAATTCTAATTTAGAATTGCACTTTGCTACCTTTACGAGCTTAAGCAAGGACATTTCCCTTGTCTAGGACTCAGTGTCCTCATTTGAAAAAAGAGAGGTTGAACTAGATGTCTGAGTTTTCTCCCACTTCGAGCTCTTAGGAATTTATTGTCAACTCCAGGTTAGGAAAATTCACCACTTTCCTGGTGCAACATCTACGTGGCCTGACAGGGTAACCAGGACTTCCAAGTCTGCAACATGCTTTACAAGCACTATTTATTAAGGAACTTTAGGCAGCACCAATTAAATGTCATGGTATTCTTGTCATTTGGGGAAGAAGAAATCTTTCCCTTTCCCTTAAAATAGGAAGTATAGGCCACATACATAACCTTCACTAGGCTAATATTTCCAGTCCTGAAATAAACCAAACTCATTAGTGGAGGAATAAAGTGCTTTCAAGGCCATTTTCCTGGCACTGGCCAAACAATGTAGAGGCAATACTCCCAGTATAATTGATATCCATATTCACTGCTATTCTCCTGTATATGTCAGTAATTTTAATTGCTTTCATTTGCTTTAGCCCAAAAGCACTTGGGATCATAGATTAGATCTTCCACAAACCTTGGTTAGTCAACTCTGAGTACAATGAAAACCATTACAGTTTCATATGCTCATCCTCCAAGAAATTATCGTATGCAAAGATCCCACAGAACAGATCAGGAAGCAAGGCAGCACATAACACCTTGATCCCCGACAATCAGCATCTTGGAATCCCTGACAAGAAGAGCATACCTCTAACACAGCACCACAAATTCCAAATGGATTAGGGTTAGGACATTTCTTCTACAAAGGGAAAAGCTAGGCAACCATCTTTGGAACTGCCATATACCTACTTCAATATGGATGTAAATTTGGAGATTTGCATTTTCTACCCTGTCTCTAGCCTTGCTAGAGCTTCAGTCTACTGTGACAAATCTCTTTCCACATATAAGTCTCATATATAGGTTTTCTCCTCTCTTTCCTAAAGTGTACACTGAGTCCTATCTATTTCCACTGCTGAGTTTCCACAATAAGATGCCTTGGCCATGAAATGTGGGAAATGAGAGAGAAGGCCCTCATCAGGGAGGAGGGATCAAGATAGCAGAGTAAAGGCAGGGATTTGCCTGAGTTATCCCCCAGACCCTTACAAATACCTTTAAATAATGACTCTAAACAAATTTTAGAGCAGCAGAACCCCTAGAAAATGATACAATTTTTCAGCCTGGACAACTTTGAAGGTCAGCATGCAAGGTCTTATTGTACCAGGTTGAGAGAGACTGGGCCCTAGCCAACCAGGAGCAGGACTTGGGCCACTGAATCCATGGCATCAGCAGCAGTTTCCAGACTTCTCAACCCAGCAGTTTCCAGACCTCTCAACCCATAGACAGTAAGGGGATAGGACAACAGGTCAGAAGGAAATTTCCAGTGGTCCTTTTGCTGGCACCAAGGCAAGACTCTGTCGCATTGCCTATATTTGGATCTGCATCAAACTCCTGAGTTAGTCCCAGGGCAAGAAGAGCACTACCACAGCAGAACTTGTTGCCACAGGGGAACAAGGAACCTGATCACAGTTCTAGGGTTGAAAAGAGTGCTGTGATCACTCACAAAGTAAGTGTACAGTACACTACAGTACACACAGTAGTAAATACACCTCTCCCTTGATCATACTACCTATTAAGAGCCAAAAACTTACAAGTCCCCAGAATTACCTCTGAAAACAACTGCATAAAAAACCTGAAGCTTGGGATGGTGCCCCCTCCACTCCAGAAACAGAGTCCCAATTTAGCATAAAGTCAAGAAAAAGGCTGGAAAACAAAAAACAACAGAGAAAAATCTAATCATAGAAAGTTATTGTGGGGGTAAGGAAAATCAAAACACATACTCAGAAGACAACAAAGTCAAAATTTCTGCATCCAAAGCCTCAAAGAAAAATATTAATTGGTCTCAGGCCATGGAAGATGTCAAAAAGGATTTTAAAAAATCAAGTAAGAGAGGTAGAGGAAATATTAAGAAGAGAAATGAGAATTATGCATAAAAAAGACTCAACAGTTTGGTAAAGGAAGCACAAAAAATACTGAATAAAATAACACCTTAACAATTAGAATAGATCAAATGGTAAAAGAGGCACAAAAATCCAATGAAGAGAAGAATACCTTGAAAAGCAGAATTAGCCAGATGGAAAAAGATATGCAAAAATTCACTGAAGAGAAAAAAACTCCTTTAAAAAAAAGAAGAATTGGCCAAATGCAAAAGGAGGTAGAAAAGGTCACTGGAGAAAATAATTCCTTAAAGGTTAGAATTGGGCAAGTAGAAGTTAATGACTTTATGAGACATCAAGAAACAATCAAAATCAAAAGAATGAAAAAAATAGAAGAAAATTTGAAGTATCTCATTGGAAAAACATTTGACTTGGAAAATAGATCTAGGAGAGATAACTTAAGAATTATTGTACTACCTGAAAGTCATGACAAAAAAAAAGAGTCTAGACATCATCTTTCAAGAAATTATCAAGGAAAACTGCCCTGATATTCTAGAACCAGAGGGTAAAATGGAAATCAAAAGAATCCACCAATCACCTCCTGAAAGAGATCCCAAAACAAAAACTCTCAGGAATATTATAGCCAAATTCCAGACCTCTCAGATTAAGGAAAAAATACTGCAGGTAGTCAAAAAGAAACAATTCAAATATCACAGAGTCATAGTCAGGAAGATACAAGATTTTGCAACTTCTGCACAAAAGGATCAGAAGGCTTGGAATATGATATTCTGGAAGTTAAAAGAGCTAGGATTGTAACCAAGAATCACCTACCCAGCAAAACTAAATATAATCCTTCAGGGAGGACAGTGTATATTTAATGAAATAAAGGACTTTCAAAGAAAAAAAACATAGCTAAATAGAAAAATTTACTTTCAAATACAATTTACACAAGAAGCATAAAAAGGTAGAGGAAAGAGAAATCAAAAAGGATTCAAGAAGGTTAAACTGTTTATATTCCTGCATGGGAAAATGATATTTAAACCTTCTAAAAACTTTCTCATTATTAGGGCAGTTAGAAGGAGTATACATAGAAAGAAAGCAGAAGTGTCAGTTGAATATGATGGTATGATTATCTAAAATAATAAAATTAAGGGATGAGAAAGAAGAATGCACTGGGAGAAGGGGAGAGAGGTAGAATGAGTTAAATTATCTGATGTAAAAGAGGCCTGAAAGAGATTTTACAGTGGAGGGGAAATTGGGGAAGCGAGGAGGGGAGCACATGAACCTTACTTTCATCAGAATTGACTCAAAGAGGGAATAATGTGCACACTCAGTTGAATGTAGAAACCTATCTCACCATACAGGAAAGTAGGGAGGCAAGGAGACAAAAGAAGGGGGTAGGGAGCTGATAGAAGGAGGGCAGTTGGGTGGAGGTAAAAGTCAGAAGCAAAACACTTTTGAGAATTGACAGAGTAAAGAAAAGAGAAAGTAGGGTAAACAGGGGGGAAATAGGTTGGAGATAAATACATAGTTGGTAATCATTACTGTGAAAAAAAAAATTACAGTGAATTTCTCTGATAAAGACTCCATTTCTCAAACATATACAGGAAACTGAGTCATGTTTATAGAAATAAGAGCCATCCCTCAATTAATAAATGGTCAAAAGATATGAACAGACAGTTTTCAGAGGAAGTAATCAAAGTTATTTATATCCATATAAAAATGCTCTAAATCAGTATTGATTAGAGAAATGCAAATTAAAACAACTTTCAAGTACTACCTCACACCTATCAGATTGGCTTATATAACAGCAAAGGAAAAGGACAACTATTGGAGGGGGTGTGGGAAAATTAAAACACTAATATACTGTTGATGAAGTTACATACTGATTCAACAATTCTATAGAGCAATTTGGAACTATACCCAAAGGGCTATAAAACCACGTATACCCTTTGACTAAGCAATACTGCTACTGGGTCTGAATCCTAAAGAGGTAAAAAACAAAAAGGAAAATTATCTATGTGTACAAAAATATTTATAACAGTTCTCTTACTGGTGGGAAAGAACTGGAAATTGGGGAAATGGCCATCAACTGGATTACGGCTGAACAAGTTGTTGTATATGATTGTGATGGAATACTGCTGTGTTTTAAGAAATGATGAGCAGACGTGATGGAAAATGCTATCCATATCCAGAGAAAGAATGAGTCTGAATGCAGATCAAAGCATACTATTTGCTCTCTTTTTTTTGTTTTGTTTTGTTTTGTTTCTTTTCCCATGCTTCATCCTATTGGTTATAATTCTTCTTTATAACATGACTAATGTGAAAATATGTTTAATATGAACATATATGTAGAGCCGCTATCAGATTGCATGCCATCATGGGAAGGAGAGAGAGGAATGAGGGGGAGAAAATTTAAAACTCAAAAGCTTGTGGAACTGAATGTTGCAAACTAAAAATTAATTAACTAATTAATTTTTAAAAAAAAAAGAAATAATGAGCAAGATGCTCTCAGCAAAACATAGAAAGACTTAAGTGAACGTGAGCGAAATGAGCAGAACCAGTTGAAAATTGTACATAGTACCAGAAATATTCTATGATGATCTGCTATGAATACCTTAGCTATTCTCAGCAATAGAATCATCCAAGAAGATTCTGTAGGACTTATGGTGAAAGCTGCAATCCATCTCCAGAGAAAGAACCTGTAGAATCTGAATGCAGATCGAAGACACTTTTTCTTTACTTTCTTTTTCTTGTGGTTTTTTTGCCTCTATTATTTCACAGAATTACATACATGGAAATGTGTTTTGTATGACTACACATGCGTAACCTATGTCAAATTGCCTTCTCAATGGGGGGGGGGATGAGGGAGAAACTCTGGAACTCAAAATTTGGTAGGAGAAAGAATGTTAAAATTGTTTTTCCATGTAATTGGGAAAAATAAAATATTAAATAAAAATAAATAATAAAATTTTTAAAAATTAAAAAAATAAAAAGGAGAAGGCCCTCATCTGGAATGAGAAATGACCCTAATTGGATGGCAGAGTGATACAGACACTAATCCCCCCATCAGATATTCCTACGGAGCCTTGTTTTCCTTTTTCTCTCTATCATTTCTCTACGTAATAAATCACTCCCATAACTTGAACTATCTCCTCTATAGGACTCTCAAATAATCTCCAGCTCTGACCTACCCTCTAGGCTCCAAACAGATCTCCAATTGTCTATCAGACTACTCAACTTGTATGTTCCCTCACTACCATGAACTCAAATGTCCAAAACATGTTCCTCATTTGGACTTCCCCAATTCTGTCACTGGCATTGCCATTCATCACTTCTCCCATGGTCAAAACCTTGATGTTGTTTTGGCTCGTCTCTCAAATGTAAAATTCTCACCACTAATATCCAGTCAGTTAACAGGTCTATTCATTCTACATCTCCAGTATGTCTCATTTCCACCTTTTCCTGCCTAATCCCACTGCTAGCACCCTAATAGAGATCTTTATGACCATCCTTCTGAACTGAGAGACTATGGCATAATAAGGTAGTGGGAATTAAAGGATATTAGTTTGAGTCCAGCTCTGTACTTAAAACTATGTGACCTTGGGCAAGTGACAACTTATTTGGACCTGTTTGAAGGGGAGCTATCATTTTATATTTATACTTCTTGACCTACAATGTTCATTACAAATCTGGATTGCTATGATTTTACTAACATGAGGGAAAATGATAGGGAAGGGATCTGTGATTTCACTGATATAAGGAACTCCCAGGTGAGGAAACTCTCTCTGTCAATGCAGATGGTTGAGTTCTCTGCACCTTACAGTCTAAGAGAGTTGCCCAGAGCACTAAGGAGTTGTATGAATTGCCCAGGGTAACACAGCCAAGAACCTGTTAAGCTGAGAATTGCCTACATTCATTGCCAGAATCTTCTCAGTGAGTGACACAGACGGCTGACAATGTTACCAGATGTTGGTTGTTGTTACCAGCTGTCAATGGCTGAAAGAAAAAATCTACAATCCACAGAGGCTGTGTGCTTCATTTGTATATTATTGATTTTTATAATAAAGAAGCTTCCTAAGACCTTGGAAAAATTATATACATTTTACCTTTTTACTAATAGCAAAATTAAGAAAACAACTTTATCTTTATCATTTATTAAAAAAAATGTCACATATTTAAAACCTCATGGTGCAATGAACCTAAAGCCAAAGACATATTTTAAGATCCTCATGAGCAGAGATACTGTCTTATTTTTTTTTTCTTTGTCTCTCCCTCAGCACCAAGAAGAGTGGACTGCTATGTGGCACAACGGATAGAGCTCATCTTCCTGAGTTCAAATCTGGTGTCAAACACCAGCTGTGTAATCCTGGCCAAGTCAATTAATCCTGTTGGCCTCAGTTTCTTCATGTATAAAATGAACCGGTGAAGGAAATGGCAAACCATGACAGTATTTTTGCCAAGAAAACCCAGAAATGGGGTTATGAAGAATTGGACACAATGAAATAAAACCTCAACAACACCAAGCAAAAGTTCTTTGCATCTTGCATTTAATAAATGCTTGACAGATAAACACTGCTATGTGTTTCCAGACTATAAGTAAGGTGGATTTTAGCATGTGTGAAGTGGATTTTTGTTATTATTTCTTAGAGTTCAGTTTCCCAGGATCCATAGCCATAACAATCTCTTGTTTCCAGGTATTAGATAGTGTTCTCATGATTATGGTTCAAAATATCTCTTCCACACTTGTGCAACATTATATAATGATAAGTAATATAAACATTTGTCCTTAAATTGTCAATATTCACTGTGACTGCACAGTGAGATACAGGGATGAGGTAATATAAAATTGGAGGCTGTTGTTGGCAATATGCTTTGCCTTATAAAGCAGATGGGCACTGGTCAAGGAATGGGAAACCCTTAAGGTTGAATGCCCAAGCTGGAATGCTGTGTATGCCTTGTTCAGTCCCATTCAAGGTTTGGAAGGAATCTGTGTTTGACTCAACCAGCCCCCAGTGAGGCTTCAGGGGATTTAGGGGAGTGCACAAACTGTGCTTGTCTCAGTTGACCCCATTGAGATGTGGAGGTAGTTGCCCCACTTTCATGACAATTCCAGAGAGAAGGGTAATTAGGGAATGCTGTAGGAGTTGGTGCTCTTATTATCAGCAGTCCTTTTGAGAAGACTAAAGCAAGATTATTAACACCTTTGAAGCTGTCTTCCTATCTGACCAGATCAAGAGTGAACCTGTGCTAGAACCCTTCTGTGTGCTAATGTTTTCTGTCTTACACCAATTCAAACAAGAAATCATGTTCACTTAAAATTTGGGTCGTAGGATCAAAGCCTTAGATATAAAAGAAAAAAATATAGAGGTCATCGAGTCCTATCCTACCATATTACAGATGAGAAAACCAAGATCTAGGAAGGTTAATAGTTGGTCCATAGTAACACATGGTAGTAAATGGTAGAAACCTAGGTTTTCTGACTTCAAATTCAGTCTTATTTTCTTCTTTGGGTGGGTGGGGGCCAGTAACAAATATTTTACTTTATGAAATAGATTTTTGACCCCCTAAATTTACATCAAATATAAAACTCAAGTAGTTTCCTTGGTTTGGGATCCTATTCTAAATCGATACACAGCAATGACTCCAGGAGTCATCATATATTTGGCACTAGTATTCCAAAACGGGTTTCAATAAGATCAACAGCACAGGGATTTGGGCTCTAGGCTGTTGGGCTAAAAGTTGACTGAATTGAAGATAAAATGAAAATCCCCCCCCCCCCCCAGGTTTCATTTGCATAAAGCAATCCCGTCAGAAAAGTTCCCCTAACAATGCAGATTAGCAACTATTCCACAATTTAGAGCCTCCTTGAGATGCCCAGGACCCATTGCCCAGGGTCACACAGTCTGTATGTATTACTTCTTGATTCTGAGGCTGCTTTCCGTCTTCTACATCATACTACTTCTGAGAAAGGAAATGATTTTCTGAAATTATTTTTTTAAAAATACATATAATAGTATGCTGTCTTGTGCTGGTTTTGTTTACTGATGGAGGATTTTAAGCATCTATTGTCCAAATAAATAGAATACTTCCAAGTTTTTTTTTCCTGAAGGGAAAAACAAAACTATATCCCAAGTTACATTTTATCTAGTTTCATTCCCATACCACTTTCTTCAATGTTTGCCAAGAGTCCACTTAGCAATAGACTTAGTTAAGCCACAAAATTAGGAAATCTATATCAGTCAAAGATACCTCTTAGTATCAACAATCTGGTTTTGGACAGCAAGCAGGCTCCATTCCCAGGGGATCTGAAGATGCTTATGTCTACACAGATGTACCCTCAAAATGTACCATAACTGTTCACTTCCCACTTCTCATTTACAGGTTGTGGATACTAATGCTAATAATAGAGATTTTAATAGCATGAGTAAGACCCATCATGCCCTGTTTTCCAAATCGACCCTTCCATTTCTTGTTTAAAAGAATGGAGAAGTGAAATGCCACTTTTGCCAAAAGCAAAAGCAGCACATTAATATTAAACATGATCTAATGAAGGCAGAAATTGTTTGGGGAAAATATCAAGCACAGCAAAGGCATCTTCTGCATGATAAAAACTGGGGGGGGGGCGATGAGAGAGCTATTCAGACACCTCTCCCTAGTTCACCTGGGATTAGGTTTTCATACTTGAGTGGGGTGGGGTGTAAATATGGAAAAATAGAGGTGGAGAGGAAAGAGAAAAGGGAAGGAAGAAGGGGGAAAGAGAAATGCCAAGAAAGAAAAATTTAGCTCAATTCCGGCTTCTAGGAAACAAAAAAGAGGCATTCTCCCTTCCCCCAAGTTCTTAGTCATAGAAAGCTAAAATATATATCTTTTGGAAAGGAGGGCTTAGGGAAAAAAAATAAAAATTTAACAGTTCATTCTTTCAGGACATAAAAGGAGATCCTTCCCTTATTCAAAGCCTTAACAAGGTTGAAAAGCTAAAATATCTCATTTTAATCAAAGAGGATGGAGAGAGAGAGAGAGAGAGAGAGAGAGAGAGAGAGAGAGAGAGAGAGAGAGTACAGTCTTCCAAGGCCTTAACAAGCTTGAAAAGCTAAAATGCCTAACTCTTAGAAAAGATTTAACTTTACAGAAAATAAGGGAGGTAATGGGAAAAGAATAGGGAAGGGGAGGAAGGAAGAGAGAAAGAAAAGGAGAAAATGGGGTAGAAAAAAGGGAAGACAGAAAAAGAATGAAAATCTAGGTCACTGCAGGTTTCCAGAACAAAACAACAACAACAAAAAGAACCCCTTACTCAAAGACTTAACATTCTCAAAAAGCTAGAATACATAGCTTTTAGGAAAGTTTTGACTCTAATTTAGAAAAACAAACAAGCAAACAAATCTAATTCCTCTAAAGCTGACAAAGCTGTTTAGTTTTATGATCACAGAAAATGATCCCTAACCCTCACACTTAATACTCCACACAGAAAACCAACAACTGAAAACACAATTCGTTTGGACTTTGTGACCATTTTGGAACAGGAGTGATTCACTCTTCTGGCAAGAGAGGGATGAAAAAAAGCTGGCACTGCTCCTGGCTGAGCTGACCTCCTTAAAAGGATGTTTTTGATGTTGCTACTTCAAGCTATCAAAACAATAAAATCACTTCTCTTTGTTAAATACGTCATCACACTAACAGAAGAAGGAACTAGACCTACACCAGAAGGTCTAAGTTTTTTTTTTTAATAACAATAATGTAAATGTCAGATACTGTCACTGTCCTATCCTTCTCTACAGAGTGCTATCATGTGCTGTCTTCCCTTTTGGCATCCTCAGGCTTTATACAAATCTATGTGAGGGGCAGTTTATGGGAAAGTCTTGACCCAAGGTACTTCACAATCAGTGACCTGAACCACACCATTGCCAACTGGTTCCTACCAAAAAGATAAATTTGAAAAGACACTTGGAAGGATTCAGCAATTTAATAGATTGAACATTTGGCAACAATCCTTCCGTGAATATCTTATGGGAAATTAAATAATACAGGCCCAGGACTCTGGCAGGTTTTCTAAATTGTTTGCTTTTGGCACAAACCCAGGACAAAACCAGGCATCAGCTTTAGGTCAATGGAACTGTTATGTCTTTCTTTCTTTCTTTCTTTCTTTCTTTCTTTCTTTCTTTCTTTCTTTCTTTCTTTCTTTCTTTCTTTCTTTCTTTCTTTCTTTCTTCCTTCCTTCCTTCCTTCCTTTCTTTTTCTTTCTTTCTCCCTTCCTTCCTTGTCTTTTCCTCCTCCTTTTTCCTCTTCTAATAACAGTGCAGTTTTTTAGAGCAGATTGTACAGAAAGACCATTGTGTAGATTTATGTTGCCACTTGTTTGAAGGGGATAAAAGTGTAATAAAGAAAATGTTTTGAAAGGAAAAATTAATTTAAAATAACTGACGTAAAAGGCCACTAAATTAATGTCTGAACCGAACCAATGTGCACTTTTAGCCCATATGCTATGGTAATAGTTAACAATAATAACTTATACTTATATAGACTTATAAGGTTTTCAAGCTGCTAAAATATGATTTCCTTTCATCCTCACAATTTTATTAGGTAGGGACAATTATGATCCACACCTTACAGATGGGGAAACTGAGTATGAGAGAGGTTAAGCAATATATCCAAGGCCATACAACTACTGATAGTTTGAGGCAAACACTTTTGGCAAACATCTATAGGTTTAGCCAAAGTGGATTCAATTCAATCTCACAAACATTTATTAAGTACCTTCTATATGCAAGTCACAATGCTGACTTCTGTCAACATAACAATTTTTAAATGAGTATGTCAGTTATGTAATGCAGTGGATAGAGTGCTGAGCCTGGCAATCAGGATTCAAATCCTACCCCAGACCCTTACCAGGTATGTGATCTGGGCAAGTAACTTCACTGCTCTCTGCCTCAGTTTCCTCAACTATAAAATGGGGAGAATAATAGTATCTACCTCCTAGGGTTGTTGTGAGAATCAATATTTGTAAATATTTGTAATACTATTTGTACCACATAGTAGGTGCTTAACAAATGTTTGCTTCCTTCTTCCTTCCAAAACAGTGGCGAACAACCAAAGTTTTAGGCTTGCTTTTTTTTAAAGTTACATTACAATCATATCTAGAGCTATCCCTGCCACAAAAATGCCTACAGTTGAAAGAAATTAACCAGGAAGCCTACTATAATGAAAAGAGTAGTAAAATGTATGTGGGGGGTGGGGGACCACCTTGTTCTACTACTGGCCAGATCACTGATGACCAGTGTGATTTTGTGCAAGAGGAATTCAGTAAGCATGTGTTAAACACCTGTATAAGTCAAGATATTCCATGTTATTGCTCTTCATGCATTCTCCATCCAAGACAGACCAGCCTGCTATCTGTTCCTATACAAAAGATTCTCTCTCCAGCCTCTATGGTCCTTGGAATGTTCTTCCTTCTTATCTCAATCTCCTAGAATCCTCAGCTTCCTCACTGGGGCCTTTCTTGATTCCCTCAAGTTGTTAATGATCTTTCTTTCTAGAAATTTCTGTTTACCTGCTGCATCTTCCCACCTACCAGCACTCCTCCAATCCCTGAGCCCCCAGTAGAATATAAGTTTTCTGAGGTCAGGGACAGTTTTATCTTTGTATCATATGATACAAAGAGCTGCACATAATCAGCATTTAAATGCCTTTTTCAGTTTAATTGAAGCCAGAGTCAAATCATTTCTCTAAGCCTCAACTTATCCTCTGGTGAAGTGGAAAAAATAATCCCTCTTCTGCCTACCTGCAGGGTTGTGATGAAACGAGATAATACATATTAAGTTATTTTAAAAAAACTATAAAATGCTATACAACTGCCAGTAATTATTAAACATGGAGCGATTTTTTAAAAATCAATGAGAATTTTACATATAGGAAAAATCCAATTTAGCTTAATTCATACAAACAGATTATGATGACAGATGCACAGCAATTTTAAAAGTCATTTGTTTTTATGAAATAGCTCAATATAGACACAGAAGCCATTCTCTGATTTCTACATGACATAGCAGATAGAGTGCCAGACCTGGAGTTAGGAAGACCTAAGAGCAAATGTAGCCACAGATACTTGCTAGTTTTGTGACCCTGGGCAAGTCACTTAGCCCCAGTTTGCCTCAGTTTCCTCATCTGAAAAAAGGAGATCATAAGAGTACCTACTTCTCTCTGTTGTTGTAAGCATCAAATGAGATAATATTTGTAAAGCCCTTCACATCAACCTAGCACATAGTAAGCACTATGTAAATGTTAGCTGCTATTATTATCATTATTTCTGTGAAAATTACTAAGGAAGTAATATAGAGCTGAAGCCTTTTGTCAGCAAATAACACATCTGTATCTCTGAAAAAACCCAAAACATTCACATTTTTGGTGGAGTCAAAAAAGCAATGGCCTAGAGTCAGAACACTAGGGTTTGAATCTAGGACTTGACAGTTACTCATTATGTGACTCTAAGCAAATCACCTGACCCTGACTTCTCAGATCCTCCACATCTAACATGTGGGTAATAACATTTGTACTTCCTACCTACTAGGACTACAATGAGAAAAGCATTTTGCTGACCTTAAAGCATCCCATAAATATGATCCATTTTATGTTGTTGGTCCTTCATTCTCCCTACAGAGTTATGGAAAGTCAGAGTTTCCAAGCATATACCTTGTGAAAGAGATTATAATAGATGCTAGACCTAGGATTTACTAGGAATTGGAAAGATGTTAGGCATGGGAAAGATACCAAGGAGTTACTTTCTCTACCAATTCAGTTCTTCACCTTCTGGTTTAGAGTTGCCTTGAGCACCATTAAGTGAATAGGTTCAAGATCACCTAGCATATAGCAGAGAGAAGAATTGGACCCATGTTTCTCTTGCTAGCTAATCTCTAGGCTACATAGCCTTGTGGTAAACAAAGTCCAATTTCAGAACTGTTAACTCTTGTCCTAATCATTACATGGCTTTGAGTGACCCTGGGTTCACAAAGGCTTCACCAGTAGAACACAATTTCTGGCAGGTGATACCAATATGAAAAGGCTGTGATTACAGGCACAGTGACAGGTTGCTGTCCAAGGACCTGCCTAGCTAAGCATGGCAATCCATGGCATTCTTGGTATCCCTGAAAATGAAGAGAAAGTTCTGCTTTCTCTTGGTTTATCTAGAAACAATATATTTCAGTTAGAAAACATGTTACTCTCACAGACAAAACAACAAGAACAAAAACCCTTTATTGTGGGTCATCTAGTACCATTTAGAACCGTGCCTTATTTGTCTTTGGAATCCCTGGAAGCATTCTAGAGTTAGAATTTCAGAGGCTGTCTAGTTCAGTCCCAAGTAGAAATTCCCCCTAAAATACTACTGATAAGTGATCAACTATTTTCTACAACTTAATGGTAAGAAATTAGACTCAAATGAGGTCGAATTTCCCTCCCACTAAAAAGCTTGTGTGTTTTTTACAAAACAAACCAAAGTTTTGACTAGTACAGTACATGAAGTAGCTAGGTGGTAACATGGGTAGAGCACCAGGTCTAGAGTCAGGAAGACATGAATTTTAAAAATCCAGCCTCATAAACAAACTAGCTGAGTGACCCTGGCAAGTCCCTTATCCTCTGCCTGCCTCAGTTTCCCCACCTCTAAAACAAGAACAATAACAGCACCTATCTCCCAGGGTTGTTGTTAGGATAAAATGAGATAATACATGTTAAGCAGTTTGTAATTTGCAGACCTTAAAGAGACATATAAGTGGTAGGTCTTATTATATAAAATTATTTACAGCATTTTCCTCGCACCAGATTTTTTGTTTCATCAAACTATTACCCCTTTGCCTGAAACCCCAAAATGCCTCCTTCCCTGGTTCTGTCACAAAGATTAATGATTATCCCTCCTTAGCTTGGTTAAGGGCACAGTCTTCCCATCCAGTACTTTACAGAGATCCACAACCAGCAAAATATTTAATAGTAAGTTTACTGGGGCCATTAGTTCTAAAACATTTAAAGGGGCACTACACTGTTGGCTACCTTTTCCTGCTACGAGCATAGCAGAAGAGGTGGGAGAGGGAACAGGAGGAGATTTATACAATTTGCTAAATGTAAATGTAAAAGTCCATCCTTTCTCATGTCTTTCCTGGTGTTAATCTGTGGCAATTTCATTTGCCTCTATTAATTACTTCTAAAAAAATGCAACACATACAATTTCAAGCTGTATAATTTTCAAGACACATTACAAGGTGAGAAAGAAGCTAAGCAGAAATGTCTTCTTTTTATATCCTGCAAGAAAGTCAAAGGGGAACTGGCAATCTCGATTACAATTTGTGCATCCTTATGATGAAGTAACAAGCTATGTAGAAAGAGCTAGAAAGCAGAATGTTTATGGTACTAGGCTGATGTCCCCACTGCTTGAAGGCATCATAGGTAGATGATAGCCATGAAGTTAGTACCTCTCGTTTATATGGCACTTTACTGCCTACAAAAAGCACATTCCTTTAGGGAAAGCGTGTGTGTGTGTGTGTGTGTGTGTGTGTGTGTGTGTGTGTGTGTGTGTGTAAGTATATGTGTATCTACCCATCTATATCTATAGCTAAATATATCTGAGCTTAATTACAGCCTTTGGGGGAAGGGGTGGAGAAAGGGGGAAAAGAACCAAGTAAAAAGTGCACAGTAGAGAGCAAAAGAAAACTAACAAAGAAACAAAGACGGACAGCTGTTAACTGTAGTACTTATTATATAGGCTTTCTTGAAATGGAAATTTATTGCTATATATTTTGCACCTTCTCTTACATTGTGCTGTGCATGACATGCTTTTTTTCTTTTCTTAGTATGTATTTAAATTTCAACATTTTTTTGCCTTTTTTTTTTTTGGAGGGGGGAAGGCAAGGCAATTGGGGTTAAGTGACTTGCCCAAGGTTACACAGCTACTAAGTGTTAAGTGTCCAAGACTGGATTTGAACTCGGGTCCTCCTGACTCCAGGGATGGTGCTCTATTCACTGTGCCATCTAGCTGCCCTTCAAATTTCAATATTTAAGCTTATAATTTTTCTTTTTATTTTCTTATCATGTATTTAAGTTTCAGTAATTTTAAAAAGCACATTCTTGACACCAACCGTTTTGTTGTTCAGTTGTTTTTCAGTCATGTCTGACTCTGTGAGTTCAAATCTGACCTCAGACAACTTACCAGTTGTGTGACCCTGGACAAGTCATTTAACTCTACCTTAGTTCCTCATCTGAAAAAATGAGCTAGAAAAGGAAATGGCAGACCACTCCACTATCTTTGCCAAGAAAACCCCAAACAGGGTTGACAAAGAGTTGAACACAACTGAATAATGACTTAACAAAACAGCATCCTATGCGTCAGGGAGTCTGACCAGGGTCTGCAATTTTTTTTAATTTGATACCTTATGTAGAACCTATATCAGTTTGCATGCTGCCATGGGGTTGGGGGAGAAGTGAGGAGAAAACATGGAACTCAAAAACTTGTGGAACTGAATGCTGTAAGCTAAAAGCAAATAAATACATTTGATACCTATATTTAATATAATTGGTTTCCTCTGTACTCCTGCACACTTTATTTTATTTATTTGAAATCCTCATTCTGAAAAGAGACCCATAGACTTGATCAGATTGCCAAAAGGGTTGATGATACAAAACAGCTGCATTGATTTCATTTAATAGGATGTAAGCTCCTTGAGGGCAAGGGTTGTCTTATTTGCTTGTATTCCTATCCCTAGCTCTTAGCACAGTGCCTGGCACATAATCCGTGCTTAATAAATGATTTTTCATTCATTAGTTCACAAGAAAAGGACAAGAAAAACTACACATTTAATTATCTGACCAACATCATAAAAGCATATATTTAGTCAGAAACTATTCAAACATATGAACATGGATACCCACTACTGTTTTTTCACCTCAGAGCATGTGTGTCCCCATACCAGTATCAAAAATGTCCTGGATGGAATGAAAGCAACCAGAAGAGTTATCCCAGCTCCCCAACTGTTGTGCAGTAGCTCCATTTAATATCCTTGTCTAGCAAAATAGCAAAGATCCCTCATGCCTATTTTTAAATGCACATTTTTAATATTCAATATAATGTTACTCTTTAACAAACTCTTTACTCCCTGCTTCTTTTATGAAGCTTCCCGTGGTCTTTAAAGGGATTGTTAACCAAAGAATGGATCGCACTCTTTCTGCATGAGCAGATTGAGAAACACTCCATTAAGCCTTTCAGTATTTAATAGAAAGTGTAATCTCTCACCTCTGAGGAGATGAGCCAATTGTTCAGTGACTAACTCAGGGGCCTCCCGAAGAAATTCTTTTGCTACAAGGGAGGAAGAAGACTCCTGGAACTCCAAACCGGTATCACATCGTTCAGCTGGATTAATGACTTTGACAACAGCGGATTCTAAAATTTTATCCTCACTGCAACGCAAACGAAAAAACAAAAGGAGAGATCAATACAGATATTTGCTTTTCTTTTTTTCCATTGAATGTATCTTTGTCATGTACAAGCAGCCGCCTGCAAGTCGTTTTCTATCATTATTCAGAGCAAAATATTTACCTACTGACACCATAAAGGAGGGGGCTACACTTCACTCACATCTGTTTCATTAAAACTTAGATATCTGCCTCGGAAGTTTATGGAGGACGTTCACGTTAGCCATCTGACCTCTAAATGCAAAATGATCAACTGTGCAGGTGGTCACCTTTGAGTTGTCTCACTATGAGCTCATTTTCTGTAAGCGACTGACTCATAGATACAAAATTCCCTGGCTTGTCCAGTTTGGTGTCATCAAAATATTTAACAGAAGTGGAATTAGAAAATGGAACCCACAGAATTTGTTTGCTTTTCCCATTGTTCTTTATAACTGAGTTTGAGTTGACTCGAGGAAAAGAGGTCTTTTTTTTTCTTTTTTCTTTTTGGATGGGGGAAGGCAGGGCAATTGGGGTTAAGTGACTTGCCCAAGGTCACACGACTAGTATTAAGTGTCTGAGGTCGTATTTGAACTCAGGTCCTCCTGATTCCAGGGCTGGTGCTCTATTCACTGCGCCACCTAGCCGTCTCCAGAGGTCTTTTTTTAAAGACTTTTTTTTTTAAAGGAACAGAAAATTAACACAACCCCTGAAGGCTTTTAACAGTGACCATGAAAGAAATTAAGGAATTTGCCTTTTATGTTAATGCCTTTAAATAGGATTTAAATAGTTGTATCTTATAATCATATATAAATATAAGGTCATGGAATCATAGACAGAGCTGGAAGGGACTTCACAGGTCAGCTGGCGTAATCCACTCATTTTACAGAAGAAAAAACTGACACTCTAAAGATTATATGACTTGCCCAAAGTCACAGAGGTTGGCAAAATTCTCAATGTACCCTTAATTAAAATGTGATGTCCAAGACTTTAATTGATTTTTATGTTACAGAACTTGTTTCTTTTATTTCTTAGATAAAGAATTACTTCGATTCAGAC
This sequence comes from Gymnobelideus leadbeateri, assembly GCA_011680675.1. Classification (NCBI taxonomy): domain Eukaryota; kingdom Metazoa; phylum Chordata; class Mammalia; order Diprotodontia; family Petauridae; genus Gymnobelideus; species Gymnobelideus leadbeateri. The sequence goes on from WOXC01003071.1 coordinate 151,729, forward strand.
AAGCAGTTAGTACTAACAAAAAAGTAGAGTTCCTAGAGGACAAACATTGCTTTTGCTTTTTTTGGGGGGGGGGGGGCATAGTGCCTAGCACATAGTAGGTGCTCATTCCTAGAGGGAAGACATTGCTTTTGCTTTGGGGTGGGGGCATAGTGCCTAGCACATAGTAGGTGCTCATTCCTAGAGAGCAGACGTTGCTTTTGGGGGAGAGAAATAGTGCCCAGCACATAGTAGGCGCTCAGTAAATGCCTGCTGACTGATTCCAACAACCAGTTACTGACAGCTTGTTTTTTTAAAGTGTTTTTTTAAAAAGCTTTTGTGTGAAGATACACAATTTGACACAGAATTTCTCTCAAAAAAATAAAACCAAATTTAAACAAGTGGCTTCAACTAATGAATACAATGCTTTGGGGTTTGATGGTTTTTTTTTTTTTCTGATGTAGGCAAGGGTTCTAAACTAGGAATAATGAGAACTACATCCTGGTTCTGCCACTATATCTCTTCCAGTTCAATAATATCTATGATTTTAGAAGAGATTATTTTTGTCCAGAAAATATGCTACCAGAGAATCTGGGTAAAATCTCACATTATTTTACATGAGATCACCACTGAAAGATGGTGTTCTCCTAAAACCTCTATTTCAAATTTAATTAGTAATAATAATGATAGGTGGTGTGTATATAGCACTTGAAAGTTCACAAAGCACTTCATGTGTAACAATCTTACAAGGGGGGTACTATTATTATCCTAACTTTACAGATGAGGAAACTGAGGCTGAGAGAACTTAGTGACTTGACCAAGGTCACACATGTAGGAAGTATCTGAGGCAGGATTTGAATACAAATCATCCTAATTGCAACTCCTACACTCTATCCACTCTAACATCTTGCTTCATCAACTAGGTGACATTCTTCACTACTCTAAAATTTCTTAGTTCATGATAGATTTAGAGTTGGAAGAGATCTTAGAGGCTATTCTAGTCCAATCTCCTCATTGTATAGATGATGAAACTGAGGCCAAGAAATGTTAAGTGACTTATCCAAGTTGACATAGGTCAACTTTTGAACCCATGTCCTCTGGCTCCAAGTCTAGTTCTCTTTGCACTATATGATGCTGTCGGGCTAACATGGCTATCTAATTGCAAATTTTTACCTTAAATGTGGGCACTTTTCAACAATGAATTGGGCCATTGTGTTTTTATACACAACATGCAAAGAATTGGCTAATGAAAAATCAGTTGCTTGAATTCACTTTTATTTTATTTTATCTACTCTAGCATTAATATTCACCAATAATCAACAAAATTTGCCATGGACACAATCAAACAATTTATTTAATTTATAACAGCTATCTTCACTATAGCCTGTTAGCATATCGAAATGGTGCTTAGTGAGCTAACAAAGTGCTTGCTTTCTCTTATACCCCTATAGTTAATTGAAATTTTTTAAATCTCCTCTTAATATGCTAATAGCCTCTAATGAGGGTCATTAAATAAACCAGCTACAAGGTTGAGGACAAGAATTTTGACAGAGGCTTAGTATGTCAATTGTCTGATACCGATAGCTAGTAGCCTGACGTATAAAATGAAGTAATCAACAAGCATTTAAGTGCCAACTGTGAGCTAGGCACTCTGCTTAGTGCTGAAAGCACAAAGACAGAAATGAAATTGCCCCTAATCTTAAACATTGCATTGAAGAAGGCAACACATAGGGGCAGCTAGGTGGAAGTGAATAGAGCACCGGCCCTGGAGTCAGGAGGACCTGAGTTCAAATCCAACCTCAGACACTTAACACAAAAAAAAAACTAGCCATGTGGCCTTGGGCAAGTCACTTAACCCCAATTGGCCTGCCTTCCTCCCTCCAAAAAGCAAAAAAAAAAAAGGCAACATATATACAAATAAATAATTACATACAAAATATATTCAAAACAAATACAAAGTAATTTTTAGGGGAGGTTCTAGCCATCTGGTGAATCAGAAAAGGCCTTAGATAGGTGGTGGTCTTTGAGCTATATTTTAAGTGAAGCTAGAGTTTCTAATAGGCGATGACAAAGGAATGTATCCATTGTATGATTTAGGTTTACAAAGCTCTTTTAAAGAATAGTCTTTGGATAAAACATATTGCAGAATCATAGGACACTCTACAACAACTTTTAAGTTCTATTTGAGCACATACCTTATCTCTCCTTCTGAATTGTAAAGCCCTTGGGGGCAGAAACTGTTTTATTCACTTTTATATCTCCCATAGTATCTAACAACAAACTATATAGACATTAAATACATGTTGGTTAAAAGATGACGATTGGGTCAGAAAAGCTGACCTCCAAGGTCCTTCCAGAATGAACATTCTATGACTTTTAGGTGTCATTTCAATGATTAATTTCCATTTCCCAATAAAAATCTCAGTATTAGAAAGATTTCAGTAGCTTATTGGCTGCTTTTAAGAAGTAATATAATAGTAAATTTTTAGAAATTAAAAAAAAAACCTTGGGTTTCATCCAGTGTAACTTCCCCACATACATACCATTTTGAATGTGTATAAAAAGAAATCCAAAGAGATAAAATCAATCAAAAAGCATTTATTAAGCACCTACAGTGGTCCAGGCACTAGAGATACACATATAAAGAAGAAGAAAGTTCCCTACTCACAAGGAATTTACATTCTATCAAAGGAAAATATATTTTTAAAATAAACATGCATAGAATAAATACAAAATAAATAAAAGGTAGTTGGTGAGGGGAAGCACCAACAGTTGGGTTGGGGGGTAGATCAGCTCAGGAAGGTCACAAAGTTCGATTCCCAGGCCAATGTGAATGCACTACATAAGATTACTATTTATTGTCTTGTTTTGTTTTTTTATAATTTTAAACCAATCTAAGAACATCCTACTCAAAAATGTCATTTCTGAAAGACAAGAATAATTTAGGTTCAACATTTCTTAACACTTGGCCACAAAAGGAGAAAATACATTCACCTTCCCCTATGACCTTTACCCCTATCTGGCAGAACCACTGAATCTCTGAGCCCAAAAGAACTTCAGAAGCCACCTGGTCCAATGTATTCCTGAGAAAGAATCTTCTCTGTAGGACCACCAACACACTGTCACCCAACCTTTACTTGAACACTTCCAGTGAGGGAGAGATGTCCTTAGATAAATCATCTCACTTTGGGTTAGACCTAATCATTAATCCATTTTTTTTTCTTTTTGGAGGACAGTTGGGGTTAAGTGACTTACCCAAGGTCACAGGGCTAATTTTTGTGTTAAGTGTCTGAGGCCAGATTTGAACTCAGGTCCTCCTGATTCCAGGGCCGGTACTCTATTCATTGTGCTACCTAGCTGTCCCATTAATCTATTTTTCTTTAAATCAAGCCTAAACCTGCCTTGCCAGTTGCCACCTGGTTGCTCCAAGTTCAGTCACCTGGAACAAGTCCAATCACTCGTCCCATACTTGAAGATGATCTTTCTCTCCCTCCCCCTATCCCCAAGTCATTTCCAGGCTAAATATCCCCAAGTTCTTCAATTGGCCATTATATGGCCTAACCACAAGGCCCTTCAACATCCTGAGTCTCTTCCTCTGAATATTCTCAATGTTTCGTCTTTCCTAAAGACATGGTACCCAGTACTGAATAGGGCTGCTGCAGATGTGGCCTAAACAGGGCAAAGCACAGAAGACAATCACTTCCTAAGCCCTAGGCTCTATGTCTCTCCTTAATGAAGCCTAAGATGACATTAGCTTTCTAAACTGCCCTGCCTTCCTTCAAGTCCCACCTAAAATTCTACCTTCTGCAGGAAGCTTTTTCCCATTACCCTTGATTCTAGTGCTTTCCTTTGATTATTTCAATTGTATTTATTTGATTATTTCAAATGTATCCCACATAGAGATTTTTTTTTGTACATAGTTGTTTGTAGATTGTTTCACTCATTAGACCCTGAATTCCTTGAGAACAGAGACTGTTTTTGCCTTTCTTTGTATCCCCAGAACTTAGCAGAGTGTCTGACATAAAGTAGGAGTTTAATGGGGGTAGCTAGATTGTGTAGTGGATAAAACACCAGTCAGGAGGACCTGACTTCAAATCTAACCTCAGACATTTCCTGTGTGACTGTGGTCAAGTCATTTAATTCTGTTTCCCTCCGTTTTCTCATCTGTAAAATGAACTGGAGAAGGAAATGGCAAACCACTCCAGTATCTTTGCCAAGAAAAATCCTCATAGGAGTCACAGAGTCAGATATGACCGAAAACAACTAAATAATAAAAAACCAAAACGTGCTTAATAAATAAATGTTCACTGACTGAATGCCACACAGTTGATTTATAGTGGGCTTGTCTTCCACTAAAATCCCCAACATAATTTTCAGGTCCCTTATGTCTTATATGTGGCAGATTTTTTTTAAATCCATATATAAAATTTTTATTTATCTCTACTAAATTTCATCTTTTTAGATTCACCTCAACATTCCAACCTTATCAACTCTCTTTTGCTCTTCATTGGGTTATCCCTTATGCTTGAAATTACCTCTAGTTTTGTATCTTTGCACATTAGATAAGCCCGATGGGATTGGTCTTGATTTGTTTCTTTGCCTTTAGAGAACCATTTGACTTGCCAATGCACTGTAAAGATCCCAGAGTCTTGCCATTTTATTTGTGGCTGCACTCTGGGACCTTGTAACTCCTATATGTATTCTCTTCCCGAGTGAGAAAATAAGCTCCTTGGGAGCAGAGACTTTCGCAATTTTCTATTTGTATGCCCAGGGCTTAGCACAGGGCTTGCCACTAAGCACCTCAAAATGCTATTTCTTGCATTCATTTATGCCACTAATTGGTTTTATTGGCTATGTCATTAATTGGTTAGTTGGTTGGCTGATTGGTTGCTTTTGTCCTCTCTTTATATACCAAGTGCTTGGCTTGGTGCCTAGTCTATCATTTGACTTGACTTAGGCCTTTATCCATGCCATTGACAAAGTGGTTAAATATTTTTAATGAGTATAGACAAAATATAATATAGATTTTTACTTCTCTTTAATTACTTCACTAAATTAGTTATAGATAAAATTAACAACAACCAAAAAAAAGATTCTGTTTCAAAAGCTGCTTTTAAGGAAAACTTTAAAATGAATTAAATTGTAATTTCATCAGGGCTACCATACCTGGTCAGCACATTGTTGTTAACAAGTGTTAATGACAATTTCCCTTCCTCATTTAGATGATGTAGATTTATTTCATCTCGGAAGATGTGAAATGATTCAGGGATATTTAGCTCTTCTAAAATAAACCTTGTCTCAGTGAAGTAGTTGAATTCTGTTCTTGGTATGTTTAGCACTGGCAGGCACAGAACACCAGGAGGACTGACCTGCCATTTGAAAAAAAAGTAAGTTTTGTCAGACATAGAAAACTAGAAAAAAGGGGAAAAAAAGCAACTGGATTTTCAAAAGATAAAGACTGAGTGGTGAGGAAATGAGAGCACTCGACCTCACAAGACATTCCTGTATTTCTGAATAAACTATATGACAGTTTGTGCCTTGCTTCCCAGGGCAGCAAATCAGGATGTGTAGAATCAGCAGCTGTTCTCTTCTAGGAAGAAATTAGGCTCATCACATATTGACTATAAACTAAAGCAAACATATCACATTTGGAATCCTGCCTTTTTCTTTTTACCTTGTCTAGTAAGTAAGCATAGGAGAAGGCAGAAATAAGTGAATCCAGATCACATGACTTATGTCCAATAACCACATGGACTTTTTCCAAGCGTTTGCTCCGATTCTGAAACAAATCCAAATTAAAGACGGTCATTTTTACTTGTCAGCATAAAAGAAAAACATTTAGCCTTTTCCCCCATTTCCCACCCCCATTTCTACCTCCAAAATTTTTTTTCATCTAGTTCTGTTGACAGGCCTTTCAGAAGTTCTTTGGAAACAAATTAATCCCTCAGTTGTACAATGGAAAGCATGATAAAGGAAATCTACATGAAATATTAATACTGTTGAGAAAACTGCAGTCTCCAAGTTCTAAAAGGTGATGAGAACACCACAGGTCTCAAGTGAGGTTCACCACAATTTGCTGCCAAATGAATGAAATGTGACCCAACTACCATCTTGCCAGAAAATATCACTGAAATGATATCTGAATTGGACTTCTTCTAGTGAACTGAATTTCCTTATTTTAAAAATGCATTCAGGGGTGGCTAGGTGGTACAGTGAATAGAGCACCCACCTGGAGTCAGGAGGACCTGAGTTCAAATCCGGCCTCAGACACTTGACACACTTACTAGCCCTGTGACTTTAGGCAAAGTCACTTAACCCCAGTTGCCCACCAAAAAACCAAAAATACATTCAAATGATACTTTGCATACATTTGACTTTGCAGCCATCTCCTTACCAGTCACCAGGATGAATGGACCAGAAATCCCATACTTGAGGACTTAACCCCATTCATCCTCATAACTCCTACCCTGAGTCCCTGCTGCCCTGTTCATTGTGGCTTTAGTAGCCCATTAGAACTAGGCACATTTCACTTTACACCTCAGCCATCTCCACAGCAATTGCTGTCACAGTGCACACATCCTTCTCCTCCCACCCCCTTTCTAAGGTGTAGAATCATAATCAAATCAACTTGGTCATTCTTCCTGGAAAAATTGTGATGATCTACTCTTCTCTGTGGCTCCATTCATCCTCCCCGAAGCCAAACTATCCACCCTACTCTAACTACTACTAATACTGACTGTATATATGAATTTCCAATTAGAATATAAGCTCTTTTGGCTGACAAGCTGCCTTTGCTTTTGTATTGGTATCCTAAGTACTTAGCATAGTGTTTGGCCCATAGTAGGCACCTAATAAATTCTGTTTTTATTCATCTATTCCTTCAGATGCTTCTCAAATGTGCATGTGAATGCACACAGCTAGATAAAGGATATTGTATTTTTCCACCTAGAAAACAAGAGATTCTGGTATCTCACATTAATTTTCTATGGCTTATCAAGGTGTACTCCAGTACTACATCATGGTGCCCAGTAACTCTGGCTTCACCAAAACTATGCTGCTTTTCTGGTGATCCTCACATGTCCTATCAAGCTGGGTAGGATCAGAGATATAGAACTGGAAAGGACCATAAAAGCCATCTAGTCCAACCCTTTATTTTATAGATGAGGAAGTGAAGGCTCATGGAAGTTGAGTGATTTGCCAAGGTCACATAGGTAGTAAATGCCAATGAAAACCTAGGTCCTCTGACTCCATGAACATCCAGCCCACTTTCTACTGCACCAGACTGCTTCCCTATGGACTCCAACCTTCTGATCCACTTTCTCCAGAATATAATAATAACCAGAACCCAGTATCATACTTCCTTGCCAGCAAATCGACATGGCCACTCGCACCATTTGCATGAGAAGAAAGTTACCAATTATGTTTCCTGTAAGAAAAAAGTACACTAGACCTTACCATCTTCTCTATGGGGTCACAATACCCTTTGGTCCTTTGGTTCTCATCATCTGCTCTGTCACTTTGTCTTTAGAGAGCCAGGCATTGCCATTTGACTTACCAATGAACCCTAAAGATCTCTAAGCCCTGCCATCTTGTTTGTGACTGCACTGTGGGACTATGCAATTCCTACATGTATTCTCTTTTCCAATGAGAAAACAAGCTGGATAAAATGCCTTAGTTGCAGTGTTACCCTGGAACCTCCTTTAGTACCTGGGACCTCCTCACCCTGGCACAACCATCTACTCCAGCATCTTTCTCATCCATGCCTTGCCAGTCCTCTTCTTCCATTGGTGAGTTCTTCTAGGACTTCCATTTTGTGGAGGGGCCTGAGCAGGCCAAACTTCATTACTCCTGTTTGCTGACTTTCTGAACTTTAACACCATGTTCCAGATCAGATATCTTTCCTTCCTCCCCACCTTTTCAGTTCCCTTTTGTGTATTTTTTCACATTAGAATGTAAGCTCTTGAGGGCAGGGACTATCTTTATTTTTGTACACACACATAATACGTATGTATGTATGTATGCATGCATGTATGTATGTATGTATCCTCAGTGTTTAGCACAGTGCTAGACACTAGTAAGTGCTTGCTGCCTTGCCATTTAATGGGGCTGTTGTTCCACATGGTGGTACCACAGTGAAGAAAACCAATGAAAGAACTTAAAAGCAGCTACCTCTATAAAGTTATCAGTAAATACTGTTAATTTATTTCCAATAATAATAAAAATAATAGTTGACGTGTATAACATAGGATCATAGATCAGAGCCATGAGGGACTTAGATTAGTCTAGTTAGTTAGACTAGTCTAACTTTTTCATATTGCAGATCAGGAAACTGAGGCCCAGAGAGGTGAAAGGTCTGGCCTAGGCGACACAAAGGAGTAAATGGCAAAGTTAGGAGCTGAACCCATCTCCACTGATTCCTCATTTGGTGCTCTTTTCCTTGGACCATGATGCTTTTGGCATCTAGGGGTGCCATAGCACATAGAACACTGAGCCTGGAGTCAGAAAGATCTGAGTTCAAATCCAGTCTTAGACCCTCAGTAGCTCTGTGACCCTGGGAAAGTCATTTAATCTCTGTTTGCTTCAGTTTTCTCCTCAATTATAAAATAGGGACAATAGAAGTACCTATTTTTCAGGGGTTTGTGAGGACCAAATGTCCCTAACACACAGTAGGCACTTAATGAATTGAAACAACAGGCTAGAGGCAAAGGTCACAGAAGTAACATTTGCTACAGAGCCTGCGCCTGATTTTATAAGGTCATTGAATCAAATTTAGCATATCAAGGAGGTACTTGATCTGTAGGAAAAGAATACAATTCACACCATTGCCAGAAACACTATAAAGTGTAACTCTATCCCAAAACCCATTGATATGGGACTCTCTCCTCACTGGTGGAGATGAAGACCCTAAAAGGCTTGAGGGACAGGGAACCATTGGTGAAAAGCGGAGAGCTCAGGTTTTACCAATACTCTTTGAGTCCCCTTTGGGGACGCATCAAGCTTTGAGTCCTATTCTTGGCTCTCCAAGAATTAAGTGGCTTTGGGTACTCCTGGTTTCTAGCTGCAAGAGAGAAGATGGAAGAGGCCATTCCCACTTCATGTGGCTGAAACCAAAGACTCTGGATAAAACATGAAAGGAGTGGGCAGTCTGCATCACATCCCTATTTCCAGCTTGCTACTCTGGAGGCTTCTGGGAGTTTCCCTTTGGGTAAGATCTTGAACACTTATCTCTTTATTGACGTGAGTTCTCTTGCTTCCAATGAGAGACTGCCTTCACTCTGTATTGTTTGGTCTATATTTTCCTATGTATATCTTCTCTAATTTGTTTGGTTATGATTTTGATAAATGGGTTTCTTTGCTATTTGCCTTGTGTGTTAATTGTGGGACTAGTCTTAGATAGAGAAGGGGTCAGGACTTGGATATAGGGCTTTGGGTTCCTCCTTCTGCCCAAAGTGGCAAAGCAATCAAAAACAGATAGAACATGATCATATCTCCTACAATAGCAGTCTTTAAAAGAACAAAGAGATGATATACTTCTAGCTCAGTACCCCTCTCTAAGGAGAGCAGAGAGGCCTTGGTACCAAATTCCTGCTTCCCCTCCTGGCAGAAATAAGTCTCCCTAGGAGAAGGGAATGGGGAGAAGAGTCTAAAGATACCCATTCTGCCTCCCTTTGAGCCACACACTCCACACACGCCAGCCCACTCACTTACTCCTTTTATTCCTTACAAAAGGTGACTTCAACCTCCTCCCTGTTGGAAACCTTGACTATAACCCCAGAAACTGCCATATCTGGTCCATTTGGTTGAGTCATCTTTAGTGGGCCTTTGGCCTTGAGGCTAGGCTTTTTCAATGTTTTCTTCTCCCAGGTATACTACACAGTCAAGTGTTCTGGAAGAACCTAATGGAATTTAGGTGAATGGAATTTAGGTGAATGGAATTATACTCTGTTGCATCACAAGCAAATGCATTAGGAAATCACATTACCATAGAATGGCTTTCTTCCAAGAAATATAAAGGTCTTAACAGACATTACCTCATTTCTGCTCCCAAAGCTCTATGAGATGGAAAGTAGTAAGACAAACAGGATTAATTTCCAGCATCCTGGACTTTTTGTAGAGTTGTTGTTATTGTGGTTGCTTAATCTCCAGTACCTATGTTAACCAACTACCTGCCCATGGTAAATTTTTCCCTAACTACAAATGTTTTTACTTCTCACAATAAATTTTTACAAATGGTCTTCTCTTCCTTCCATCTACTCCTTTTGTTCCCATCTCCTGGCCCCAGTTTGTGCCACTGAGAGTTGCCTTCCTGAGGTAATCCAGAAGTCTATGTCATCAGCCCATGGAGCAGCTCACAAGCCATTTTACTGTCTTGTAATATTATTAATTAACAGTTTGGCTTGGGAACCACTGTTCCACACTATACTAACCCCTACATGAGACAATGCTGCCTCCAACATAGCATGAAATGGATAGGTATAGGTGATGAAGTAACAAATAGGAGATGTGAGTGCGTGTATTTGTAAAATATATGTATTGTATGTATATATATATATATATATATATATATAGTGTTTGTAAAATACACACAAATATATACACACATACATGCAAAACAGAAGAAGGCTTTGAACTTATCTATAAGATCAAAGATACAGTCCTGGAAAGGACAGGAGAGATAAAGGAACTGAGACCCTAAATATTTAAATCATGCAGGTAATTAGCACCAAAGACAAGATGTGAGCCCAGGTCCTTTGACTCCAGAGCCAGTGCTCTTTTCAGTGTACCATGTCCCTGGGCATTTCCAAAAGCTGGCTCCTACTCAAGAATTCCTAGGCACCACTCCACATTCAACCTTTCCCAACAAACATACCCAAAATAGTTAAAGTATCTCACTACATGAAAATGGGAACATTTAATGGTTGCTTTTTTTTTTTAATAGAGAAGGAATAAAATTAGACAAGAATTGGGAATACAAAACAGGAACGGCAAATTCCCCTCATTCCAGAACACTAGATTTTCCCTGAATGAAAGGACATCGCTACTTTTTCACCTGACCCTGAAAAGGCATGAAAAGTAGGCTATTCCACAGACCAGGACTTTCCTAAGGTGAGTCACATTGCCTTGGACCCCACCCACCTCGCTTCTCATTTCCATCTTCCTTCCCAGACATTAAAGGTCCCTTTAGCCTAATCAGGGCTCTCCATTGTACTGCCCCACCGAAGTCAACACTTCCCATGTGGGGCACTTCATTCTAGAGTTTTCTTTTCTCTAATATTGACTTTCCCTGTGTCTTATGCTCAGATCTCTCTTTGTCAGCAAACTGAATACACGATTCCAGGATCTTAGGTTAACGGGTGCTAAATAGTTTAATGTGCTACCTCTGAAAGGAAATAAATTTTATGTTAAAAGGGCTTTCTTGAGGTTATTTCAAGAGTTACTTTAATGATGGTAATTCCATGTCCCTAGGAAATGCTGTGAGAGCTCTAGATTCTCCCTAACAAAAGAAAGAGGTCTATCTCCTTGAATGTTTATCTGAGTTCAAAGGCAAATAATAATAGCTAGCATTTATATAAAGTTTGCAAAGTACTTTACAAATATCATGTCTTTTATCCTTACAACAATCAGGTGATGGGCAGCAGACTCTAGAGAGAATAATTGGACATTGGTGATCCTCTTCTAGGGCATAGCCATTCTCTGGCAGGGGACACTAGACAACCAAATCTCAGGTGAGAACACAAAGTACTGGTAAGTGCATTCCCATATTCTGGAGTGACCTACCCAACCAAAATGATTTCATTGTTTCATATGCTGGAAATGACCTCCATATAAGTCATAGAACCTGGAATCCCTATGGCCAGATGCTTTCCAACCCATTTACCAACCTAGATAATACCAGAAGCAGCATCTGTATTACATTACATGCAACAGACAAATCATTCCAGAAGAAGTAGGACTGTGTGATTTGACAAGGAATAGTAAAAAGGCCAGTTTGGCTGGACCACAGACTACATGTAAGAGAGTAACGTAGAGTTAGCCTGGAAAGGCAGATTGAGTCTGGGTTCTGATATAGATTGTGATATGCTAGGTAGGAACTGGGGGGAAGGGGAAGGAGGGAGAAGAGAATATATATCAATAATTGATTTTTTCTCTTTATAGAGAGATTCTCTTATTTGAGTCTCATGACAATACTTGGAAGTATGCACAGTTTTTATACCCATTTTCTAAATAAGGAAATTCAAGTCTCAGCAAAGTTGTGATTTGTCTGTGGTTAGACAGCTGCTAATTGTCAGATGTTTGATTTAAATTCAGGTCTCTCCTGACTCCAAAAGTCCAACCCACTTTCTACCATACCATACAGCCTCTTGAAGTGTAAAACCTAATAGTAGTGGTCTATGATAGGCAAGAAAACTATAACACTGAAAGAATAACTGAATAAATAAGAAAGTGATTCAAGCATGCCAGAGTCCTATACCGAGATCATAAAACCCAGAATTAGATAACACTTAGAGTCCAACCCCTTCATTTTACAGATTAGGAAACTGAGACCCAGGCAGGGTAAAATAACACAAGTAGCAGTAGATAGTTGGGATTCAAAACCCAAGTCTTCTGACTACAAATCTGGTGTTCTTTTTATGACACTGGAATTTTTTAAAAATGCTTTTTTAAAAAATCTATAATTTTCTATCTTCTAAAATGAGGCATCCTTCTAAAGCTTATTCATTTACCTCTGTTTCAGTCCATTATAATGCCAAAATATTCAAATAGCCTTTTATTTTTAAAAAAGGAAACTTATCAGGAAAGACTATTTTGAACACATGCACACCACACACACACACACACACACACACACACACACAAACAGAGCAACAATGATCAGTAAGAGTACTTCCTTGGCACCTTCATGAGTCATTATATCATTCTATATTCCCAAGAACAGAGACTTGCCTGTACTCAAATACTGTTCCACATTTAAAGTACTAACCCATGTATTTAAGTCAGTGATCTCATCTATGGGAGCTGTGATGTAGTTATTTAATTTCTCAATGGATCCCCAACTTGCCTTCCATAAAGAGCTATTAGGCATATAGTTGTTTCTGTAGAATTCTGCTCACTAAAAAGGATTGTTCTTTGAGACTGTTGCAGTTTACACTGGCATAAATGGAGACAAACACCCTGAGGTGTCCAAACCCCCACCAAAAAAAAATCATAGTCAGGAATCCTAAGTTTATACTATGTTCAATATGAGAACAGAAGCCTCAAAAATGAATAGCCCCCCATAAAGAACAATCTTTAGAAATCTTGGACCATATATATTTGTGTTGAAGTATGTTGAAGACCACAAAGGAGAAAATGTCTTTTTTGGCTTGATGGCAAGAGAAATGGATTTAGAGTCTAAGAACCTGAGTTCAAATCCCTGCCTTGGCAATTATAATCCCTACGACCTTGGGTAAGTGTCACTTTTCCTCTCTGGGTTTCAGTTTCCTCACCTATAAACTGAAGGAGGTTGGATTACCAGGCTAACCCTCCTTCCAGTTCTAAATCTCTCATCCTATTATATGCAGAATATTTCCCCTTCTACTCTCAATATTTTTTATTACATACTACATGCAACCACTGTACCATACTGCCTTCCTTCTTTGAGACAATGAAATTTCCCATTATAAGATTCTGCTATAAATGCCAATCAGTGGATAAACAAAAATTTATTAAGCACATGCTACATTCCAAGCACTAGTGCTGGAAGCTGGAGATCAATGAATGAGAAAATACTACTCAAAAGTATCTTATGTAGAAAGCAGAAGCAACAGAAGGAAAAGCTGGAAAGGCAACCGATGGTCATTGTCATTCACTTATCAGCATATGCCTACTTATTACACAACCACAGTAGAAGGGGAGTGGAGAGAGAAGCCGTGGTAGTAGCTGCAGAATAACAGAAAAGTGAGAGGAGAAACCCAGCACCTATCCCTTTCTCTGAGATAATAAGAGCCATTGATGGCTGCTGATTTCAGCCGTGCCTTCTATCACGATTCTGCAACCACTGACCCTCAGACCTCTTTCATAATTGCCTGATTCCCTGAGCAAGGCTTTAATCCACAAAGAAAGACTATTGCAAATTAAAGGGAGTCCAGAAGAGTGAGAAGTCATATAATCCAGGAGAGAGACAAGAGTTGCTGCCTCTGAGGAGAGGCTCTGGCTTCTTGTTCATCCAGCCCATGTTTATTTCATTAATGGGAATAAGCCGTAAGGAGAAGTTGGACCATTTTGTTCTACAAGCTACTTATTAACTCCATGTAAATATTAAATTAAGCATTTACCAGAAACAATAATTCACAATGGAAGCTTTTAATATCATTATATTTCATTATATTACTGTAATATATAAATATTATTGATTAATATGGCATATTAATATTCTTATATTGTATTTCAATTTATCATAAATTATCTGGTTTCACCAGTAGTATTGACTGACTGACATGCTTTGATACAACATCCTGGGAGAATTCAAAGAAGACATAGAAGTCAATAGCATCAAAATTAAGAGAATAATAATCGAGAAATAATCTCATTCATGCCCTGCTAGATAACAGCATGATGTATGCAAAATAATAATCATAGTGTAATGAAAAGTGCACTGGTCTTGTAGTCAGGCAATGTGGGCTCAAATGCTCCCTCTCTACTATTCACTAGCTAAGGGACCTTGGTCAAATCAATTCCACGCTCTGGGACTTGGTTTCCTTCTCTTACAAAATAAGGGTGTTGAATTTGATGACCTCTAGGGTCTCTTCCTGTTCTAGCATTTTTATAGAATCCTAGATGAAGAGCAAGATGGGGCTTTGTAAATAATTCAGCAACCTTCATTACCGAAAGTGAGGCCCAGAAAGATTGTGACTTGGCAAGGGTCACACAGCTATGGAAAAGTCCAACCAAGTTTTCCTGATTCCAAGTCCAACCTAGCATCCACTACACCACAGACCAAGTCACTCAGCCCTCAAGTATCCCTTCGCCAGTTCAATCAGTTTTGTCTTTATCAAGCTAAACAACATCCTTCCTTTCTCTTTTTAAAATGTTTTATTGAGTAATTTAGTTTCTCTGAGTCATTTCAGAAAATAACGCCTGCTTGTCCTATTTCCTAGAACTTAATCTTCCCTTCTAACAAAGAAAAACGGTTAAGTAAACATAGCCAAATATAGTGACCACATCTGACATGCACAACACTGCCCTAAGAATTCCCCTACTTGTTTGCCAAGAGAAAGGAGGAACATTCCATTAACCATGAAGGAGGAAGTGTGGCAAGAAGGAAAGAGCACAGACTGTAAAACTAGAGAACCTACATTCAAATCTGACTTTTGCCTTTCCTTACCTGTAAATGAGAGGACTGTTCTAAGAAGTGGCCTCTGAGATTTCTTCCAAATCTTTTTTTTTTTTTTGCTTTTTCTTTTTTTTTTGGAGGGCAAAGTTAAGTGACTTGCCCAAAGTCACACAGCTAGTAAGTGTGTCCTGTGTGTCTGAGGACAGATTTGAACTCAGGTCCTCCTGACTTCAGGGCCAGTGCTCTAATCACTGTGCCACCTAGCCGCCCCAATTTCTTCCAACTCTATCAGAGATCCTATTCTCTAGAACTGCTGGTCATATTTCAATTACTCAGAAACTGACTTTCTTCTAGTGATCATTTCATTTACTGTTGGAGCTATTGTCTATATTGTTCTTCTGGCAGAACCCTTTTCTTTAAGAAAACAATGGAAAGGATTTTCCTAAGCCTAGTTCAGTTCATCCACAGTGATATAAATATCTCAGCCTGAGTCTATCTAGCTAAGGAGATGCATCCATGACAAAATTTGTTTCTATAACGCCCTCCATGGTCTCCAAGACTTATTGAAGGTCTTTTTAGTAGCCTTTTATGATATCAAGGGTCATTTATACTAAGAGAATATACTTTACAGGAGTGGGGAACCTGCAGCCTGGAGACCACAGGTGGCCCTCTAGGTCCTCAAGTGTGGCCCTTTAAATCTAAACATCACAGAATAAATACCCTTAATAAAAGATTGATTGTTCAGTAAAACTTGAACTCAGTCAAAAGGCCACACCCAAGGTCCTAGAAGGCCACATATGGCCTTAAGGCCTCAGGTTTTCCACCCCTACAAGTTTAATAGAGAGTGAATCAATAATTTATCATTCCCCCAAAGGTTAACTTGCTTCCTCAGACACGACAAAATTTCCTTAGCAGCTAAAAAAAAAGCAAACCTATCATACTTGAATTCATATAAGTCTTTCTTGAATATATTTGATTTTTTCAGTCCCTCCTGCCTCTTGCAGCAATGAACTGCATGTTCACTACCAACTGAATATATTACTTCCTTATATTAGCCTTCCCAGTTCCTTAGTAATAGCTAGCATATTTATATAATGCTTTAAGGTTTGCAGAGCATTTTACAAATAGCTCATTTGATCCTCATAAAAACCCTGGGAAACAGGTGTTATTACTACTACCTAGTTTATGGATGAGAAAACAGAAACTGAGGGAAGGTAAGTGACTTTTGCTCAGGGTCACACAGCTAGTATCTGAGGCTGGATTTGAATTCAGGACTTTCAGACTCCAGACCCAGCACTCTATCCACTGCACCAATTAACTACCTCATAGTAGGTCCTCCTTGCTTCAAATCATGCCTCTTTTCAAGTATTCTAGTGATAAGTGGTTCTTGACTGACTGCTGCATAACTTTATATAGTCAAACTGTAGTATGGATAGTGAAATTAAGGGGCAGGAAAAGGTTTTTCTGAACACTCTTACCTTAATTGGAAAGAAAGTTTCCCTTTTAAAAAGGGAAGTGTTTTGAATTTTTCTTTACAGCTTCAATCTTAAAGACCATAGCAGAATCACTTAAAATTTATGCATAAGAAAGGCTTAGTTTAGATAATTCACCCCAATCCTGTGTAGCCAGTCTCATAGATGTAAGAAAGAAGGCAACAGATTCTCAGGGGTGGCGCCTCCAGGACACCAATATCCAAGGGGCATACTTTTTCACCATAAGGCCTTACCATGATTGATCACTACGGGCAGAAAGTCCATCAGTGGCCTCCTGGAAAGAAGCATTCCTCTAGGTCAGCTCCTTGGGCAAACTCCTATTTACTACTTATGACCCTGAAAACAGTTATTCCTTTGCTTTCTACTCTATAAAAATACATTTATTCGCCTGCATAGGCATTCTACTCTCATTCTCCAATCTCACTCCAAATGCACACCTTCATTAATGCCTTCTTGTTACAATCTCTGAGTCATTCCACACAGCATTTCTGATAATGAATGACCTCAAACTTAACTAGTCTGTTGCTCAGAAAACAAAACACATAGTCCATCAATGGCCCCTTATCTGAAACCATCCTAGATTGTTAGGAGCTGGCTGAGCATACGTTCCACTGACATATCCTTTTAGAGAGTCCACTCACCTCCATGTCATTCTATGTCACAATGGGGCAGCGGATTTTAATTTCTGGTTCCACTATCCCTGTCTCTGCCACCTTTCTATTCCTATTGTCAGTGACATCTTACTCCACACTCTCCCAAACCCTAAATTTCAACAGCCTCATAATAAATGGCCTCTATTCTCTTGATGTTCCAATCTATCCTTCCCATTGCTTTTAACCTTCCTTATGCACTGAATTGGTTGTGTAATTCTTCTGTTCCTTATTATGTAGCTTTCAATTAATTCCTTTCAATGACTTTCTACCATCTACCATATTCCTTAACCTAATATCCATGGCTCTCCACAATCCAGTGCCACCCAACCTTGTCAGTCTTATATCTTACTATGGCTATACTCCCTCTATTCTACAATGACTATTTACCATCCCCTATAAATTCTTGCATCTATGTCTTTGCTCATTCAATGCTTAGAATTCCTTTTTCTCTCCCTCTTCAATTCTTATTCATCATTCAAAATGCCACCTTCTCCACTAACCCTCCCTTGATACCCTCACCTCATATTCATAATAATCTTTCCTCTCTTGGACCCCACCAAGCTTTTTGTTTGCAATCTCTCACATATTATTGGTATTACTCCCTTGACATGCTCCATGAGGGTAGGAAGGGCTATTTCTTAGCTATACTTTCTATCTTTCCCATTGCCTAGTACAGAGTAGGTGCTTTGTGCATCTGTTAAATTTAGTTGTTTTTCCAATGGTGATAATGGATTTGGGTTCTCCTATGCATACACAATTAATCATTTTCCATTATAGCCTCATCTAATTGGGTTATTTTTGTCCCTGTGTGTTAAAAGAGCACTGGAATAAGGAAACTGGAGACTTGAATTTTAATTCCAGATCTTCCATTTAACTATTATTGTAACCTCATCTGTTTAAAGGAGAGGTTGGATTAGATGACCTTTTGTAGTTCCTTCCATCTGTAAATTTCTGAAATTCTAAAGATCAACATGAATTTTGAAATATTTAACAAAGTAATAGGGAGGATGTGGCATGGTGAATAGAAAGCCATTCTCAGAGTCAGAAAAACCTGCATTTGAGTCAATCTTTTCTGACCCATATTGGCTGTGTGACCCTGAGCAAGTCACTTAACTTCTCAAGACTTTTCAAGGGGTACCCCTCTACACTTCTAAGCAGCAGAACAGTTTCCAATCTGCATTGATAGAAGGAGTTCCTTAATTACAAGTTGTCTATACCAGTGAAATTAAAGGACCCAAACAAAAACAATTATAATAACAGTCCTCATGAGATTCCCTGTGACTTCCAGTAACATAACTAAACCCGTAAAGGCTCTGTGCAGCTTGCAGGGGGGGGTTCTCCAGCTGCCAGCTGCCAGCACTGTCACAGAAGCCAAGCCTTGGTCCAGTACAATTAAGATCACACAGGTGCAAGTCTAGTGCTATACATTTAGTGTAAACCTTTTCATAATGATAACCTTCTCAATAAACATTTGATGATACCATATGTAACATAGTAGATAAAGGACAAGGGAATGCTTCTTTCTGTTGCTTTTTTTTTTTTGGAGGGGGGAGGTAAGGCAACTGGGGTTAAGTGATTTGCCCAAGGTCACACAACTAGTTAAGTGTCAAGTGTCTAAGGCCGGATTTGAACTCAGGTCCTTCTGACTCCAGGGCTGGTGCTCTATTCATTGTGCCACCTAACTGCCCCAAGGGAATGCTTCTTTTGGAAAAGGACTTTTTAGTCTATTAAAAAATTATTCAAGCATTAACTCATGTAACCTCCTTTTAAATGATTTTATTAAATAATGATAAAAATTAAATGTTTGACAACATAAAGAAAAAATTTTTATACTGCATCTAGATACAAACCTTGAATGAAGTTATTTTGTTTCAAGCTCATCAGTCCTAACAGTAAAATAAAATAAATTTCCAAGAATAATTTGTACAGCATTAGTGATAATAATATCTAGCATTTATATGGCACTTTTAAGTTTGCAAAAATTATCTTCTTTTATCCTCACAACAAATCTTTGAGTTGGGTGCTATTATTTTCTTCATTTTATAGATAAAGAAGTTGAGGGAGACAGAAAATAAGCAACTCACTCAGGATCACAAATCAATAAGCACCTGAGACCAGATATGAAAAACAGAATGAAAGTTAAAATGTAAATTGACAAAGACCAAATATATTGCAACCTAATGAAAGTCAATACCGTATAGTACTTAAGGTCAAGGTGTCAAATATTCATTCCTTAATATATTCCTAAAATCTAGTGTTCCTTAATGTACTTTAAGTACAACTTGATTCCTTGAAATTTCAAATCTTAATCATTTTATTGTATTGTGTGAAGAAGAAATCAATTAATGTGCTGTTCTGGGGCATGAGGTATAAATAAAAGTGGTTATATTGTACTCAAATGGCTATAAAACTGTGCCTATTCTTTGATCCAGCAATACCATCACTAGGTCTGTATCCCAAAGAGATTAAAAAAAAGTAATATGACATATTTGTACAAAAATAATTATAGCAGCTTTTTTGTGGTGACAAAAAACTGGAAATTGAGAGGATGCCAATCAGTTGGGGAATGATTGAACAAGTTATGGTATACAATTGTAATGGAATACTATTGTGTTATAAGAAATGACAAGCAGGCTGATTTCAGAAAAACCCGGGGAGACTTAGACTAACCAATGAAAAGTAAAGGGAGTAAAACCAGAAGAACAACGTACACAGTAAAAGCAATCATGTAAGATGATTAACTGTCGATGACTTAGCTGTTCTCAGCAATACAATGATCCAAGGCAATTCCAAAGGACTTAGGATAAAAAAATGCTGTCCATATCCAGAGAAAGAACTGATGGAGCCTGAATGCATATAGAAGCATACTATTTTTCACTTAAATATTTCATGTTTTTTTTTCTTTTGGTCTATGACTTCTTTTAAAATATGACTAATGTAAAAATTGTTTTGAATGATTGAAAATTATTAACCTATATCCAATTACTTACAATCTCGGAGAGGATGGAGGTAAATGGAGGAAGGGAGAAAATCTAGAACTCAAAATTTTTTAAAAAATCAATGTTAAAAATGGTCTTCACATGTAATTTGGAAAAAATAGAATATTACTCAAAAGAAATAAAGGTGGTTATTATTTTAAGGACTTTTATTTCTGGTCTCATGATTCTATATGTACAAATGGTCATTATTTATGTGACCTGGAGTCACCATCTGAAAAAACTGATTAGAAATAAAAAGTGAGATGATTTGTGTTTTCAATCTTACAAAAACTAAGATAAATACTAACCACATGTTAATGACACTTTAATATTTGAAGTAGGAAAAAGAGTTATCAGAACTTGTGTTCAAATTCTGACGCAGATACGTCTGCGTGCCTCAGTTTCCTCTTCCATAAAGGGATAATAGCACCTAATTCACATGGTTCTTCTGAGAATCAAATGAAATTATATATATATAAAATTTTGTAAACCCTAAAGTTTTATATAAAGTTAACTATTTTAGTGCTGGCTGCTGTTATTTAAATTAACACCAGCTATTATCATTTCCCAGACATTTCTCCTATCTTCTCCATCCCCCACTATCCCCTGCAGGATACAAAATAGGATCCAGCATGTATATAGTGCTTTAAGCCATGCAAAAACTCTTTATATATTTTTGTTCAGCTCTCACAATAATTCTATGAGATAGGTGCTATTATTATCCCCACATTACAGATAAGAAATTTGCCCAGGATCGCACAGCCAGCAAGGGCATATAAAATTGGTTCATAGGAAACTATAATGGAAATTATTTTCCTAATTATTTCAAATATGATTTTTATTAACAGATATTACTCTGTATATCATTAAGTAAGCTACATATCAAGTGAGTGCCATAAAGTCCAAACCACCCGACATCATTCGTTCTCCACAAGAGTTGCTGAAGGAGTGCTCATTCATGGGGAGCAAGGGGAGGCAATCCACAATCTATCCCGATTTTACAAGGCTTCTCTTCTCTGAAACTTGCCTACATCAACCTTCCTCCACGCCTCTTCTCTTCTTGCTTACCCAGACCACACAAAGTACACTTCAATCCCAATTTTTTCACTGTTTCCCTCTCACCCCGACTGGAAGTGTTAGGGCTAATTAGCCAGTTTTCTTCTGCCTGCAAACCAACTAGTAAAGCCACTCAGGCTTTTTCCCAGAAGTGTTTCTTTTCTATCACCGTCAGCTTTTTGTTGTCATAAGGAAGATCTATTGCCTTAATACTCATGAGTTTAAACGTCTGCACATGGAAAGGACGTCAGGCAGGTGACAATGCACACACCTGGCATGTCTGAACTGTGCACAGTAATGACAGTAATGAACAGATCAGCGGCTGCAAACACACAGGAGGAGAAGGTAAGTTTCTAACATGGTACATTTATGCAGGTTCACAGGGAAATGTACAAGGGACAAGCAGAGCAATTATTGTGCTTTGCAGAAATGACAGTCTTTAATGATGCCATTATTTATTACACTGTATGTTTTTCAGTGACAAGAGAGTCCTCACCTTCCAGGTGACCTCTGGTATATATGTCTCTCTCTCTCTTCTCTTAATGGATATTTTGCAATATGGAATTCTTTTTTTAATTATGGCAGATGATATTGGGGGGCTCAATCTAGTGACGCAGATCTAGATTGTTAATTTTTCTTGCTAAAAAGATTTTTTTAATTCATGGAAATTTAGTAATGCAACATTAAGTTTCTTCATAAGAAGCCTTCAGGAAAAACAAGATGCCACTCTACAGGGACAGTAAAACTCAGTGCTATTGAAAAGTGTGGAGGTTTTTAAGCCTTAAATAACCTGATTTTTAAATGGTCTGTAAGTTTCTCTTTTGACTAGTACCTGTTCTGTTGAGAGACTAATCTGTATAGGATCCTATAATCTTTCAATGAACTGATCAATTTTCTGTATCAGCTTTTCTGTATTAGCCTACCTGGTACAAAAGCCCCAAATGGTATTTTAGGATAAAAATCTTGGGTTTATTTTAGAATCTATGTCTTTCAGCTTAATTCAACAAACATTTAGTAAGCACTTACTATGTGTCAGACATTATGCTTCATACTGGTTTTTATAAAAACAAAACAGACTGTTCCCTGTCCTTATTCAGGAGCTTACATTTTCCTGGATAGGAACAATACATAAATAAAATAAAATTACAAAATAAGCACAGAGAAATTTTGGAGGCTAGGAGAGCCCTGATAACTAGAAGAACTAAGAAAGATTTGTTGTAGCAGGTGGCAATTGAACTGGAGAGAAAGCAATAGCTTCTTGAAGGCAAAAATGGCAGGGAGGGAATTCCATTTTTAATGGAATTAACACAATGAAATTAAATTAACAGCTGAAAACACTAGCGAGCAATACCTTGGACAAATTCCACTTACTTTGTGAACATATCCAAAGCTGAAAGAGGGAGAAAAGTCAATATATTATGAGAGTCTTTTAAAAAGGGGTGTAGGGAATATATTACCCCCAAGATTTTTTGTTATCTAGATCGATCTCCAATAATGAAGGTCCTTTAGAATAGTGGAAAACCACTCTACCATAAGTCAATATTCCTACATTCAAGGTCTACCTCTGACATTTACCAGTTAAGATTTGACATTAGGCAACTCTCTAAATTTCCCTGAGCCTCCATTTCCACATCTATACAATGAAGGAGATCAGAATAAATGATCTCTAAAGTTCCTTCCATGTTTTCCATGATTCTGGTTCTGACTTGGCTACTAACTAGCTTATGAGGACCTGAGTTTAAATTTGACCTCAGATACTTACTAGCTGTGTGACCCTGGGCAAGTCATTTAATTCTCTTTACTTCAGTTTCCTCTTCTGGAAAAAGAGCTGGAGAAGAATATGGCAAGCTACTCCTCTCTCTTTGCCAAGAAAACCCCAAATGGGATCAGACAGGAATAAATAACAACAAAAATTTAACCTTCTCATTTTATAAATGAGGAAACTGAGGTACAGAAATGTTAGATGAATTGCCCGGGGATACACAAGTAGTAGGTGGTAGTTGCAGAATATGAATTCAGTTCCTCTAACTCCAAAGTCAGTGCCCTTTCCACTATGCAATATCACCTCTCATGTATGAACACTGGCATTCTTTTTGGTCTCTCTACTCATTACTTTTATTCAGCTCAGGTAAGTGGCAAGACTACATTATGTAATTTATTTATTTATGTACAACTCTAAATTTCCCTCAAAATACTATTCTGTTTTTTCAAGTGTTGCTGGTGGTCTATTTATGTGAAGATCTTCAGCTCAGAAGGCTCCTTGTGAGAAATGCGCTTTGCCAACTCCAAAACATTATTGAAATGTAAGCTACTTTTCAGCTCTTTTCACCAAATTGAATTGGGTGATGAAGAAGGGGCCTGAACCAAAAGCAGGAGAGTGTTGGAGCCAGCCTTAACCAGTGAAGAGAGCATCTTCTTAGGGAAGCTCTAGAAGGTTCAGTGGATATAGATCTGGAATCAGGAAGACCTGAGTTCAAATCTACCTTCTGATTCTGAATAAATGTGTGACCCTGACCAAGTCCCTCAACCTGTTTGCCTCAATTTTCACATATATAAAATGGGAATAATAATAGAACCTACCTCACAGAATTGTTATGGGGATTAAATGAGAAAATAATTATGAAGCACTTACCATAGAACCTGGAATGTAGTAAACACTATTTAGACGTTAGCTATTATTATTATGATAATGTTAAATTTCCTATTGTGAGCATTTACAATTTGGAAATCCATGAATGCTACAAATCAGGGATCAATTAATTGTTTTACTGATCATCTAGGTTTAAGAAAGTGATGGAGAAAATGTTAAAAATATAGATTAAACTTAAGTGTCTCTCACTAACCTTTTTTCCCCAGAGAACTATTTGTTAAATATTTACCAGCACACCTCAGGTTGGAAGGATGGGCTAGATGACCTCTGAGGTCACCTCCAGCCCTACAAGATAGAATTCTCATCTTATTCAGCAATTCTGAACAGTATTAAAAAAGGGATTGCTTCCTGACTATATTGGCAGAGGTCTGTCCTCTATTCCTGTCCCTTGTTAAGCCTCTCTGTATTTATAGGGCAGCATATAACCACTATAACTTTTTTTAAGACATGCCACATGTTTGTAAGCTGAAAAGTCTTGTCTAATGGAAGATTTTAAGACAGGATCCCCTAGACCTTTTTGTGATGAGTTCATTTTAATGTTCCCAAACGTTTAAGATCCCCAAAGTGGTAGAGTAGGGAGAAATGAAGGGGTATGAAGAGGTAGGGTATGAAAATAGATAGAGGAGAAGGAAAAGGAGGGCAAGGAACACATGTGAAGGATGCTGACGATGAAACTCCTGAGAGCAAAAAGAGGTGCCTACGGTAACGTCCCTGGCTCGAGTTGGAGAAGAGAAAACGACATGGCTTCCATCTCTACAGCTACCAGTATATGCCAATCCACTGGCTCTGGAGCCCTCCTCTGGAGTATATAACATTTTAAAGCATCTTAACCATAAGGCAATGTACCCCTTTTAGTCCCTCTTTCTTTTGAACCCCCACCCCCCCTACACACACACACACACACACACACACACACACACACACCCCTCAACACTTGTAATACTGGCAAATCTGCTCCCATGCACTGGGAACACACTCCTCCAAGAAATCACCACAGTATCAAAATATCCCAAAACACAAATGATCTTTTCTTCAATCCCAGGTTCTAATTTCACATCTAATTTCTCTTTTCAGAGAGGTTGGTAAGTCTCCAAAGTAAGACATCAGAGATATCAGATTTTGCCTTATGGCTTTTTTTGGGTTCCCAACAGTGCATTCCCCTCCCTAGCATAATTTCAAGCAGCTTCTGCAGGGCCTCTGAAAACCGCACAGAAACAAGAAAACAAGAAAACATCTTGCGGCACAAACATGACAGAAGGGGGGGAGCTTTAATGAGTCGGTATCGCCTTTTTCTTCAGTGGGATATGAGCACTGTATGCAAACTATCAATGCTGTTTGACATGTTGTGGGGAGGTTAGAAAAGTGTACCATAAACTGCATTAAACAAGCTTATAAACGCATTCAAAGGCTAAGCTGGTTAGTGCCACCACAAGTATGGAAACACCCGATAACAAAAGCAGTCAGCATTTTCCATACCATATGCTTGTAAATATTATTCTGCAGGGAACCAATTAAAACTATGGAATACTTAGAACACAGACATATGGAACCAAACAGAGTAACTTATCTTGTCACTGCAGTGCTGGCTCAGTACATCTATTAAGAACATATAACACTGAATTATTAGGACAAATATATATTGTCTTAATTATGAGTACTGAGAACAAACCTCGTTTTAAAAAAAATCACCCACTTTGGTGATACTGTGTTTTCAATGTTGTCTTGTAATTTCAAGATTGATTGCTTATAATGAAGTGAAGCACTCCTCCCCAGTATAACACTATCCAAAACAATAATGCTAAATATCAACTGTCCATTCTCAATGACCTGTGTTAATCTCAAGTCATTTAAACTCCCTGGATCTCAGTTTCTTCATCTATAAAATGGACGTGGTATACAATAGTCTACCTGCCTCAGAGAGGATATTGTGATAACAATGAAAATATGCATATGAAAATGCTTTAGAATATATTGATCACTACCACTTCGATGAAGGCATTTTTATTTTGGGGGGAATGAAGGTAGAGATAATATGAAACAAGCATGATGCAACAACCTTAAAGATAAAAATACAGAGATGTTGATATCAGACTTCTAAGGACGTAAAGAAAAGTATCTTAACTGTAAGTTTGATAAGGTATTTATTCAATTTATATATTTAATTCATTTTTTCTTTTTTCTATTTATTCATGTAGGCACTCAACAACATAAATTTGCCTCTAGAAACTACTCTGGTTGAATCCCATGAATTTTGTTATTTAGAATTATTATTACCATTGCCTTTCAAATCTTCTGGATTTTAAATTTTTGTCTTTAATGTAATTATTTTTATGACTGTAATCATTGTTTTGTAAATGCAATTTTATAAGTTTTGTTCATGTTACTGTTATTTCTAATTTTATTGAATCATATCCTAAAAATACAGTAAATGACTCCCTCAATTCCCATCCCAGCCTTGGGGCAAATTTGGCAGTGATGTTCAGTTTCATTGTCTGCACGGTCAGTTATATAGCATGCTGAAAGAAACCAGAATGAACTCCATAATAAGATCGATCTGATTTCACATTTGTTTGAAAGGAACTGTGGCTGGTGCTGGGAATTTCCAGTTATTGAACCATACTTCTAATTCAGAACACTATAAAAATACAAATTGTTTGGTCATTTTCAAAGGCTGAGGTGGCATGTAAAGACAAAAATTACAGCTAGAAGGTGACTGAAAAAATACTTTTAGCAAGACACAATGAAAAGGTAAATATATATATATATATATATACATATATATATATAAAGAGACACACATATATACACATACACACATATATACATGTGTGTACAAATATAGATTCCAATAGATCACAAATATCAAGAGATTAATAAAAATGAAAATGTATGAATGATTAAAGCTCAGCATAGGAACCAAAGGAAGTCTTTCCTGCTCCCTCTCCCTCAGCTACTAGTGCCTTCCCTCGAAAAAAAAAATTTACCTCGTATTTATTTTGTACATATTTATATATGTATATGCTGTCTCCTTCAGTAAAATAGGAACTATTTCTGGTAAGGGCATACATTCTAATGGGGGGATAATATGTAAATATCTAGGTAAATACAAGATATATACAAAGTATAAGAAACTAGGGTGTGAGCCATTGGGCGACTGGAAAAGGGCTTCTGCAAAAGATGGGATCTGAGCAGAGTCTTGAAGAATCGGAGATAAAGGGGCAGAGTATTCCAGGCCTGAAAGGCATGGCGATGGGGGACAATTAGTCTGCACAAGAGTAATTTCTAAATTAAAATATTTTAAATTACACAGAAATGATAGGGTCTGCATGAACAATATGAAGCTAAACAGATCCCAGGCTGATGAATTCAGAAGTTATATGGGTAGATGGCACTATCTTGTGAATAATTTAGGAAGGTTCCCACCAAATTGCATACCCTGTTAAAGAGTCCCGCTCTTTACAGAAGGACTCAGACCAGAGTCTTAACAGACTGTTTTAACAGACTTTTACATTTGCCTGATGGTCTGTTATAAACAATACAGAGGAGCTCTGTGCGTCTGCCTCCTCTGGAGCTCAGCAACACAGGACTTGAAGAACAGACAGATATAGTTAACTAAGGAAACAGAGTTCCTTGAGCTCTTGCCAGTCCTGAGACACCTTACTTCTGAATATGGTAAGAAAAAAAATCATGATGGAAACCAAGTGCCTGCATATTAAATTAGAGTTCCCCTTAACTTCCATGCATCCTCTACTCTCCACACAGGGGACATTCCATCTTGTATCTCTGTGCCTTTGCATTTGTTTGTCCCCACTGCTCTGTCCCCATGCCTGGAATGCACTCTTTTATCCATTTCTACCTTCCAGAATCTCTGCAAGGCAGAGACCTGGAAAATGAACTTAATTGAGAAAGGCCAAGGTCATCCACTGCATCCTGCATCCTGGGGCATCGCCCGTTGTCTTGACTCCTGTCTTGCCACTGACTTCAATGACTCTGGAAGAGCAAGGTTGATGAATTTGCACAACTCTGCCTCACTTAAATCCAGCTCAAGAGCAAGTTGAGACATCACCTCATAATGTCATTGGTCTTCTTCAAAAACAAAGGACCAATGACAACAATAGAATCCCTCCCTTCCTTCAAGGTGAGCCCAAGCACTATCTTTTAAACCAAGGATTCTTAACTTGGGGTCCATAGACTCCTCAAAGGTTTCAGGTGGTCTAAGAATCTGGATGGGAAAAAATTATAGCATTGTTTTCATTAACCTCTAACTGAAATTTAACATTGCCTCCAATTATTTAATAACAAAACTTTGAGAAGGGATCCATAGGTTTTGCCAGATTGCCAAAGGGGCTCATGACATAAAAAAATGGAGCAGCTAGGTGATGCTGGGTCTAGAATTAGGAAGACCTGATTTCAAATCTAGTCTCAAACCCCAACTGTGTGACCCAGGGCAAGTCACTTAATCTCTTTCTACCTCAGTTTCCTCAACTGTAAAATGGATTGAATAATAGCACCTACCTCCCAGGATTGCTGTGATGATCAAATAAGATACTATTTGTAACCACAGAGCCTGGCACATAATAGAAACTTAATTGTTGCTTGTTTCCTTCCTTCCTATACAGATCCTTTTCCTAATCTGTCCATTTGCTAGTGTCCTCCTTCCCTATTTTATATTTATTCATTATTTATTTATCCATATATGATTACATATGTATGGGTTATTGTCTCCCTCAGAGAATATAAAGTTCTTGAGAGCAGGGATTGCTTTGTTTTGTTTTTATATCTGTAACCCCAGTACCTCGGACAGAACCTGGTACTGTCTAATAAGTGCCTGATGATCGATGGAGTCTTAAACATTACAAATTTCCATTACAAAGGGAGAAAATAGCTATAGAAGAATGAAAAAAAGTGAAGCCACCTAAGATTGGTTTACTTCCATATTAAAATAAGCATTTTAATCATTTTAGTTGTAGATTCAAAGGGAGATAGGGAGGAATAATAGTCATTAAATCTAGTTTACCAACTCTTTTTTTAACCTGTCTAACTGGCTACCCTCTAAACCACACTCCAACTTCACACCAAAAATTGAGGCCCTGGATCGATAGGAAATTACTGTTATTACTATGCAAATGAATACATTTTGCATTTTTAAAAAAATCACCTCATACTAAACTATATTTCCCTCTTCTTTGGAGTTTAAAAATAGGGACCCCCCCCCCCAGCACTCAAGCCACTTCCAGCCCTCCCTCTCTCCTGTCATGGTAGTAGATGAACCTCCAAAACCCTTAGATATTCATAACATCTACTGTCTCCCATAAGAAAAAGAAACTTGAGGTCCCATAGTCCTGAGAGCAAAGATTTGTCTTCTTTACTGGCAGTATGGTGTGAAGACAGAGCTCTAGAAGCCCTGGGTTTGCGTTCAGCCTCTAAATTGTACACCCATTTGGTATGGTTTCTCCCACCTCTATAGCAAGCTAATCATGATCGAGTCTCTTAATCTCTCTAAAATGCAGTTCTGAGCCTCGTCTGTAAGATGGACATAACAATAACTGTAGCACTGACTTTGGGGTAGCTGAGAAGTTCCAAATGAGATTTTGTATATAAAGCACTACATACAATTCAGTTACTATTATTATTATTATTATCAATATTAACAGTGAAAAATGGCTTACAGAACACTAGTCAAATAATCTTGGTCTCTTTTCCAGGATAAAAGCCAAATGGGCATGCCCACAGATTTTAGAGGAAATATACTAACGAGTGTGGAAGGAAATAGAATTCACCTGTAGAGCTCACCACCTGACTGAGCCAAATTATAAAGAATTATTCTAAAGCCATTCAAACCAATGAAGAAAGCACCTAGTTTTGCTCATTAGCATAGCTTTTGAACTTCGTGTTTTTGCATTTGTATCCTGGAATTGAGCACAGTATTTGGCACATAATAAGCATTTAATAAATTATTTTTCATTCATTCATTCATTCATTGATTCATGTTCAACCACATCCTAAGGAAACCACAGACATTTTCCTCTTGTTTCTGTCACCATTTCCCTCAATATTTCTGGAGAAGTTTCATTTCTCTCCATCCTTCTAAATAATTGCAAAGCAAGAAAAGTGGAGAATGGTGCTAATTTACATAGAAAGTTGAATTCAAAATCATTACACAGGTTAAATATTATCTCTATGTCCTTTCATATCCCCCCTCCATAACTTCTCTCAAACCTTTCCCCTTCCAATTCTTTGACCTTTTCCTTCAACAACTGCCTTAAATGCATACTTTCCAGACAAGGGGCAGGATCCGATAGGCCCTAGCATCTCCATGTAAACTCTTAGAATCTTCAGAAAGATGAAATCAAAGTAAAGAATCTATGCAATGGAACTTTTGCCTATAAGACAAGCCTTAAATCAAGCCACCCAAATGACTTTATATGTAAACCCAACCCTAATGATTTCACATTTGTGCTGAGGTTTGACTAATCATCAACTGTGAAACACACTTAGAAATTGGAGTGCAGTAATTGGAAACTAGAATATGATCAAGTGAATGGTTTACCATTTAAAGGAGGAAACTTCTCTAAATTATAAATAATACACATTTAAAGGCAAGAGCCTTTGACTGAAGATGGATGTTCACCCTTTTTTGTGCATCACAGTGAGTCATCATTGTAGAGAAGATACCTGTCTGGTCTGTTGAAGATGGAAAAATCTGCACTTAATTATTCTATAAAGACACCATTAATTGCACTTAGTGCCCTATTCCACAGATTCCACCCAGGACAGAAGCAGGGCCTCAGAGATCATATTGCTATTAACATATTCTGCTTCCTTCCCCCTCCCAAAAAAGTTGTTTATCATAGCAGAAACAAAGATTGATTGATAGCAGCATAAGCAAGAAACACTGCTGGTTTCTGGGTAATAATGATCAGTACAAAAAGGTTAGCAGTGTGGTCAATAGGATGGCTTTCTGGATCAATGCAGATGCATGAACTGGTGTTGATGATGCTGAGTGGAACAAAATGGATTGATGAAAGGGATAGGATAGCTGTTTATAGAACAAAATGTTCTCTCTCAGGAGTGCCAGAGAGGGAGATGTAGAGGAGAAAAAGAAGCAGGTGAGAGAGTTATCCGCCAGCCCCACCCAGAAGCAAAGGCAGTTTAATGGTGGCTAATGGGAGCTCTTTGGAGGAAGAAAACATCATTCTGTGGGCAAGCTTATTCACTGCCTTTATTCCAAAGCACAAAACTCCAGAGCTAGGTTTTCCTTATCTACACTGTCCAAGCCTGCTTTGAATTTTTATGGAATCTCTGCATTTTGCATCTGCTGCCCTGCCTGGTTTCAAATCCACAGAACAAATTCCCCTCCCAGGATAAACTCCAATGCCCTTGTCTTGGCATCCCTACCCTGATGTCATGGTCCTCTTCAAGAACAAGGACAAACAACAATAATGTTACTAACTCAAGCATTAACTGACACCATTTCACACCAGAAACTGAGGCCCTAGCTCAATAGGAAATTACTGTTATTACTGTGCAAGTGAATACATTTTGCATTTTAAAAAATCACCTCATACTAACCTAAACTTTATTCCCCTCTTCTTTTGAGCTTAAAAAGAGGGACCCACCCAGCACGCAAGCCACTTCCAGCTCTCCCTCTCTCCTGTCATGGTAGCAGATGGACCTCTGAAACCCTTAGATATTTGGAACCTCTATGCCTCCCATAAGCAAAAGAAACTTGAGGTCCCATAGTCCTGAGAGCAAAGATTTGCTTTCCTTTCTGGCAATATAGTATGAAGACAGAGCACTAGAAATAGATGTAACTGTTGTCTTTCCCACTCCCCAACGCCTCCCCACCTCTATAAACTGTAGTCTACTTGAGAGCTGGGACAATTTCAGTTGATCTTTTTTATTCCTCAGACCTGGCATGACATCTGATACATAGCAGATTCTTGAATGCTTGTTGATTGTTTGATGGAATTCATCCACAATTACTTGTAGACTATCTTCTAAAGAATTTGTTACCCCTGCCTCAACTTATGAAAAATAGAAAGGAGAATTTCCTGACAAGGAGAGCTTTCTTAAACATTGGTAGAGAGAATAATAGCTACTAAACTTTTTGAGATGTGTTAGAATAGAGGAAAGAACTAATGGTCTCTTACCTTCCATTCTAACCCAAATTCTCTGACAAGTCTTGGGCTTAGAATCATTTTTTAAAATATTGTTTATGACCCCCCCTCCCCAATCTAGTTTAATTCAATACACATTTTTTAAATGGCAAATGTATTATTTCACAAGTACATATCCTCTTCACAAAAGTTTCACTTGATGTCTCAGCATAGCACCAAAGAGTCAATGAATTCTCAAGGGTCATCCCAATAGAATACGGAATCCATCAGGTTCTACCAAATTAGAAGGAATTTGATAGTGGATCTAGACTGAGGACCAGCCTAATTAAATTCACATCACCAAATTGTCTGTGTGGGATTATGAATTTTCAGTTACAGCAATTCTTGAAAACCATCTACTAAGGTATAAGTGGGTAACAACCTGCATTGGTGAAAGTCACATATCAAACCTTCAAATTCACTAAATATTAATGCTGGGTATATATGAGATTATCAAACCTATCATTCTGTGGACACAGGATATTTTAGTTATCTTTTGTTTTTACATTGTGCATGTGACAAGATCTTTCAGCACCAGGGGGGAAAAAAGCAATTATTTAATTCATTGATTGCAAACTATCATAAAAGCTTATCTTTTCATTTGTTTCAAGTAATAGTTTCTGTCTCCAGAAAAGTCAAGAGACTTTTATGTGTAAAGTAGAATACAATTCAATTTCTACTAGTTTGCTGAATTCCATTGTTTTGCATTTCACAGCAGGAATCAAAACCCAGAACCACTACTCTCCAGTGATGATCAATTCCTAACATCTAATCAAACTTGCAAATTAACATCCTTTAAACAAAAGAAACATGATACTAATTCAAAGATGCTCTAATTGTCCTGCATTGTTCCAGATAGTAGATATTTCGTAGGTCATAATATATGTATCAATAAATACAGAATTCTAATTATTTAACCTTAACGATAATTCCTGTCATCATACTCAAGGGGAAATGCATCAGCAGACATTTATTTATCTAAATAAACTCTGAGTATATATTTTTATATAAGTGTACATGGCACATTGTATAAGCTAGGTGGCACAATGGATACAGTCCTGTGTCTGGAGGAAGCAAGACTCATCTTCCTGAGTTAAAATGTGGACTCAGCCACTTGCTAGCTGTGTGACCCTGGGCAAGTCACTTAACCCTGCTGACTTCAGTTTCCTCATCTGTAAAATGAATTGGAGTACAAAATGGCAAACTGCTGCAGTATCCTTGCAAAAAAAAAAAAATGATGTCACAGTCAGACACGACTGAAAAATGGCCCCAGAACAAAACATAACACAGTGGATTCATATATTGCCATAGTAAACAGACTTCTAGCAAGCACAAAATAACATTGTTATTCTATAGTTTTACCCCCTCAAAAGTATATGTGGCCCCCTCTCTCATGCAGGAGAGAGAAGTAAGAACTCAATGCTCTCAGTTTTTTTCCATTTTTTTTATTTGTGTGTTTTCCATTTATTTAAATCACTCCAATATGAAGGACAACAGCCAAACAAATTATGAAAATCCAAGTGAATTTTTAAAAAGCAAACTGACCTAAATAAAATAATTCTAATAATAAACTGAAACTACAGACATATTCCTACTTAATGTCATTGCTTCTGTGCAAAAATAGGTGAAATAATACTGGGGATTATTTCTTCACGACATTGCCAAAAATTCAATTTGCATCTCAGGCAATCAGCCAAATGACATTGCACTGGAAATTCTGGATGTTATGGAGCTATTTACTTATCAAGTATTAATGATTCCATTGCAAAACAATGTTGATCTGGGGCAACACAACTGGGCATGACTATATGAGGTAAACATTTCAACTTAATTACTTTATATCATATTCTTTATGTAATAGAAGTCTGTTTTTTGATGATCTATTCCTATCCACAGAAAGTTCTCTGAAAGAACGTGTTCTCTTTTCAGTAGGGAAATGGAAAGAACACTATATCTATAGTCAGAGAATTAAGGTTGAAGTCCCACATCCAATATCAGTTTGCCTTGAGAATGTTGCCTCATTTCTTTCTTTGGAATTATTTATTTGTTGGCATTTTTGTTTTGTTTTATTCAGCTTTTTTGTTTTGAGGTGTGTGTGTGTGTGTGTGTGTGTGTGTGTGTGTGTGTGTGTGTATGAATGTTTTGACACTGGGTTTTTCTCTTTTACCCAGGTTGGAAATACAGAGTCCAGTCATGGGATCAACCACAATAGTAATTGGCATAGAGATTTTTAACCCATTCTGTTTTTCCAGCCTGAGCTAGTTCACTCTTCCTCAGGCATCCTTATGGCCTTGACCCTCTGGGGACTCACTGTACTGGTGTAGACCTAGAGCAGCCACCAATTTGGTTTTAGCCTTTCTTCAACTCAGAACTCCTGAACTCCAGCAATCTGCTCATTTCAGCCTCCTTAGTAGCAGTAACTATAGCTATATGCTTCTGTGTCTAATCCTCTCTTCATTCTTATAATAATAGCTAGCATTTAGATAGTACTTTAAGGTTTGCAAAGCACTTTACTAAATATGTCATCTCATTTGGTTCCTATCTTTAAATTGAGACATTTGTACTATATTGTCTCTGGGAGCCATTTCAGCTCTAAATCTATATATTTATAAACCATTTATAAACTGAGAAAGATGACTGTTTTGTCAGAAACAACAATAATATGCTGTTAAACATTAATACAAGTTCATCCCAAAATCTTTTCCAGGAAATTTCACCAACTGCTTGACTAAATATGGAGGCAAAAAGTACTTGATCTCACAGTACTTGACCTTCCTGGGTCATGACTTCAAGAACTTTGTCCCCCAGTTTGCCCCAGTTTTTCCTTCCTTTGGTTATCATAGAACTCCAAATTCTCAAACTTCTCTCCTCCCTGGCAGAAATTGCCAGTGATAGGAAGTCTTAGTATTTGAAAATCCCACTCTCCAAACTGGTAGTCTTCTACCACAATCCCACTTTATGACCTTGCCAGCTCTATTTCCCTAAGGTCTTATATCCCATATATGGCATTCAAAGAGATTTAATCTGGATTTTTGATAGACACTCAAAAATAACTTACAGTTGACTATTTAAGATAGACTTCCTATCTTATAATAAAGTAATTCTTCATTGTGTTGATTAACCTAACACATCCCTCAGACATAACCTCCAAAAGAGATTAAAAAAAAAAGGATACTCCTCTGA
Organism: Gymnobelideus leadbeateri; assembly: GCA_011680675.1. Lineage (NCBI taxonomy): Eukaryota > Metazoa > Chordata > Mammalia > Diprotodontia > Petauridae > Gymnobelideus > Gymnobelideus leadbeateri. The sequence goes on from WOXC01003071.1 coordinate 187,190, forward strand.
AGTAATCATTCACATTAAAAATTCAATTGGCCCATCAGTTTTTATCAATGTGGTTTCTCCAATCCTCCAAAGTATATACTCAGTCCCTGCTCTTTGTACTATTCCACTACCACAGAGGTTCTGAACCTTTTTTGCCCCTTTGGGGGTGTGGTAAAGCCTATAGACCCTTTCTCAGAATATTGTTTTTAAATTCATAAAACAAAATACATAGGATCATAAAAAGAAAAGGGACAGTAAAATATGATTACCATCATTTTTTCTTAAGAATAAATTCATGGACCCAAGGTTAACAACCCCTGCAAAAGAGTATCTACTTGAAAGGCAAATGGAGATAGTTTTCCCCCAGATTCTAGATTTCAAAATCATAAAGAAAGAGAGCTTGTGAAATTTCCCTTAGTTTTAGACCAATTGTCTGTTTTATAAGTATCTGAAGACAGCTTTCTACGACAAACTTAGAAGAAGATGTAGCTTACAAAAAAAAAATCAATAAAACCATGCTTCTCCTTCTAATGTTTTTGTCAGTTCCTCTTCTCTTAGTCTTTAGTAGTCTGAGGCACACAGATCCCAAGTATGGGGACCCTAAGGGAGGCAACACCAATCTGAAGCAGCATAGGGACGCATATAGAGTTTCACAGAACCCATAAACCCAAAGAACACTAGAGATACCTTGGACATAACACTTTACTATGGGTCTGGAATCTGAATTTAGCAAAGTACTGACAAAATACCTACTACATTCAGATTAAATTCAAAGCAATAAATATCACCTGCTTACTATATGCAAGGCACTAGACAAGGTGCTAGAGATAAAAGACAAATTACAAAAAACTGCTCCTGCCCTCAAGGAGCTTATAGTCTACTAGGAAATATAAACAAATAAATACAAAATATGGTAAGGAGGGAGGGAACACTAATAATGTGAGAGATCAGGAAAAGCTTTTCAAAAGAGATGGCACCTAGAGTGATCTTCTAAGGCATCTACAAGATGGAAATGAGGGGCAAAAGCATTCCAGGCATGCAGGATAACTTATATGGAGATGGTATATTGAGTCCACAGGATAGTAAGCAGTTCAGTTTGGTTGAAATATAGTTTGTGGAAGGGAGTAACATGAAATAAGTATGGAAAGGTAAGTTGAAGTCATATTGTAAAAGGCTTAAATCCCAGACTGAGGAGTCTAGGAAGCATTGAGGAGCTACTGACCGCTCTTAAAGAGGGGTATTCTAAGGATAATAGGTGGAAGGAACCTGAAGGATCATTCAGTCCACCCCTCATTTTACAGAGGAGAAAAATGAGGCCTGTAGAGGCTTGCCCAAGACCACATAGCTAGAGTCAGTGGCAGAACTAGGATTCGAATGGACATGCAGTGACTCCAGGTTCAATATACTTTCTATTTAGCACCACCATGGTGGCTAACACAGAGATACAGGAGTCACTCACCCTGAGGAGTTCACCATCTGTCTGACAAGATGGCTCAAGCACATATGAAATAGTTAATCATTCACACAAGGATGCATATAAGGGCCAAAATGACAAGTTAATCAGTCAGTGCTAGCTAGAAGTTTGGAAAGAAGGCTTGATGTGGAACTCTATGTTGTGGGCTTTACAGTAGAACAGGAAGGTTTCATGAAGGGGGTGAAATCTAAGAGGACAGGATGAGATTTCCAATCAGGACAAATCTTAACTTGTAGATCCACTCCCTCTCAAACCCTCAACACACACCCAGAAGTATGAACTGATTTACTTGGATCTCCTCTCGTTGAGCTGTATATAGATAAATGGAAAGTTAGGACAAAGACCAGTTTATATGGCTAAGCACTTTATCTTCATCATTCAACATCTCATGAAGATACATACTAGTTCATACCTTTACCTATATCTAGCCATAATCAGATCTCTAAGTCACTAATTTCACTGCACAATTTCCTACATGTTTTCCCTCTAAAATTTTTCTTTATTTTTAACATTCATTTGTTAAAATTTTAAGTTTCAGGGTGGCTAGGTGGCACAGTGAATAGAGCACCACCTCTAGAGTCAGGAGGACCTGAGTTCAAATCCAGCCTCAGACACTTAACACTAGCTGTGTGACCTTGGGCAAGTCACTTAATCCCAATTGCTCTGCCTTCCCCTCTCCCAAAAGCAAAATAAATAAATAAAAATTTAAGTTCCAAATTCCCTCCCTACCTCCTGCCCCTCTCCCACTAGGCAAGCAATAGGATATTAATTATACATTTGAAGTCATATAAAACATATTTCCATATTAGCCATGTTGCAAAAAACAGAAGCAAGAAAAATAAATACAATGAAAAATTATGCTTCATTCTGTACTCAAAGTTCATTAGTTTTCTCACAGAAGGTGGACAGCATTTTTCCTTATAGATCCTTTAGAATTAATTATCTTAGATCGTTGTCTCAATCAGAGCAGCTAAGTCTTTCATGGTTGATCATCATGGGTTCTTCTGGTTCTGCTCACTTCACTTTGCATCAGTTGATATGTCACCCCAGATTTTTCTGAAACCATCCTTTTCATCACTTTCTTATGGCATAATTGTAACCCATCACAATTATATACCACAGTTTGTCCAGCCATTTCCCAGTTGGTGGGTATCCTCTCAATTTCTAATTCTTTACCACCACAAAAGGAGTTGCTAAAAATATTTTTGTTGCAAATAGGTCCTTTCCCCTTTTCTTTGATCCCTTCCTACATTTCTTTGTGTACTTCTCCCCTCTTCCCCTACCTTTAATCTTCTAGGTCCAGCCCCATTGCATTCCTCATGCATATATTCACCAAGCTTAAAAAATACAAATGCATCTTACACTATGTTTAATCTCTGGCCACAGCACTATAGTAATGGAATGAAAAAAAAAAAAGGAATTTTCAAAACAAACTTTTCCTTAAGATCATAGAACTACTTCATTTTATTTTTAATCATTCTATAAATAAAACTTATATTTTAAGTTCAGTTTTTACATCACTTTAATTTTCAAATATGTCCCTCTCACCTCCTGAAAGAGTCATCCTTTATCATTAAAAAAGGGAGGGGAGGGGAGACAGTTCAGCAAAACCAAGTTTGCAAATAAATGCAATATTCTACACTTGGTCTTCCACCTATGAAAAAAAGGGAGAAAAATTAAATTTCTCTTCCTTTTCAGGTTTAGGGTTGGTTTTTATAATTATACAAAATTCAGTTTCATTTTGTCATTGTTATTTTTTCCAGTTAAATTGTTGCAGTTCATCATATATATTGTTTCACTGGTTTTGCTTTTTTGACTTTGCATCAGTTCACATAAGTTTGCTTCTTTGCGTTCTTCATATATGTAAATTTTATGGTATACTAATATTCTGTTAAATCTAGTGACCATAGTTTGTTCCGTCATTCCCCAACTGATAATCATCTACTCTGTTTCTAGTTCTTTTCTACTACAAAAAGTGCTGCTATAAATATTTTAGTGAATATTTAAACTTTTACTTTTGACCTCTTTGGGCCACATGCCTCACTGTGAGATGAAAGGATACAATCATTTTAGTTACTTTTTAGCATTATTTCATATTACTTTCCAGAATGACTGGACCAACTCAGAGGTCTTTTTCCAGAACTCCTCCAATATTTATGATTCCCATCTTTTGCCATATTTTCAAATTCCCTGGATATGACATGAAATCTCAGAATTGTTCTGATTTGCAATAGTCTTTTTAATGCCAATTTAATCTTTCATATGGTTGAAATCTTTCTTTTATATGTGTGTGTGTGTGTTTATATCCTTTGACCACTCAAAGAAACACTTTCAAAATTACTTCAGTTGTACACACTGACCTGGAGTTGGAAAATACACATGACTTGGAGATTAATTTCTAGGAAAGGCAACATCATATAGTGGAGAGAGCACTAACTTTAGAGGCAGAAAATCTTGAAGTAATGTAATGCAACTCCTCATATCATAGATGAAGAAATAGAAAATGACCCGCCCAAGGTCACACAGGTAATGAGTGACAGGGCCAAAATTGCTAATGATGATCTATGAGGATTTTGTATTTCATCCTAGAAACAATAGGAAGTCACTAAAGATCTAAAATAAAAAAAGAAGTGAAAGGTGACATATTTAGATCTATGTTTTAAGGCAATTTGGGCGGGGGGGGGGGGAGGGGTGATGAATTAGAGAAGAAAGACTGGAAGCATGGAAATCAATTAAAATAACGGTCCAGGCAAGAATTGATGAGGACCTGAATTAGGCCAGAGGCTGAATGCGTGGACAAAAGGAGACATAATAATTCACTAAATAGGAAACTAGTGATTGTAATAAAATTTACCTTCCCAAAACACCAAACAAAGAATTTAGGTAAAAATTGAATGGATTCTCCATTTGACAAGAGAGAGGACTCTAATGGCTTTTATGGACAATGGAAACAAGTAAACTGTTGTTTATCATCAAGCTTTCCAGTACCTATGAGATAACTAAGATTCTAAGCTCAATATTAGAATTAAAAGGATTCATAATATGCCAATCTGGAGAGAAGGGGAGAAGGGAGAAATGTCCTAGCAATTGTCTTTTTGGTCTTCTTGTTGTTGTTCAGTCCTGTCTGACTCAGTGACTTCATTTGGGATTTCCTTAGTAAAAATACTGGTGTGGTTTGACATTTCCTTTTCTAACCCATTTTACAGGTTTACTGAGGCAAACAGGGTTAAGTGACTTGCCCAAGATCACAAAGCTATTAAGTATCTGATGCCAAATTTGAACTCAGGAAGATGAGGCTTCTAGACTTCAGACCTGGCACTCTATTCACTGCACCACCAAGCTGCTCACTTTTTAGTCTTAGAAACCCTTTACTCTCTTAAAAATTATTCAGGATTGGGTGTGGCTAGGTGGAGTAGTGAATAGAGAGAATTGGCCCCGTAGCCAGGAGGACCTGAGTTCAAATCCAGCCTCAGACACTTAACACTTTATTAGCCATGTGACTTTGGGCAAATCACTTAACCCCAATTACCCTGCTTTTCCCACTCCAAAAAGGTAAAAAAACAAACAAAAAAAAAAACCATTCCCTTTTGGGGCAGTTAGGTGGTACAGTGAGTAGAGCACAGGCCCTGGAGTCAGGAGGACCTGAGTTCCAATCCAACCTCAGACATTTAACACTTACTAGTTGTGTGACCTTGGGCAAGTCACTTAAACCCAATTGCCCTGCCTCCCCCCTCCAAAAAGACCAAAAAAAATTTTTTTAATTAAAAATTATTCAGAATTTCAAAGAGCTTTTGTTTATGTGAGTTATTTAGGTAGATACATATAGATATATTGATTTTGATCATTTTAGAAATTAAAATGTTTGTATTATTATAAAGGTAATTTTTACCTCCAGGACCCCTGAGAGGGTCTCAGGGACCACAATTTTGAGAACAACTACCTCAGACCTTGAGATTTACCAAATGATTTTCCAGGATCCTCAAAAAATTTAGAAAACAATTAAAAGGAGAATTCTCACAAGAAAAAGGACTGTTAAGGGGGAAGGCAAAACAGTGGGCCATGTTACGTTAACAAAGAGCCAGAGAATGACAGTGACTAAGCAGAAAATCAAAGGCCAAAAAAGGGGGGGAAAGAACATTATAAATAATAAAAAAGCATCATGAATAAAATAATATCATGCATAGACACATACTGCAAACAACTTGGATGAGAGGAAGAACAAAGAAAAGGAACGGTAAAGAACCAGGATGACAGGAAATCCATCTAAAGAAAGACTGGCAAGAAGAAGAAGGAAAACAAACGGCAAACCCAGAGAGAGAAAACAGTCAGCTCACTGGAGGGAGGGAGGAAGGAACTGCTTCATCTGCACAAGGGCCAGCAGCTTTCTGGTTTTTCCCCTGAGATAGTTTAAATAGGACATTTCTACCCTCTTTACTTTATAGATGTAAAAGCTATGAATGGTTCAGTTCTCATCTCCCCACCAGCCTCTATTGCATGCAAACATGTTGATGTGTTCTTTATGTGACGAGCTCCATAAGGACCTATGGTTTCATATGTAATGTTTAGCAGACACAGATAGCATTGACAATAGCAACAATCCATAGCTATGGGGATGTTGGTGCTGTCATTCATTTGTCTTCATTCCTCCATTGGGGTTTTCTTGGCAAAGGTACCGAAATGGTTTGCCATTTCCTTCTGCAGCTCATTTGACAGATGAGGAAATTGAGACAAACAGGGTTAAGTGACTTGCTGAGGGTCACACAGCTAGTAAGTATCTGAGTCCAGATTTGAACTCAGGAAGATGAGTCTTCCTGACTCTAGACCTGGCTCTCCATACACTATGCCATCTAGCTGCCTATAGCTATAGAAGCCAGAATCAATTATTTGGGGTCTGCTAGATAGAATAGGAAGAAAAGGTGACTCACTACCTAGATGGTGTGATTTGGGCAGCTGTGGAAAGGAATGTTTACCATCTCCCACCCCACTCCCAGTAAAAACCCCGGCCACACATACTTGAAATCCCACGATTAAATTTTTATTCCTTTTTAAGGTAGCATGAAGCTCTGAAAAGAATATTTGCTCTGCAGTTAGCAGACCTTGGTTCAAATGCTGCCTCTGATGCTCACTACCTGTGTGACCTGTGCTTTACCTGTGTGACCACTTAGCCTGCCTTGACTCACTTGTCTCTGTGAAATGATGGCTTTGGACAAGATGGCCTCTGGGGTCTTTTCCAACACTATCTATGACATTATTTCAAATCCTGGCCCTGTTACTAACTGCATGGGCCTAAGCAAGTCACCCTCTCTGGGTCTGTTTGATCTGTAAAGCGAGGAGTCTGGGCTCAGTGGTCGTTATGTTCCCTAGCAGTTTTAAATCTCCTTCACATTGAGAAACATAACCAGAGCCTGTCTAGGGTGGCCCAACTGGGGCAGGGAATTTGCCTCTTCAGGAAACTTTAAAAGTACTTGGCAATCGTACTTTGGAAGGGCCAGTGTGCCAAGGCCCCTGAGGAAGGCCAAATTCCAAAAATTTG